>JAYESA010000001.1:142690891-143218391 GCA_036927795.1 Iris macrosiphon | reverse complement strand
CCACAAATAACTTGCATGCTTCACATAAACAACGTGTTGATTGATATAGTTAGATTAGCTTACCTTCACTAGTGCATTTTAATGTACTGACCCTCGTTAAAACAGATTTTCTACACCAAGGAGATCCTGCGAGAAGCTAAAGCAGTTTTCCATTACAGTCCACCAACCGGCACACTCTGACCGTGTCTAGAAGAAATGTTTTGAAGTCCCAGGAGCTCGTTCACACATCTTATTCAGCTCCGAGGAAAGGCGATAGCTTCGCCTGGAGGTGTCTATAGTTTTAAAGTTTTACTAAAAGGATGTGATGTGCAGGACGATTATCTCATTTTGCGTCCACTTTTGTAAGCCCCTAAGGCAATTAACCGACTTATTCAAGAGTTTGTAAAAGATGTTCATTATCAATAAAGAGAACTTTTCCATGTTTCAACTTTGTGTTTCAGGTATCTGCGTACTCTGAATATGTGCTTGTTACCTAAAAATACCTTAGCCTTGTGCGTTGCGCATGCACGGTGCCACGCCCGGGGGATGACTATCGATTCTACGAAATTGGGGTATGATATATTGGTATCAGAGCACAGCTTCAAGTTTCTTTGACCCTCATATCGGAAAAGTTCCTTTAACGATCTAATCCCTATGCAAACTTTTGGCTAAAATAAGATACGTTCCATACAGTAAGTCTACAATATATTATGAGCCTGATGTAAGTTATCTTCTTTTGATGGAATGACTCAAGCGCAAGCATCAGCGCTAGCACAAAGAGAGGTACAAGCTCAAGAAAGTAGTTTCGGCACCTCGAGAAATTCTAGAAGCCAGCGAGCCATGCCCCGTGTCGACCCAATTGAGCAGATGATGAGGATGCTGGAAGCAAGCCAACAGAGGGATGAGGATCGTTATGAGCGAGCCAAGAAGCACACGGAAGAACGACAGAGCAAGTTCGAAGGCAATCTAGAAGCCCGATTTGCAGTCCAACAAAAGCAGGTAAATACCCTACAATAAATTATTCAGACCTTGGCCTCCAACCATTCCGCAGTGACAGTAGCGATACCGGTGGAGCAACCCACACCTGAAGTCAAAATGCCTCAAACTCCAAAGAAGAAGGAAGTGACTACCTTCGACTTTGTCGACTTCAAGAAGGTCTGCAACACGCCATTCAAAGGGACTGAAGATCTAATCGTGGCTCTAGATTGGCTGACAGAGCTTGAGGATCACTTCAAACTGCTAGAGGTACCTGAGGAAAAGCATATTGCATGTGCCCAACTACAGCTTTGCTTGAACGCACACGATTGGTGGGACATGCATCAATAATCTCTCTCAGTAGGCGATGAAGAGGAGACGATCGTGTGGGCTACCTTCTGTGGCGTATTTGAAAAGGAGTTCATACCCCCTCCTATTCGTCGGCAAAAGAAGAACGAGTTTGTGCAGCTCCGCCAAGGCAATATGACAGTGAAGCAGTACTCCTCCGAGTTCAACCGGCTCGCCAAAGTATGTCAAGGTGGTCACATTTGTATTGAGGGAAGGAAACTCTCGATCGATGTGTTAGTCCTAGATGTTCAGGATTACGATATCATTTTGGGGATGGATTGACTCAGAGCTTGCTCGACAACTATTGAATGTGCAGAGAAACGAGTCATCTTTCGTCTACCTGGAGAAGCCGAATTATGCTACACTAGTGGTTCAGCAACAGATGTGTCAAAGACCTGTATGATAATTTCTGCGATGTCAGCTCGGCAGATGCTACACTCTGGATGCGAGGGATACTTAGCGTCGGTTCAGGACACGCAGCTGGATTATGCAAACATTGAGTCTTCTTCCGTTGTGGTAGAGTTCCCTGATGTATTTTTGAGCGAACTACCTGGCATGCCACCCGACCAAGAAATTGAGTTCACCATTGATACATTTCCAAATACCCAACTAATTTTTAAAGCCCCATACAGAATATCCCCTGCTGAACTAAAGGAGTTAAAGTGCCAACTTCAAGAACTGCTGGACCATGGATATATTCGTCCGAGCATGTCTCCTTGGGGTGCGCCGGTACTCTTTGTAAAGAAAAAGAATGGAATGTTACGACTTTGCATAGACTATCGGGAGCTAAACAAGGTCACTATCAGAAACAAGTATCCCCTGCCTAGGATTGACGACCTCTTTGATCAGCTGCAAGGGGCGTCGGGGTTTTCAAAAATAGATCTTCGCTCTGGCTACCACCAATTAAAGAATAGGCCAGAGGACATGCCGAAGCCAGTATTTTGAACCCGCTATGGCCATTATGAGTTTTCTGTTATACCGTTCGGACTAATGAATGCTCCTGCCGTATTCATGGATTTGATAAACCGCGTATTCTGACCATTCCTCGATAAATTTATGGTAGTTTTCATAGGTGACATCTTAGTGTACTCGAAGAACAAAGATGAACACGCAGGACACCTACGGATGGTGCTTCAAACTCTTTGAGACAATAAGTTGTACGCAAAGTTGAGCAAGTACGAGTTCTGTTTGGACATCATATGTTTTCTTGGGCATAACATTTCCGTGGAGGCTATCTCAGTCGACCTGAAGAAAGTAGAAGCCATTATGAAGTGGAAGCGACCTGAGTCAACCAGCAATATTTGGAGCTTCCTTGGTCTAGCAGGCTACTACAGGAGATTTATAAAAGATTTTACAAAGATTGCCTCACCTCTGAATCATCTCACTCGAAAAGGAGTAACGTTCACATGGACGAACGACTGTGAAGCTTCATTTGTGTAGTTAAAGCAATAACTCATCTCATCGCCAATTCTTACCCTTCCGGACGGACGCAATAATTTTAAGATCTATAGCGACGTCTCAGAAAAGGGATTGGGATATATCCTTATGCAGAGGGACAAAGTGATAACCTTTATGTCAAGGTAGTTAAAGCCTCACGAGAAGAACTATCCAACGCACGACCTGGAACTTGCAGCAGTAGTGTTTGTACTGAAGTTATGGCGGTATTACCTTTATGGCATACCGTGTGAAATCTATATGGATTACAAAAGCCTCAAATATCTTTATACTCAAATGGATTTGAATCTACGGCAACGACATTGGCTTGAACTCCTTTGTGACTTTGATTTGATGATCAGATATACAGCGGGCAAAGGCAATGTTGTAGCTGATGCACAGAGTCAAGTGTTCGTTGGGAGCATGGCTATCAATGAAAGGATGCGACGAGATCTCGAAAGTTTGGGCATTATACTCTGAATTAGATACAAAAAGGGGGCACAGGTGGCTCAGCTTTACCTTGAACCAGACTTATTGGAGAAAGTTAAGTCCGCTCAGAAGGGCGACTTGTTCCTAGAAAAGATACAAAATCTTTTCTCAGCAGGAAAGGCGACCAACTTTGCGGTAGGCATGGATGGAATGCTACGAGTGAAGGAAAGATTGTGTGTTCCTAATGATGCAAACCTCAGAAAGGAGATACTCACTGAAGCCCACTATTCGAGTTACACTTCACATCCAGAAAGCACAAAGATGTATCGAGATCTATGCACGATATTTTGGTGGCATGGCATGAAAAGGGATGTGGCATTATTTATGTCATAATGCATGGCTTGTCAAAGAGTAAAGGCCGAACACCAGAAGCCAGGCAGAGAGATACAGAACCTTGCTATACCGGAGTGGAAATAGGAATGCATAACGATGGACTTTATTGTTGGTTTGCCAAAGAAGCAATGGGGCAATGATGTCGTCTGGGTCATCATCAATCGACTCACCAAGTCAGCTCACTTTTTGCCTATCAAAGTTACTTAGAGTGCCGACCGCCTGGTTCAAATCTACCTTAACGAGATCATTCGACTCCACGGCGTGTCTGTATCCATTATTTCTGATAGAGATGGTCAATTTTTATCACGCTTCTAGGAGAGCCTTCAGTCAGCAATGGGGACAAAGTTAAAGTTTAGCTCTGCCTACCATCCTCAGACAGATGGCCAAACAGTACGAGTCAACCAAATCCTCGAAGATATGCTATGGCTCTGCGCCTTGGACTTGAAGATAAGTTGGGACATACATCTACCATTAGCCGAGTTTGCATACAACAATAGCTATCAATACAGCATTCAAATGGCGCCATATGAGACCTTGTATGGGCAGAAGTGTAGATCTCCGATCTGTTGGGATGAAGTTGGGGAACAGCAAATTTTTGTCCCGGAACTCGTAGAGCAAACTGTCAAGAAGATCTGCTTGATCCGTGAACGACTGAAGGTAGCACAGAGTCATCAAAAAATTACTCAAATATGCACCATTGACCTCTTAAGTTCTTAGCAGGCGATCGAGTATTTCTCAAAGTCTCACCCATGCGAGGAGTTACCAGATTTGGAGCACGGCTAAGAAATACTAATCGATATCGTTCGATCGGGATAGATTAAATCAAGATCTTATACTCGTTATGGATTTGCTTCTTCAGAATTGATTCCCATATTCAGTAGACCATGTCCCAAGGATGGACTTAGCGACAGAGTCAAGAGGGACCTCTCCGCTGCAAGTTTTCTTGCCTAGTTTTCACTGTCGCCTTGTTGCTTTCGTACTTTTGTGTTGGTTTTTAGATTTGTATTTTCTTGAATGATTTTGATGGATTTTATTACTTTCATTCATTGAACTGCATTTTATTCCAAGCTTGGAAAGAGTAGAAGAGGTATTGATCAGCTGTTCGTGGCAATACAGGTGATCGTGCAGTAGACGTCATGCAAGCGGAGTCTTAAAATACCTATTTCCTTTCCTCTCTCCAACCAACTTATGAGTGGCTAAAATTTAATTCAGTTGACCCTTCTTCCAAGTCTTCACATCTAAAATCTTGCCTTCTTGCTTGTTCCGATCAAATGATACCATAATAACTAAAAGATGTCAAGATAAAAAGGAATAGACTTGGATTATTTGTGCTTGTAAATCAACTTATGGATGGTTACCTTATTGCATGCTAGTTTATTTAGAATATTCTTCATATGCTTCAATTTTAGTTATAATGTATACTTCTTCTATAAATTGTGCTATGTATAGAACACACCTTGTTATACAATAAACTGATCAGGAAGACTATGCAAAATGAATCATGCCATACTACTTGTCTCGTGCTCGTGTTGCCTTAAAATACATTAATTAATAACTTAGTATAGACGTCGTTGATCACGGATAACTTGTGCACAAGGTCTATGGTTCCTGTGGACGGTCGCTGTGGCACTGGCACCGATCCGATCTGGACGAAAGTTCACGATATATCTTACGTACAAGACAGGATGGCATGTAGAGCTTCATGTTCCTTTGTGTTGCACACCATCCTTGTCTATGACTATAACTCATCCATTATGGCATTATGCCAGTGATCCTTACGTATATTTAAACTGTGCAAGCTAACTATGTCTTCGTGGCAGAGAAGGTCATGGTAAGTATTTGTGCAGGTGGTTCACACGGGAAGGAAAAAGTTACCGAATGGTGGCATATTTGTTTTAGTAAATTATATGTTTAATGCTTGCTTATAAAATAACCTAAGGCAAGATAGAAAGACCATAAATAACTTGCATGCTTCATATAAATAATGTATTGATTGATATAGTTGAGTTAGCTCGCCTTCCCCAGTATATTTTGATGTACTAACCCTTGTTGAAATAGGTTTCCTGTACCAAAAAGATCATGCGATGAGCTAAAGCAATTTCCTATTCCATTCTACCAACCGACACACCCTGATAGTGCCTAGAAGAAATGTTTTGAAGTCCCAGGAGCTCGTGCACACATCTTATGCAGCTCCGAGTAAAGGCGATAGCTTCGCCTGAAGGTGTCTATAGTTTTGAAGTTTTAGTAAAAGAATGTGATGTGCAGGATGATTATCTCATTTTGCGTCCACTTTTGTAAGCCCGTGAGGTAATTAACTGACTCATTCAATAGTTTATAAAAGATTTTCATTATCAATAAAGAGAACTTTTTATATTTTAACTTTGTATTTCAAGTATCTGTGAAATCTGAATATGTGCTCGTTATCCAAAAATACATTGGCCTTGTGTGTTGCACAACCTAGGCACGCACGATATCACACCCGGGGGACGACTATCGATTCTACAGAATCGGGGCATGACAGGTACACAGGCGGGAGCCAAAGCAGCGGGGCACCCCGTTACTCCTATCCCAAGTTGCAGTACTACCCCACCATCCATTGCTCAGTTGTCGGGTGTCCAGGTATTTCATACGATCATAAAGGATTGGATCGCAAGCAAGACCGTCGGTTGCTCCTTTGTTGTTGTTTTGCCTTCAAAGACATCGAGCATCATTGTTTAACCTATTATGCCCGTGGCTTCTTCCTTCATCCAGCCCACTTTGACTCCAGCTATGCTAAAAAAGATTGACGAAAATATAAGACTCTCCATTCGGAGCTTCCACATGTTCTTGAAGCAAGGGGTTGAGGGCGTGTTGGAGCACAAAAAATCCTTTACCTAGGCAAAGCACTTTGTCGAGGGCCAGGTCCACTCTTTGAGGGGTCTCCCTAGTTATGAACAGTTGTTCGACCTCCTGTGCCAGAAATTGGCGGAGGTGGAGCAATGCCTAATGGAGTTGCGGCAGTACCAGCAGACAGATATGGGAATACTGATATCCTACGAGTATAATGAGTTCTCGAAGAAGGTGAAGGCGAAGAAGGCCTTCTTTGCTTCATCTAGGGAATGCTTGCAGCGGGACCTCCAGAATTTACAAATGAAGCACGATCGGCTAAGTGATCTCAAAGAAGAGTGCCTCTCCCGGCAGAAGGGCCTGACTGAGAAAATTAGAAACCTCTAGGTCGAGCTTGATGGGCTGGAGAATAGGCTGTGGGAGGCCCAGCGGGAAGAAGAGGCTATATGAATTGAGGGGACCCAAGTAGAGAAGAATACGGCTGGCGTTGAGGTTATGGTACAAAATCTAGAGAACAGACACAAGTCCTACACTCGCTATGAGGATCTCGAGGTTATGGCCAAAGAAGTTGAGCGTCGGACCAAGGTGCGCCTGGATGGACATATCATCTGTCTCCATGAGCGGATAACAGTGTTATGTTCTGACCAGTAGCACCAGTAGTTCTTCCTTTGCCTTTTTTTAACATCACTTTTTGTGCCTTTTGTTTTGACTTTGGGCTGGGGACCCTGGTAATCCCTCAAATGTAGTTCGCTTTCGATTTTAGGTGAAAGAATAAAAGCTATTCCATTTGTTGTAATTGTTTGTATGAACTTTGGATATCATACTAGAGGTAATATGGACATAGTACAATATCGTAGTCTGTTAGGGATGTCCTACTAGGGGACTTTGGTGGACCTGTTACTTCTTGTGCACTTGGAGTGCAAGTAACAAATTCGAAGCAAAAAACCCTATTAGAGGTGATATGAGCGTGATAGGTTTTGTGGACTAACCACTACTAACGTACTTAGAGTTAAGTAGGGGTGATAAGTTTAGATGACGACCGATATCAGAGGTAATATGGACATGATAATAGATAGTCAAGTAGAGAGATTTTTTTATAGGTAAGAAGGACATGGAAAAGTCTACTAGGGAGGATATGAGGACGATATCTTAGAGGTAACGTAGACGTGAACTAATCGATAGTTATACCGAGAGGTTATGTACGATCCCGATATTTTTAAAAAAAAAGAAAATGAGCCAGAGGTAATATAGACGTGGTTGTTTTCTTTGGATGGGTAACATAGGCAGCTCATAGTTCAGAGGTAATATAGATGTGAACCGTTTACTTCCATTAAGGACATCCCACTGGAGGATCTTTGGTGGACCTATTACTTCTTGCGTACTGGAGTGCAAGTAATAAGTTCAAAATAAAACCCAATTATAGGTGATATGGACGTTATAGGTTTTGTGGACCCATTACTTCTTGCGCACCTGGGGGCAAGTAATAGGTTTGAGACAAGCCATGCCAAAGCTGATATGGACGTGGCAGGTTTTGTGGATTTAATACCGCTGGCATACTTAGAGTTAAATACAGGTGATAAATTGATATGACAACCGATATCAGAGATAATATGGATATGATAATCGATAGCCAAACCCGAAAGGTTTACTCAGAGGTAATATAGACATGGCAAACTCGGTCAGGGAAAAATGTCAGGACCATAGTTCAGAGGTAATATGGACGTGAACCAATATCCAAAAAACTCACCGAGGAGTAGTTTGTTGAGTGTGGTCTATCCGAAAATATAGATAGACCTGAGAGTTACTCCGTTGGAAGATCGTTAGGACGATAGCTCAAAGGTAATATAGACGTGAACTAGCGTCTAACATGACTGGGATTTTTTTTTGGGTGGTCCCTGTGGGAGTCTGCAGATGGACCTGGGGACTGCTCCGCTATGAAGCTTCTAAGGATCCATTATCTGTTGCGTATCCAGGACTCTTGAATCCCAATAATGGCTTATTGAGAAAGGGTAATATTGTGCATAAGCACTCGCTGGGGATGAACAACAAAAAGTGGGAACCATGTACATCTTTGTTTTTTTGTTGGAGATAAAGAGAATTACAAGTCTAGTCTTAGACATAGTACTTTTTTAGGAACTTAGTCCTCTCCGGGTCGAAGATGTAGGGCCCCTTCGAATTTTACCTACCAGAGGGGTCATCAGATTTGGTGTGCACGAAAAGCTTAGTCCACGGTATATTGGTCCGTTCGATATCCTCGAATGAGTGGGAGATGTTTCTTATCGATTTTCTCTTCTGTCGTTGCTTCGCAAGATATATAATATTTTCCATGTATCTTAGTTATGACAGTATATACCGGATTCAAGCCATATCCTAGATGATTTAGAATTGGTCGTTGGTACTGACCTTTCCTGTGAGGAGAGGGTTGTATCCATTTTAGACCGGAGAAAGAATATTCTCAAGAATCGGACTATTCGGTTAGTCCGAGTTGCTTGGGGGCATCACTCACCAGGCGAGTCAACTTGGGAGCGAGAGGATGATATCCGTGCTCAACACCCATATTGTTTGACTCATGAGGTATACTTGTCCGTATATCTCGTACCCTGATCTTGTCTTGTGAATGCTTGTCTTGTTCTAGGATTATGCTTGATTCTCGTATGCCCTTGCTTACCTTAATTGCATGTCCCCAGAGTTTTCTTGCTAGACCCCGTACCTTATTAAATTTTGAGGACAAAATTTTCTAAGGAGGAGAGAGTTGTGAGACTCGTCTCACTATTCTAGTACATGTACCTGATATATGCGTATTATACATGTATAGCTTGTTTATTGTTTAATTGCTTACATCATGCTTTATGACATTCATGCATTGTTTGTGTTATTTTTTGTAAAGTTTCCCTTAGTTGCATACTTTGGACCATTGGTCCTTTGGTTTTCTTGGTGGGTGGCTGTGATGAATCCGGGTGAGAGGCATGGTTTATGATCCAATGGCCTACAATCAATCTCTTGCCTATATAAGCAACCCCATTCTCCTTCTTTAAATTTTTTTCCTTTTATTTCTCTTTTTTTTTTAATTTTTTTTCTAGCAGAGAGCAGCAACCGAGCTTGGCCTTGGCTATGGGTGACCTTGGTAGTATTGGTATTAGGCTATAACTTGACCATAGGCAAGTATATCTTGCCAACCGAAGGAACAACCTTGGATCTTACTCTGATTCTTAATATAGCTTATTTTTATCATTTGATCAGTTTTATTTTTGGGTAGCCCTTAGAACTTGCCTCATTGATAATTTTGTTTTCCTTGAATTGGATCGCTCATGGAGCCCAAGAATAGCAAGTCGGAGAATGCAAAGTTGGCATGAGAATGTATACAAAAGTACGCAGGAACCCTTATCGCATAAGCGAAGTTCTAGTGAGCGCACTTGTGTGTGTCTCACAATTTTTTTAGAAAGTGCGCCAAGATATGTTAAGTAATCTATACGCACTTCTCTACTCCTATGCACATTTTGTACTAATACAATTCCTTCAAAAGTACGACAATCCTACTTGGCGTACTTTTGAATGGGTCTGCAAGTCATCAAGAATGTGAGCTACTACTTAAAAGCCAAGTTGGCACACTTTGCAGATATTGCAGAGTTGGCGCACTTTGGTGAAACTTTTCTTATCGGTGCACTTTGTCCCTTCTGGAGAATGGCACACTTTGATACTTGACACACTATGTGGAATTCTCTAGAGATGGCATACTTTATAGCCTTTCGTATTACTTAATAACTAAGAAACTTCTGACCATTCTCGAGAATTGTGTTCTCGACTGCCGGGTCATCACGATTGTTGTGTCATGCCTTGGAACTTATGTTTTGTCTTTTAGTAGACCTTTCTGTGCTTGTTTATGCGCCAAACCTCACTGCTGACATACTTGATAAAAGTGCGCCAAGGTCAAAGCTTGGGTACCTTCATTTGTGCGCCAATAATAGATGTATGCGCCAAGCTTCTAGCTCGCGCACTTCTATCATTGTTCGCAAAAGTTCTTGTTGTGCGCTTTAGTATAATTTGTGCGCCATCTTTGCTCGGGACACTTTTGTATCAAAGTGCGCCAGAACTGTCCCGACTATTGATTTGTTCGCCAAAAATATTTTTGGCCATTTCTGCGCCAATAGTAGTTTTTGGCCCATTGATGTTACTTTCTTGCCTGATTTTATGCGTCAACCCTGAATTGTTAATTTATGCGCCTGTATGCCAGTATTCTTTTTAATTTGCTTAACTCTTGATGTTTCTCTAGTTCTCTTTTATCCCGTTATTTTAGTTAATCTTAGTTATTTCCTGAATATAGTATTCTTAATATTGAACTGAATCATGATACTATACTGATAATCCTAACCTTGTACTGATAATCCTAATACTATATTAATAATCCTGACCCTGTACTGATAATCCTGACTCTGTATTGATAATCCTGGTATTGAACTGATAATATTGATATTGTACTGATAATCCTGGTATTGAACTGATAATCTTTATACTGTACTGATAACCCTAATACTTTTGATCCTGATACTCTTGATAGTGGCTCGACGTAGCGCACCATCCTGATAATCCTGATCCTGATACTCCTGACTTGGGAATTCATGTAACTGTCCTGCTTAAGGCTATTAGTAGCACATGTATTGCATGACCTGTATCCCCCGTGGTTAATTTTGATTATACCTGTCAAGTTATTGTCCTATCTTGCATTATGTCTAAGGCAGATTCCTGAGCACCACAATCGAGAATCCTTGATAATTTTCCAGGATAATAACTAAAATAATAATCTAGATAACATATAGAGATATTTTTTGGCTACATGCAATCCCGGTATCCCAATAACACATGATAGATTTGGAGCTCGCCGTCGTGAGGGACACACTTCCAGCACACCGATGAGTATTGCACTACCAGAAAAGATATAAAATGATTATACTTGATAAATCTATATTATGTACCCGTTCGTCTGGATAATCTGGATAGTCTGCAGGGCATGTGGCTATAAGGAATCTCAAACTGTATGTGTTTGTAACTAGGACTGTGATAACCCTAGTTAGCTAATAATAGCAAGTCGTAGGGCATAATTAGCCATGATTACTTTATTTCTATTCTAGTCCGGTCCTAATTTGCATTAGCAAATGATCAGAAAATGGTAACCGGAGTACTGATTCTAGATGTCCTTATTGAATTACTCATGAACTGTTTAACTGTTACTTTACTTGTTATTCTTATTGATTTGTCTGCATGCTAGCTTTAGTTCATAAGTTTAGCTCCCTTATGGTACTTGTTGTTTTTGGATCTGACCCCACTGGTTTTGTATGGCCAGATTTTGGAGCAGGACCGCAGGATCTTCTGTACTTCCCACCTCAAGATGGTGAACAAGAGGAGCACCTGAGGACATGAGTGAGTTTTTTCTTTCTCACCCACTTGATCTTGTATATTATTCTTTTGAGGCATTTAACCACCGAGCACGTGTTTAGCTCTTATTTTGGGACATCATATTCTAGCTTACGGGCTTACATGTAAAGCATATTCTAGACTATAGTTAGAGCTGATCATTCTATATTGTACTCTGCTAGTTCTTCATTTTGGTAACTAGTTTCATGATCATCTAGGTATGTATAGTTTGGGACATCTTACTTTTATATATTGATGATCATATATCTTGTAAACGTATTACTTTCTCGAGATTGAGACACCTAGGATTGTTAACCTAGAATTGCTTGATGGATTATAGAGCAAACCCTCATATGTCTAGACAGTCATAACCGTATCTCGGGCTATAGAGTACTCTAGTATACATAGCTGGCTTTGTCTGCACCCGCTCTCCAGTATTCTCTTTCTGGGATATTACAACCCAACTTCTTATTTCAATCGTGCTTATTGGATGACACAAACTTTTTGAGTAGCTTTATGATATTCTTGTTGAATGCTTCCACCAGACCATTTGATGCTGGATTGTACGCAGTTGAGACCATATTCTGAATTTAGTTTTTTTTCAAAATTGGTAGAAAGCGTGACTTGCGAATTTTGGACCATTGTCATGGATGATCCTTCGTGGCAAGCCAAAGCGGTATATGACGTGATGCTTGACGAAGCTGATCACGTTTGATATTTTGACTTCAGCAAGTGGTACGGGTTCTACCCACTTAGAGAAGTAGTCAGTAATAGCGAGGATAAATCGATGTTCCTTAGACAAAGGTGGACTAATTGGCCTGATAAGGTCCATTCCCCATGCTTCAAACGGCCAAGATGCTACCGTTGGGTGTAGGAATTCTGAGGGCTGGTAGATAAAGTCTGCGTGGAATTGGCACGCTTGGCACTTCTTCGTATAGTCAATGGCCTCCTCTACCTTTATCATCCAATAGTAATCCATTATCCGGAGACGGTCTTGTAGCTTGGGTCCAGGATGATGGGCACCGTAAACCCCATAGTAAGCCTCGCGGAGAGCGTGCTTCGCTTCTGTATTTGATAGGCATCATAACAGAAGACCATCGCAGGAATGACGATACATCATTTTGGTAGCCTTATTATAATATAACCGGAGGGAACATCTTTTGATGGAAGTAGCTTTCTTTGGGTTCTCAGGAAGAATTTCATAGACTGCGTAATCGATGAATGAGAGTCTCCAGTCTTTGGAGTCGGTACTTATCTCTACTGAGTAGATCAAGCACAGACAGAGGTTATTCTTCGGGCAGATCATTTCTTGACCTACCACGGTGATTAGTTCATGAGTATTGACTTGAATAACTAAAGAGGCTGCGAGGCCAGCAAAGGCGTCAGCCTTGATGTTACAGTCGAGGGACGTGCTCTATGAAGACCCCCTCGAAGGTGGAGATAATATCAAGCATGGCTTGGTGGTAGAAAATTAATTCTTTATTCAAGAATTCGTACTGGCCTCGGACTTGATTGACTCTCAATTTGGAGTCGTCGTAGGCCTCTAAGTAGTCAACTCCCACTTTTTTGTGAATTGGAGCCCAACGACGAGAGCGTTGTACTCTACCACATTGTTGGAGCATAGCTCTGTGAGGGAGTAAGTATGATTGATGGCCAAATAGTGTAGAGAAATTAGTACTATCCCGACACCAGTAACAATATCGCCTTTGGGCCATGATTTTGAGGCACCGTCGAAGAATATTCGCCAAACGATTTCTGCACTTGTGGTCATATTTGAGTCTGCTACTTTATTTGGGATCTCCTCATAGAGCTTCAAGGTTTCCAGTATAGGGTAGGCTGCTAAAAAATTTGCCGATGCTTGGCCTTTGACCACCTTTTATGAGAAAAATACCATATCGTATGGTGACAGCAGTATTGCCCATGTGGCTAGGCGAGACTTGAGCACTCCAGGTTTAGTCATAAGGACTCTGAAAGGATTAACTTGCCAGGTCACATAAATGGTTTATCCTGCCACGTAATATTTGGTCTTCTGAATGGCAAAGACTAGAGCGAGGCACTCCTTCTCGATGGGGTTATACACGTGCTCTGCGCTGGCCATCATTCTACTGAGATAGTAGATGGCTTGTTCATGACCTGCATCACTTGTCTGGGCTAGCAGAGCCCAGAAGGAGTGATCCATTGTCCGTATATATAGAAAGAAGGGTCTTTCCACAATGGGGGCCCCAATACTAGGGGTTCATGATATACTCTTTGATGTCATCGAAGGCGCGTTAGCATTCTTCGTTCCAGACAAAGGAGACTACCTTCTTCATGAGCTGAATGAACGGATGACAATGTCCAGAGAGGTTTGATATGAACCTCCTGATGTATGCCAGTCTTCCTTGAAGGCCACGAAGTACTTTGAGGTTTTTTGGTGGGCGCATTTCAATGATTGCTTTAGTCTAGTCAGGGCCTACGTGGATACCCTTCAAAGTTATGACAAAATCCAAAAAATTATGCTGGAGACTCCCAGGAAGGACTTGGTAGGATTTATCTTGATCTAGTGCGTACGCATGAGGTCAAACATAATCTTCAACTTTCGGAGGTGATCATCTTTGGAGTGACTCTTGACAGCGATATCATTAATGTAACACTCTACTATCTTACGTAGATATTCACGAAAGATGGTGCTCATAGCTCGTTGGTATATAGCACATGTGTTCTTCAGACCGAAGGGCATGACTATGTAGCAGTATACTCCTATCGGCATTCGGAATGATGTATGCTTATCGTTGTCAGAAAATATCTTGATTTGATTGTAGCCTGAGAATCCTTCCATGAAGGACATGCGCTCGAACCCACAAGTATTGTCGATCATTATGTCTGTGATCGAAAGGGAAAACTCATCCTTAGGTACGCCGTATTTATATCACGAAAGTTGATACAGATCCAGATCTTTTTATTTTTTTTACGATGGACACGATGTTGGCTACCCAATCCAGATATTGTTCCTCGCGGATAAAGCCACTAGCTATCATTTTGTTGACTTCAGCTTCGATGACTTTTAGTATGTTCGATCGGAACCACCATTGATGTTGCTTGTCCGGCCTAGCATTCAACAAGATGTTAAGCTTGTGGACCATGATTTGGGGGTCAAGTTCCGACATGTCTTCATAACTCCAGGGAAAGACATCGATGTATTCCCTGATGAGCTGTAGCAGGGATTACCGATCCTCATCGGACAGACTTTTGCTGATGAAGATAGGTTTAGGGGAGGATTCTTCTCCCATATCAATTTATATGACTTCATCCTCGGTGGAAGGTTCTCGATGTTCGAACCGTATCTTCTATTGTTTGTTTAGGTGTTGGGCCCACGGTTCTAATTCAAAGGGTCCATGTGGATCCTCGTCGTCTTCCTCAGGGTCAGCTGACACCATGTTGGTAGAAAATGTTTGTTTGAGTATCTCACCGATACTGATATCGGATTCCCAAGAAGAAGATTCTGAAGAGTGAGAGTGTAACTTATGTTTTTCATCCGATCCTTCATGGGTTATAGGAGGCGTGACGTACTCTAAGCCATGCTTGGTCTTATGGTAGTAATCCTCGAACTTTCATGCATGAGCATGCAGACTCAGAGGCAGCCGTCGTCCTTTGTCGTAGTTCAAGCCCCTAGCAGCTTTCAGATCATATCACATCTTCTAGATGAGGTGCTTTGCTTGAGAGCTGTACCAACGAAGTGACATTTTGCTGGTATCTGGTTCTGGCTTCAGTTCTTCTAGGTCGAAGGATTAGGGATTTTTTACTCTGCCGAAGATGATGAGTTTGTCTTCCCTCTTCCTTACTGAAATTATGAAATAGGAGTTTTGAATGGGGAGATTTTGGTTTGCTGCATAGGTGGTAGTCACATGTGTATGCAGGTGCAGGCCCAGACCATGCTCAAGGGAATATAGTGTGCTGAGATGTGCAACACCCGAGTAGTTCAAAGATAGACATTTATTCATAAAATAAGGTATCATATCCTCAGGAATTACTTTGTCAAGAGAAGGAACGTTAGCATGAGGGGCTACGTACTCCTCCAGTTCTTCCTTCCCGAGATCTACCCCTAGTGCGAGTGACGGCATCAGAGGTCTCATGTGTAGCTTTACCACTAGAGGTTCGAAAGTCGTAGTGGGTGTCGGACCTTCCTTTAGTGGTCGACTCGGTCTACGAAGGCGAACGACCAGAGGCTCGAGTCCTTTCTTATACAGTTTTACCATGAGGGGAGGGGCTGTATCGGGAGAGCTTGCTTTGAGATTGACTTTCAAGGCCTCGTTCGATGTTGTTCCAGTCTCTACCTCATCATCGGCATCATTGCCACCTTTATCTTGGTAGACTTGCTTGTAGAGGATCGAGTTAGAGTAATAGGCCTCGACCTCTTTGAATGGATCAACGTCGACAAATGATGTCTTGATGATGCCACGATCGTCCACGTATTTCAAGCACTGGTGCAAGGTCGACGGTATGATAATGTACTGGTATATCCACAGATGTCCCAACATGACGTTATAGGATACATCTATGTCTACGTCTATGACGTAGCAAGTGACCTCTATTTTTATATCGTCGATCTGGCACTTCAAGCAAATCTTGTCAGAGGGTAGCTCCTACCTACATTGAAGCCACTGATGGAAGTATTAGTTGCTGTCAGGCGATGCATCAGGATTCTCATGGTCTGAAGCAGACTCTGCGGGACGATGTTGATTGACGAACTAGGGTCGATGTGCATCCGGTCCACCTTAATGGTGCCAATGTACCCTGTGTAATATAGAGGACGATCATACTAATTGTTCTTTAGCAACATGTCTTGTTGCGAGAACATATTTTTGGGTATCGCCTCTGTAAACCCCCTGATTTTGCAAGAATTTTAAATTGGGATTTTTCACATTTTTTTCTGGAATTTTCTGGGATTTTTCTGTAATTAAAATCAGGTTTCTAATTATTAAATGATTTTTTATTTTGCTGTTAATTACTATTAAAATATTATGAAAATAATATTTTTGGGTGTAAAATAAAAAACTGGACTTAGGGTAATTTTTCTGGAATTTATTGGACCTCGGACCTACTTTAAAATACCTAAAAATATTTATTTATTAATTATTTGCTTATTCATTTATTTATTTATTTACCTATTTATTTAATTACCTAAACCCGGCCCAATACTCTCAGCCCGGCCCAAACCCGCCCGACCCGTTCCCCGCACCCGCCTGACCCGGCTCCCCCTCTCTCCCCCGTGCCCGCGTTCGGCGCCGCGTCCACCGCCGCTCCGGCAGCTCCGCTCCGCTCCGCCCGCCCACACCGCCACGACCACCCCCTCTCTCCGCCATTCCCGGCCATCCCCAGCCTCCCCCCGCCTACAAAACCCCCCTCGCTCTCCTCCTCCGGCTACCCCCAAACCCTAGCCACCGCTGCCACCGCTGCCACCGCCGCCAGCCGCGTCCAGCCGCCCCGCCACTACGCCACCACCGCCGACCATCCCTCTCCCCCGGCCTCCTCCTTCCTCCCCTCCTCTCCACCGTCGACCTCCGCCCCGACAGCACCCAGCAACAGCGGCAGCGGCCGCAGCAGCGCCTCCGGCCGCCCTGAGCCACCTCCGCCGCCTCCCAGCGCGCCGCCGCGCTGCCCCCGGCCCCTCCGCCTCAACCCAGCCGCCGTCTCCACCGCATAGCCGCCGGAGTTCATCCCTAACCCTAACCCTAATTCCCGATTCTTCGTGTCGACGTGTCGGACACGACACGGACACGAAAAATCTCGGTTTCTGAGCCCTGTTCAGGTACTCATATCCTTCTCCTCGCTGCCCCATTTTCAATTTCGTAAATTGCGTTGTGAAGCCTGTATGACCCTCTCGGTGCCCGGATAAACCGCTCGCGGCATCGCGTCCTGTGGTGATCGCACACTGCGATCCAAAAACAGGAAAAACAACGATCCGATTCACCCCGGAACTGGGTACGCCCCGCCAAATGGGACGACTTGGTCACGCGTGGTCTTCACAGATACGTACGCAGCGTTGATACGGACGTGTAGGATTTCGCGGAAGTCGATTCGGGTGTGCGTGCACACCGGGATCAACACATATCCGCGGACACCACCCCGTATCCGACTTTTCTATAATTCACCTTAACTTTGTGTACACACGTCGGATCGAGACGAAACTTGCACCATCGGACTCGTAGCAATACGCTGGTCCTGTGGGTCAAGTTTGGTTCGATTCTGAGAACGTTGACGAAATCGCGTGTCGTGGGCCCCACAGGCCCCGTTCGACGGGCGATTTTGTGATCGGCTCATCGGAATTCAATTCTGGAAGTTCCGTTGGGTTCATATCATCGTTCCTGACCTGTTGATACTAAGTTTGGTAATTTTGGAGACCTTTGACCCTAACACGTTTTTCGGTGCAAAGCGGGCCCACATGCGGACCCCGTTTTGACCCGAAATTGCCGTTTTTGCCCTTGTCTCCAAATTGGACTCAAGGATAGGCGTTTCTAGCTATTTGATATCTTTTGAGCATGATGGTAATGTTTATTTCAGCATCCGGAGACATTTCTGGAAATTTCCCGAGGATAGAACTGTAGTTGGGATCCAAACATCAGGCAAGTACCTGCACTTCAAGTTTAATCTTTATATTGTGATAATTAATTCCTTGCTCTACTAGTACCATTGTATGATCACACGTAGTGTTAGAACACTGGATTTCATGTCTTGAATACTGGAGTTCATGTCTTGCTTTTCGTGTCGGGTGGGAGAATACTAGGAGGCATGTAGTTTACCCTTCCCCTTGCCGTGTTTAATAGCTGTTGGTACACGACTGTCCATCAGCCGGATCTCGATTATTCATGTTTAATAGCCGTCTATGACGGCCGGATTAGCCTTATAACCCCCTACATGCCAACTATGTATTCTAAATACACAAGTTCACACACATAGTTTCTTGTCGTGTTGCAGTTCCTGTTATCTTGTTATAGTTCCATTTTCCTGTCTCATTATATTTCATGTTTACTCATATTCCTGATTTACAGCAATTAACCCTTAGTTATTGTTACTTCTTATTTATGCATATCCTCAACATGATACTTGTCAGTTCTTTTCTACTTGTCATAAATATTTAGTTTTAATCTTTGTTGTGCATTGTGTACTTTGCTCCTTTCCTGACTGGATCCGTTGATTTAGGCGATGATGAGGACTTTGCCCCCACCTATTATGGCCCCTATGAGGCAGCAGGTGATACATCTGAGGAGCCTGTTCCCACTCAGGAGACTACCTTTGAGGAGTAGCAGCCAGTTAGCTAGTATTTTCTTTCAGCACAGTAATCGGGTTTGTCCCCGATTTATCTTCTGGATTCTGTATTAAACCATGGATTTGTATATCATAATTTGTCTTATGAAATCTTATCATTTCTATTTCCCTGTCATTTTCCTTGTCTATTTACTTTATTGTGGATGAGATAGATTCTAAATTACCTGTGATTATGACCTAGACAGCGTACTACCGCCGACACTACGGCGTAGGCTGGACGTGCCCACGCACTCGTGCCCGAATATCCGGGTGCGGGTCGTGACACATTTTTATGGTGGCCCATGCAGGTCAACGACTAAATTGTTCGGTTTTAACTTAGGGACCGAACAGGCCTGCAATAAGAATAAGGATTTTAGGAAAAGCTCATCCACTTGATTGAATCGTTCTTGATATCCATATCGACTTCGAATTATTTTATTGACATGCATCCTGCCTTGATTTCTGTGCGCCCCTTATCGTTTATTTTGGATGCAGAGTAATGGACCTATCAGCAAGCGACGAGGTTCCTACAAGATCACCACGAGATGCTCTACCAGCACTCGAACCGAGACCACCCTTGGTACCACAAGCAGCACTCTCCCAGCAAGCCCAGCAACAGCAGAGGGCACCACCACAAGGACGTGGACAAGCTTCCGCGATGACCGTGGAGAACGCGCAGACTCTTGGAGTAGCTAATGCGCGTAAGTGATTTGTAGATACCGTTCCTAGTATTGCTTAGCTCGTGCCTATTGGTCCGTGACCTCAGCCCCAACCTAGTAATTTTAAACTTGCTAATAACCTGGTATGCTTTTATATTTGATAACTGTACAGATTTTAGAGTCCTTTTATTGTGCTTATTGTGTGTTGTTTTGTGAACTTGAATAATTTGTACATCCTTTCATCATCATCTAGCGTACTTAGATTTGCTGCACTATCTTGACTTATACTGCTATTATAGCCTAGTTTTGCAAGCTTACTCTTTTATCGAGCTTGATCATGAGATATGTATTGTTGGGGACGCCTACTAATACATTGTCTAATCAGAATCAGTATATTACGGTCTGATCAACCTTAGTGCACTTGGTTCGTCCTTCGCATAACTACTTTACGTGGATTGAGATATATAGTTGACTAGTAAACACATGTACTTGCCCTTTAGATACGTCCGAGCATATCGTATCAGTTACATAACTGTACTAATACGAGCATGCGAACAAATGATTACCAGAATAGGAATTCCAATCCACAACTGCTTGACAATTTCCATTTGAATTCTTTAAACGCCTTGAACCTGATACTTTTATTCTATCACCTCACCCTTGAACTCTTTATTATTGATCTTCGTCTTCCCTTATTTCGGAAAGACGAAACCTCGTGCTTGGTATAAGTTTGATATATAGATAGTACTAGATATACCCCATAGGCCGATCACATACTTGAGGATTATTCTTTCGAAATTAAGGACATATCACATGTGATATGATCGGCGTTGAAGTTTCGAGGATTGAATGACAGGAGTAATCATATTAAGGAATATTTTCTTAAGGTATATAGCCTTTTGTGATGGATGGGTAAATTCTAAGTTGGGTAGCAGTGCATTGTCAACTCGAGAGAAATTTCTTTTAGATTGTGACCGAGTAAGATTAGATTGGGAGAGGTTCAAGCCATTCTAATTTTGAAAATTTAGAGGAGTGACTAAGATGATCAATGAATTGATATCGAGGACCCAATAGTTATACCTTAGGTACATGATTTAAATTTTGAGCAATGAAGGTAAAATCATCAATTTGAATTTAGAGGATAAAAATATATAATTTCAGACTTGAACATTGGTGGACTATATTTAAATTATTTTTCAATTTGATGATTTGAATTAAGAATTAAAATTTGATGGTTGGACTACCTAGTTGGAATATTGAGGATGTGAATGGAATTTAAAAGGTTGAAACATACAAATGGGAATACTATTGGACTCGAATTACTTCTAGAGGAAATTATGATAGTTAGAATCGTGAGACAAATTTATAAGCGTATGCAAAACTTGAAGATGTTATATGGACTTAATTTAAAATTTACCTGTGGGTAATTTGAGAAAGTAAGAAGTGATAACCATAGGTTGAATTTTGATTGGAACAGTAGTCATCTTAACCTTGAAACGATTGCAGTGGATATGATTAGGATTTTAATTATCGCAAGGAGATTGCAATTGACTTGCCTTATGTACATGAAGGGTTAACAGATTATGGCTTATTTTAATTTCGAGGACGAAATTTTTATAAGTTGGGTAGGTTGTAAACCCCCTGATTTTACAAGAATTTTAAATTGGGATTTTTTTACAATTTTCTGGAATTTTCTGGGATTTTTCTGTAATTAAAATCAGGTTTCTAATTATTAAATGATTTTTTATTTTGTTGTTAATTACTATTAAAATATTATGGAAATAATATTTTTTGGTGTAAAATGAAAAACTGGACTTAGGGTAATTTTTCTGGAATTTATTGGACCTCGGACCTACTTTAAAATACCTAAAAACATTTATTTATTAATTATTTGCTTATTCATTTATTTATTTATTTACCTATTTATTTAATTACCTAAACCCGGCCCAATACTCTCAGCCCGGCCCAAACCCGCCCGACCCGTTACCCGCACCCGCCTGACCCGGCTCCCCCTCTCTCCCCCGTGCCCGCGTCCGGCGCCGCGTCCACCGCCGCTCCGGCCGCTCCGCTCCGCCCGCCCACGCCGCCACGACCACCCCCTCTCCCCGCCATTCCCGGCCATCCCCAGCCTCCCCCCGCCTACAAAACCCCCCTCGCTCTCCTCCTCCGGCTACCCCCAAACCCTAGCCACCGCCGCCAGCCGCCTCGCCGCGTCCAGCCGCCCCGCCACTACGCCACCACCGCCGACCACCCTCTCCCCCGGCCTCCTCCTTCCTCCCCTCCTCTCCACCGTCGACCTCCGCCCCGACAGTACCCAGCAACAGCAGCAGCGGCCGCAGCAGCGCCTCCGGCCGCCCTGCGCCACCACCGCCGCCTCCCAGCGCGCCGCCGCGCTGCCCCCGGCCCCTCCGCCTCAGCCCAGCCGCCGTCTCCACCGCATAGCCGCCGGAGTTCAGCCCTAACCCTAACCCTAATTCCCGATTCTTCGTGTCGACGTGTCGGATACGACACGGACACGAAAAATCCCGGTTTCTGAGCCCTGTTCAGGTACTCATATCCTTCTCCTCGCTGCCCCATTTTTAATTCCGTAAATTGCGTTGTAAAGCCTGTATGACCCTCTCGGTGCCCGGATAAACCGCTCGGGGCATCGCGTCCTGTAGTGATCGCACACTGCGATCCAAAAACAGGAAAAATAACGACCCGATTCACCCCGGAACTGGGTACGCTCCGCCAAACGGGACGACTTGGTCACGCACGGTCTTCACAGATACGTGCGCAGCGTTGATACGGACGTGTAGGATTTTGCGGAAGTCGATTCGGGTGTGCGTGCACACCGGGATCAACACGTATCCGCGGACACCGTCCCGTATCCGACTTTTCTACAATTCACTCTAACTTTGTGTACACACGTCGGATCAAGACGAAACTTGTGCCATCGGACTCGTAGCAATACGCTGGTCCTGTGGGTCAAGTTTGGTTCGATTCTGAGAACGTTGACGAAATCGCGTGTCGTGGGCCCCACAGGCCCCGTTCGACGGGCGATTTTGTGATCGGCTCATCGGAATTCAATTCTGGAAGTTCCGTTGGGTTCGTATCATCTTTCCTGACCTGTTAACACTAAGTTTGGTGATTTTGGAGACCTTTGACCCTGACACATTTTTTGGTGCAAAGCGGGCCCACATGCGGACCCCGTTTTGACCCGAAATTGCCGTTTTTGCCCTTGTCTCCAAATTGGACTCAAGGACAGGCGTTTCTAGATATTTGATATCTTCTGAGCATGATGGTAATGTTTATTTCAGCATCCGGAGACATTTCTGGAAATTTCCCGAGGATAGAACTGTAGTTGGGATCCAAACATCAGGCAAGTACCTGCACTTCAAGTTTAATCTTTATATTGTGATAATTAATTCCTTGCTCTACTAGTACCATTGTATGATCACACGTAGTGTTAAAACACTGGATTTCATGTCTTGAATACTGGAGTTCATGTCTTGCTTTTCGTGTCGGGTGGGAGAATACTAGGAGGCATGTAGTTTACCCTTCCCCTTGCCGTATTTAATAGCTGTTGGTACACGACTGTCCATCAGCCGGATCTCGATTATTCATGTTTAATAGCCGTCTATGACGGCCGGATTAGCCTTATAACCCCCTACATGCCAACTATGTATTCTAAATACACAAGTTCACACACATAGTTTCTTGTCGTGTTGCAGTTCCTGTTATCTTGTTGTAGTTCCATTTTCCTGTCTCATTATATTTCCTGTTTACTCATATTCCTGATTTACAGCAATTAACCCTTAGTTATTGTTACTTCTTATTTATGCATATCCTCAACATGATACTTGTCAGTTCTTTTCTACTTGTCATAAATATTTAGTTTTAATCTTTGTTGTGCATTGTGTACTTTGCTCCTTTCCTGACTGGATCCGTTGATTTAGGCGATGATGAGGACTTTGCCCCCACCTATTATGGCCCCTATGAGGCAGCAGGTGATACATCTGAGGAGCCTGTTCCCACTCAGGAGACTACCTTTGAGGAGTAGCAGCCAGTTAGCTAGTATTTTCTTTCAGCACAGTAATCGGGTTTGTCCCCGATTTATCTTCTGGATTCTGTATTAAACCATGGATTTGTATATCATAATTTTTCTTATGAAATCTTATCATTTCTATTTCCCTGTCATTTTTCTTGTCTATTTACTTTATTGTGGATGAGATAGATTCTAAATTACCTGTGATTATGACCTAGACAGCGTACTACCGCCGACACTGCGGCGTAGGCTGGACGTGCCCACGCACTCGTGCCCGAATATCCGGGTGCGGGTCGTGACAGCCTCCATCACAAAATTGCAGTGGGGGCATACGACAGGATCCTCAGCTGATGGCTTGACTTGTGCCATGTAGGTGTTGGCATTCTATAATGCCTCACTCAGAGCAACCCGAGTGTCTCTGGAGAGTAGGAGAAGCTCAAATAGTGACAAATTCGCTGGAGTATTGGCGAGTTATTCTATGATATCGAATTTGTAGGGGTTCTTCAGCCCTTGAGCGGTATCTTTATGCAGCGGTTTGTCGAAGCAAGTTTCTTTCTGCTAGGACTTATTCGATGCTGGAGGTTAGGATAGACCCAGATCGGATGTGGCGATTGGGAGCGCACCATCATCAGGGATATCGTACTCTCATTGGTACACCAGGCCTGACCTTGTTATTCCTGCTATAAATTCTTCGAAAGGGATAGAAATCGTGTAGCAAAATTTGGACTTCTTTCCCTTGGACTTGGTGGCAGAAGGTGTTATCTGCTGCATCAAGTATGGAGTAAGATCGGGATAAACCCACATGACCTCCCTCCTTGATGTGGTAAGAGGTATCAGCCCAACTGTTTGGTCATGAGCTGGCAAGAGATTGACAACCTCCATTGTTGCCCAGGGGATCGGGATTACTTTGTCCTGGGCTTCCTTTGCCAGAAAGTTACCGAACTAGAGAGATACCATATTAGCGGCAACTATTTTATCATCGAAATCCAAGGTGAGGGCCATGGCATCGAGCAGACACTGGATGTACCACTTCAATGTATAGCAGTCTCGTGTCACATAGTGGACGTAAGGATGGTAGTGGCAGTACTTCGAATTATTCACCTCAGCTGCCTCAACAGGGTGCTTGACGTCGGAGAGATGAAGCTTGTTTCCCTTTATTAGAACGTCAAAGATTTTCATGACGTCATCATCTTTGAAGGAATAAGTTTCCTTCGGTTTTAAAGCCTCTGCGGGCTTTTGCACAGGCTTCTTGGCTATATTGGCGACAAAGACTGCGTCCCCTTTCTATCTCGGATGTTGTTATTGCTGTTGTTATTGCTATTGTAGGGGAATTTTCCCCTATCATCAGTGACAGGGATCTGGATCCCCAAGAGACGGGCGTCATTCACCTTCTTCTCGGTACCGACAATATTTATGATGAATATCGTCCGATCTTTAAACTGAGAGTCGCCCATCCAGAGCCTGACTGTGTTAAGGAGATTTCTCTGGTAGGTATCCATTAGTGTGGACTCAGGGTTATCGGGGGGTAAATTTAGCACTGCTTGCATATACCTCTCGATATACTCCCGTACAGACTCTTTCTCTCTTTGTGCGATATCCATTAAAGAGGACATCATCATCTCATTTCCTCCGTCGTAGAACTGAGCAAGGAAAAACCTTTGAGATCGTCAAATGATGAAATACAATTATCCTGGAGGCTGCAGAACCAATCGAAGGCTATTCCAGACAATGCCTTGATAAAGAGCTTGGTTAAGAGGGCGTCGTTGCAAGGTAGATGCATGTTGTGTCTCAAAGTAACTCATGAACTGATGGACAGATATTTTCCCATCAAACAGAGTTAAGTTGAAGGTCTTGTACTTGGGCGGGTATGATATGTATCTCCATTCGAGGGGATATGGTTATCGGATCCCAAGCTCGCGCAGTGACTCCCAATTACCCATTGAGTCTAGGCGGCCCCAGAGTTCTCGGACCTCCTACATTGGTTTTCGAGCTTCATCGACTATGGAAGAAGCGGATGATCCGGGCAGGGGATGATTGCCTCCAGCGGGTGGAGCGTTGTATTTGAATCCCCGTTGGTCCCTGGGTCCAGGCTTGCTTGACCAAAGGTCCTTGCTGGTTGTGAGGCCATATTTTTCTTGATTTCCAGCATTATTTGGGTCAAGAGTTACATTGATGCGCTCATGGTCTATATCATGGCCTCGAGGGTTTTGAGGCACTGTCGATCATTGGGGCCCTCGTGATCGTCCCCTGCCATGTATGCTATTCTTATATGGAGAGAAATGGATGGGACGGTGGACGTCGTACTTTTTGTCTTAGACACTTGCCATGAATAGTCATCCGAAAAATTTGGTAGTGCAGCATCCTCTTCGAACTCGGAGGAAACACTACCCCCAACAACGAAGCTGCATCCTCTTGACGAGGGTGGCTACCCCCAGGGATCTCCGCATATGTTACTTGGGAATCACCATCTTCTGGAATGCCGGATTGTCATAAAGGTCCGGGGGATTACAACCCCCATCTTGCGAATCCACCTGGGGTCCTGAGGAAGAACTATTTCCAGTAGCTGACAGCTTCTTCTTCGAGCGGTTGCCCAGGAAAACACCATCCGCGGGTTTCGCTGCTTGTCCCCCTTTGACCCATCTTCATGACCTGCCGGATGAGGGCGACAGACTAGAGGTGTTGGACTTCCAATCTTCCCTTTTGGAGGAGGCCTTCTGAGCAGAATAACATAAGGCAAAGGGCACCTCCTCTTTCTCTGGTACTTGCACTTGTTCTCAGGGTTGCAGCCGGATAGGTGCCTTTGTTTGCAGCTGCTGGAATGCCAACTGCCTATTTGTAGGTATTGTTGCTTTGTTATAGCAGCAGTTGATGATAATGCTAGCACAGTGATGTCCTGGAAAGGATATTTTATATGCCACAATTGATTCCTCGCTTTGCGCTTGTGATTGATCACGTTACGTAAGTCAAGCGAGGGCTGATCCACCTTTGTACCCTTCTTATGAGCCCGAGTAGACCGAGTACACGGGCGCGTAGGTGTTGATTTTGCTTCCTGACCTGGGGTTCATACAAGAACTTGCCCCATGTTGATAATGAAAGACTCTTTAGACTGGCCCTGTCCAATTTCTACTGCGGGAGGGACGCATGGATCGATCATGTACAACTTTTTGTCAGGGGCACGCATAGTTAGTGGCACCTGCTGACGGTTGGTCAAATGAGCAATTTCTTGAGCTTGGAGAGCTCATATTTTCCTAGAATTCTTCGTCCTAGCACACGTCGGTGCATAGTATGAAGAGTCCAAGTTTACATCTTCGCCTTTCTCAACATGGAGTCAGTACTGCGTGAGATTCAATCGAAGACAGAACTTCTGCTACTGTGATGGCCGCATATAACCATTTGCATACGGCTGCCGACCGGTGTCGCATGGTTCTTCTTTTACAGCTTCTGTTGTGGCTGCATAGAACGTGCCTCAATACCCGAACTTCTGGCACTCGTAGTATTTTCCTTTGCCAGTTTGGGCACTGAGCACCTTTCTTTACAGCCCCGACAACCGCATGAACAGGGTCAGCCTGGGTATAAGCATGATGTCCATCTTTAGCAACAGGGATAGAAGCGAGGAGCGCATGCTCCGTAGTTGGGTAAGGCACAGCGACCTTTGCTACCCATGTCCTGCTAGTCTTCTTAGGATTTGCTAGCCTTGGAGAAGGACTCGCGCTGCCCCTAAAGAATATTTCCTCGAATGATTATTGGTTGAAGCGTACCACCAGCATCCTCTGGATGGATCACAGTTTGGCCGTATCAGACTACGTCACTGCCTTCTCATCAGAGGAGAAGGACGTCCTAGCAGAGTCATCATCTTGTTCGTCATTACAAGTTGTGAATGAACTTTTTTAAACAATGAACAAAAAAGTATGAAGAGATCCTAGACAGAATATCTAAGTACAATATTTTTTATCTGGATCGTGATGATGGAGATCGAGCACTACAGTGGCTCCTTTACTCCGGTGATGGTCTGACGAGGGAATGAGGATGCTCTCTTCTGTTTTCTCTCGCTTGAGCTTGTGTGCACGTATGTAGCTCACCCCCTTCTTGTGGACATGTTATCCTGCTATTTATAGTCGTCGTGTTGATGGACTATCGATGCCGCATATGCCTCTACTTTGTGGCCGCATAGAGCTCCTTCAATAGAATACGGTTGTAACTATAGTCGCATGCCACGGGCAGGCTGCCACATGGTCTTGGTTAAGATATATTGTTGATGAGATCTCAGGATTAGTTTTAACCTGTTATGTGCGTGACTTGGTCAACTGGACACGTAGTCAGTACTAATTGTGCGAGAAATTTTCTTCGATTTTAATGGAAAGATCATGTAAGTCGAGAGCCGTATAACATCTTGACAGCATAACGTTGTGGCCATATACATGCTTTCGTTTAGCCATAGTCGGATGGACACTCTGGCCGTATGATATTGTGGTCGCATACGTGCTCTCGTTTGGCCTTGGTCGTATGGACACTTTGGTCGCATGATGACGATGCCGCATGGGTATGTAGCCGCATATGAGTGAGCACGTGGCGTAGCACGTCTGATGAGGCCATCAATGAGTTGATGCAGCTTTTTGTCTTTTTTTGAGCCGTCGTCTTCACGAGTCTCGAAGCATCTCAGTATGATGGGTGATATGTCAGAGAGTCTGCCAGGCATTGAATTTTGTGTCAAGGGGGTCTTATGTGGCCCCCATGCTCTGTAGTTGTTTAGGCCACATAAGGCGTACTATGCGGCTTTAAGTTCCTTGGTTGATCAGGCTGTATGTGGCTCCTCTGCTGCTAGGTTGTTCATGCCGTATGTGGCTCTTCTGCGACATTTTTTTTTTTTGAGGGGGCATGACCTCTATGCGGCCTATATAATTTTTATGCTTCTATAGCATTTTCATCGGCTGTTTCGGTGCTTGCCTTGCACTAGCGCAACTTAGGCTCGCGTGGTGTCATACCCAGCAAGAATGTTGGGGCGTGACTCCTCACATGGGTGTTACCTTCAAAAATATATGGTCGCCTACTATAAATGAACTTTAGAGGTAGTCTATGAGTATCTGCATAACTCTTCTATCAACTTTGCTCAACTTTCAGTCTTTCCCGAATCACACAAATTTTTTTAACTGCCTACTCTACTAATTCGGGAGCAAGGATTTATCGCTTACCAACTTTATCCCAACATATGGGTGACCTATATTTTTGTATGTATAATGGTTCGTACGATGCCATCTGAATCCTGAATGATAGTTGTTATTTTACGTGAATTCTAACAATGGTAAGTGGGTGTCCCAACTTGACTTTAAATTCATCGCATTGTAAGCCCCATCATTTTGTAATAGGGGTGATTTGGTACTTTTTAATTTATTTAGTTATTTTATTTTATTTTATATTATATTTTAAAGTATTAATTTATAAAATTCTTTTTTTATATATGACACTTTGTCATGGCTTGGATATTTGGAGCAATGCACAACATTTTTCTTGCCAAAAAAAAATTATATTACTAATCTTGATTGTACCTAATATATTTGGGACATGGATGTTGCATTTGTTTGATCTCCCCCATGCTCCAAAAATATTGACAAACATCTAGAACCACGGTTACCCTAAAACTACTTTCTTTTGACTTGAACTTGACCCAAATCAAACCCAAACACATGTAGGCATGTAGTGCACCCAATATATATATATATATATATATATATATATATATATATATATATATATATATATATATATATATATATATAAAAATTTATTTTTATTTATAGAATTTTTATTTATAGAAAGTGCGACAGGTGTCATCATAGTTGGCCTAACTGCCTAACTACCCAAGATCATAACCAACCAAATCTCAACCCTAACAACCCATACCTTTTTTCTATTCCATAACACATCTCACATATAAAATATATCCACAAAATCTGAACAAATTAATTAAAGATTTAAATCATACATTTCCAAATTAGGAAACTCCTAGTTTGTTGCATATTCCTATCTTTGGATCAAACCAAATCCTAAGTGAATATTTTTGTGACAATCTTCTTATTTAAATTTCAGCCCCTTACCATATTAAGACTCCACAAAATTCTACTCACATATTTTTAAATAGTAAATCAAATCCTAACCACCCTCCTATTTAAACTATATATATTTATCAATTCCTCAACACTTAAACCTAATTATTAGATTTGACCCCCCTTTTTCTCTCACTCATGAAAAAAACTCCTTCCTCACATTCTCTCCCACTTCTTCTTCTTTCCCTATTTCTCTCTCCTTCCCCACAGGCCACAACTCCACAAAAATCCCAACCAAACCCATTTTTGGCCAAATATTGGCTACTGGTTGCAGCAGCAGTTTAGACCCCTCTACAGCAGAAAAAACCTTAAAAATCATATATTTATATTATACATGAATTCTCCAAGATTCTCGTCAAGTTTTGTGAGGTTTGGAGTTCGTTTGGTACTCAGTTTGGTCGTAGTCGCGAAAAAGGTCCTCGCCGTAATCGCAATCGCGTAAGTTTTCCAACTTTGTTTCTTTCCCTTTTTTATAAATAAAACCTTGTTTAATTTTATATTAATGATATATGATGTTTAGAATTAGTTTCATGCATTATATTTATATTTTTACGTGCAAAAACTACCCCAAACCAATGAACAACCTTGACACGGACACGTCGCATCAAGACTAGTTATACTTCTTTGATAGTTATTATATTTTACTGAAGTAAATAAATTTCAAAAATTAATGTATATAAATTCTAAAATATTTAATGTATTAATTTCTTATTTAATCATATTTGGATACCAACATGGATGTTGCATGTCAAGGCTACGTACCGAAGTTGGTTAGAATGACCAATTATCGTCCGAAGCAAATAATGGCATGCAATGCTGATGTTTAGTTTTTTTATTATTTAAAAATAATTTTAGAATATTAATAATAATTAATTCAGTAATAAATAATTTTAAACTACATGATTAAGAGGTTCCATGCATTTTAGATGAATATGATAGAAATGGTGCAAGTTTTGCGACATCGATACGTTCCTACGTACATATAGGACTACATGTAGCCAAACACATGTAAGTTCCTATAAGTACATGTAGTATGTCGATGTAAGACACTCTCATAATATATTTTGTGTAAAACCCCTAATTTCAAAAACCGTATTAATCTTTTTAATTAATTATTTAATTGATTTATAGTAATTATGAGCTAATTAGAGGAAATAAGATTTATTTAAAATTTTATTTTAGGTGTTTGTGCATTTAGGAGATTTATGGAGTAATTATAAATTTTCTCTAATTTATTCTATGTAGGAGATCATGTGGACAGTTGATAGCTTAATGGTATGCACTAATATAAATTCTAGAATTTTCTATGTATATATATATATATATATATATATATATATATATATATATATACATATATAGTTTAATTAGAAAAGAAAAGAAATTAGAAATAGTAATTAGAAAATAGAATTAGAAAAAAAAAAAGAAAAAAAAATAATAGAAATCCCTAATGGATCTACCTACCCGAACCCATACCCTCTATCCAACCCGCTACCCCCATAACCGCACCCGCAAATGCTAAAGAACAGCAGCAGCGGCCCGCGAGTTCCCCCCCCCCCCCCCCCCAGCGAGCGAAAACCTTAACCCCCATCTCTATCAATATATATATGTGCTATACCCCTCTCCCCAAACCCTAACCCTAATCATCCTCTTCCACCCCTCGAAACCAGAGCCACCGAGTCTCAGACCAGAGCCGTCCGCCGCAGACACCCCGCCGAACCTCAGCCACCCGCGTCGCCGCGTGACGCGCACAACCGCGACAATAAAGTCAACAGCATACCCCTGTTCCCGCGCAGATTTCTGCTTCCTTGCTACCAAACTCGACCCCGTCTTCTCCGTTATGATCCCGACCTATCCCTCTTCCAATACTGTATATTAATTTATCTCGAACAGCGCACAAACCTAGGTAAAAATTGACGCCAAGTCGAAGAAAAATGACCACTTTTTAATTCCAGAAATTCTGTTGCGATGACTTATGTTCACGAACTCGTAGCCCCTACCATAGAGATCCGAATTCAGTTTTTCTTTGGTATGCGAAGACCACCTAACCTAGTTTAATTTCTGTTATTTATAATATTTATTAATTATTGTGTGTAGAATTAAATTGGATGGAAAACCCCAAAAACATACTTTTTCCCAAATTCTAGAAATTGCGATACGGAGCGCGTCCTGCCAAACGGGACCGTCCCGTCGTGTACCAAGTATACAAAAAGGTGTGCGCAGTATACCCGGACATGTGAGTTTTTACGAAAACTGATTTGGACGCGTGTGCGCGTCGGAATCAGCCCGTATCCGCAGAAAATCTCTCGTATCGCAACTTTTGAAAATGCCCTGCGCATTTAGTGCACGCTCGTCAGAATGCGACAAAACTTGTGCCACTGGACTCGTGGTATCGCGCTGGTCCTGTGACCCAATTTTCACGCAATTCTGAGACAGTTGACCAAGACACCTATTGGCAGGCCCCACGGTTGACTTTTTGGGCAAAATTGTGTTCGACTCACCGAAACCCATATTTGGACATACCGTTGAGTTTGTACTGACTTTTAGAGTTCGTTTGACCTATAATATGTCCCATTTGGAGACCATTATCCCTGGCACGCTTTTCGGTACAAAGTGGCCCACATGCGGAGCCTGCTTTGACCCAAAATTATTGTTTTTCCCCTGTGTCCAAATTGGACGAAAGGGTAGTGATTTCTAGCTATTTCGCTTATTCTGGGAACATTGGTGATATTTATTTTAGCATCCGAAGATATTTATTCTGAGGCCATAGTTTCTTACTCTTGGTGTTTGACATCTGGACGTTACATTTTGCAGCTTCTTGACAGGCAAGTATACATTACCATTATACTGTTATTCTTATTCCATATGTTGCATGCATCTTTATTTTCTGTCATTAGTTCATATATTTTAACTGCTATATATAAAATGCGCGTCCAAGGGAACTTAGATGCAACGACGGTGTCGTCGTAATTATTTTTATTTATGTATAGGCATTGACCTTGTTTATGAGACCGTCCCATTAACATGAAGCATCATTAGGTTTCTTTGGCCATGACACAGCTATTACACGAGTGTGAGTCTCATATAGATCATGGACTGCGTGACAGGTCTGGCCTCCTGTACGTATGAGCCGTGCGTTAGGGATAACTGCTGATAAAAACTTTGCATGCTAGAGGACTTAGCAGTTATTAGTAGTCTATGGACATAGGCTATTATAGTATGGTGGTCCAATCCTTGTCCTTGTTTGGTTGCAGGATTGGGCTATTGTACTAAAGATAGGCTAGGAACCAAATCGTGTCATGGATGTGACATGCTTAGAGCATAGGGTGGAGAGAACAACAAGTAAGGCATTTGGGCTCCTTTATACTTTCCTTTTGTAACTCAGAAGCTCCACTGGAGATACGGGAAGTGATGACCCTTATATATTATATATTATCAGGCGGCCTCTGTCGTTCAAAAGACGATATGCTTTGTAGGCCCCTGATTCTTCGAGAGAGTCACGCCAATCCCATTTTAGCCAGATAGCCCACTTGGTGGAAAGTTGTTCTCAAATTGCATTTACTTAGATGGTTAGGCGACCCATTGGATATTTATTTTAGTACTTTATTGGCATGCTTTTATGTATCTTGTTATGTTCCTCTGAGGACCTGGTCCATTTCCAGGTGTAGATGTTCATGATTATTCGCAGGAGCGCCGATCCAGACTGGCTACTTATGTTATGAGGAGGACTTCTCTTCGAGTCCCGTGATTGTTAGTTGGTATTCTTATATTGTGTTTGTTGTGTTTGATTTTATATTCTAGTTCGGTAGTGGATTTGTTTCCATCCGACTGTCATCTTTAGATACTTTATATTGAGATCTAGTTTATAAATATTGGTTATTTATTTATATTTGATTTTCTGTGGATGAGATCTAGATTATGCCCTTTGATTTGTGATAGATTTATACCACTTGTGGATTTGATATTCATATTACAGCGTACTTATGGGTTTTGGTTTCCATATATTAGAGTTGTCATATTCATTCGGCTGGCATGCTTACGTGTCCTAGTCCTATGTATTTTGGGACTGGGGCGTAACATATTTTTGTGGTAGCCCATGCAGGTCGAGAGTATATTATCTTGGTTACGTTATTATACCGAGCAAGCCTGCACCTAGGATTAGAGTATAGGATCTCATCCACAATTGACTATGACTCATCTTTCTTCCAATCTGTTCTATCTAAATAGTTGCATCCTTCTTGATCCATGTGCTTCCCTCATAGTTCCTTGAGTATAGCCCCTTCCTAGAATATAGAAGTCCATGTTGTTAGATAATAAGTAGGGTAACCTTACGATTAAGAATATAACTAGAGTATTGACATAGCACTAAGATCTGAATACCTAATGAACCCTAGCGTCTCTTATCTATAGATTGGTTTACGATTACCCCTTGATGTATGTATGAAGACTTGAAGAGTAGTATAAACACTACTAGAGTTAGTTAGAGATTTTGCCATAATGTTTGACCCTAGTATTGAGGAACAAATAGAAATCCAAGGTTAAACCTTAGGACTAAATCTAACTTTTTTAGTGAGATAATATTATAACTATAAACTTAGATCATTGTCTTATTATTAGTAGACAACACCTTAGGAAGCCTAGAGGAATGTAATCAACACTTTTTTCTTGATCATACCTCGAACATAGCAACTAGCATACCACTCCCCCTTAGAAAACTATGACATTATCAATAGCCTCTCTATTTTATTTCATAGCTAGTTCCTCTGAAACCTTAGCACTCGCTATTTGTGAGACGACTAATTATGGTTTCTCTTCTTCATCTTTTAACTCGTGCCATATAACTCTTATTATTGTAGGCCAAGTGATTTTATTCTATGTTAGGATATATAGCTTGCTAGGATTATAGTTGTTACTCTTGAATTTTGATTTATGTGATTGGTAGTTAGAACTTGATAGTTTTAAGTTATTCATGTAGATTGCGACCTGATGATTATCCCTTAGTTTTCAAATTGCATAATTTGTACCATACCTCGATACAAGTTATATCCCCTTTTTCACTTGAGGCCAGTAACTTTTCCACTCTTATTGTTGACACTTGTTCTATAAACACTATGATTAAGACTTAAGATGACCACTACCTATATAATGCAATAGGAGACCTTAATGAGTACCAAGATCTTTCCTCGTATACCCTAACAAAGAGTTCTACTTTATTTACAAGGATCAGGTTATTCTGAAGAATCTCCTCAAGGCAATTACAGTATTAGTTTATTGTTATAAGTTGGGTAGTATACCTCACAACATAGTATCACATAGTCTTTTGACATATTATTGAAGTATAACTGAATGGCATTACCTGTATGCTAGCATAAGACGACAGTGGTTATTCAGACTGTAGAATTTAGAGGCCCATACCCTATTTGGTCGACTAGCGACTTCGACAAGAAGTTAGTATGACAACTGTAGAGATTGTAGAGTCTTATCTTTTTGTGAACTTGAATTATTTTGTAACATGTCTCATCATAATCTAGCGTACTTATATTTTTGTACTACCTTGACTTATGCTACTATTATAGCCTAGTTTTGCAAGCTTACTCTTCTATCGAGCTTGATCATGATATATGTATTATTGGGTCGACACACTAATACATTTCAGAATCAGTGTATTACGGTCTGGTCAACCTTAGTACGCTTGATTCGCCCTTTGCAATACTACTTTACGTGGATTAAGATATATATAGTTGACTAGTAGACGGATGTACTTGCCCTCTAGACATGTCTGAGCGTATCATATCGGTTACATAACTGTACTAATACGAGCATGCGAACAAGGAATTACCAAATAGGATTTCAATCCACAACTGTCTTGACAATTTCTATTTGAATTTTTTTAAACGCCTTGATCCCCATACTTCTATTCTATTACCTTCCCCTTGGACTCTTTATTATTGTTTTCCATCTTCCCTGATTTCGGAAAGACGAAACCTCGTGCTTGGTATGAGTTGATACACAGAGAGTACTAGATATACCCATAGGCCAATCGCATTACTTGGTGACTATCTTTTATAATTGATTAAGGGCATATCATATATGATATATTTGGTGTTGAAGTTTGAGGATTGAATAAACATGAGTAAATAAATTGAGGAATATCTTTCTTAAATGTATAGCCTTGTGTGCTAGATAGGTAAATTCTAAGTTTGGGTAGAAGTCGCATTATCAACTTGAGGTGGTTCTTTGATTATGATCAAACGATCAGGTAAGATTAAATTGAGATATTTAAGCCATTGTAATTTTAAGAATTTTTAAGAATGACTAAGATGATGGGGATTTAATGAATTTTGAAGTCTTGATAGTGAGGACCAAATATTTATACTTTGAGCACATGATTTAAAGTTTGAATGTTGAAGATTGAATCATCGATTTAAACCTTGAGGATAAATATAGAATTCTAGGCTTGAACAATTGGTGAAGTAGATATAAAAAATTTATAATTTGATGATTTGAATTAAAAGTTAAATTTTGATTGTTGGATTACCTATTTAAAATATTGAGGATGGAAATTGAAACTAAAATTTGAAGAGTACAAAATTCTTAAGGGAAAAATAGGAATAATATTGGATTAAAATTTATTTTCTAAAAGAGATTATGATAGTTGGAGATTGCGATATAAATTTTGATGTGGGATGTCATATAGATTTGAATTATATTTGGATGATTGATTATTTAAAAATTAAGAAGATAGTACGAGATATTAAATTTTGATTTAAATAATAGTTAATTTAATTTGAAGTAAGTGTGATGGATTTGAATAGATTTTGTTATTTACAATTTTGGAAGAGATTACGATTGACTTGCCTTATATGCGAATGTGAAGAAAATAACAAATTATGCCTTATTTTAATTTCGAGGATGAAATTATTTTTAAGTTTGCTGGATTGTAAACCCCTCACCCAAAAATTAGACCTACTTGGCATAGATAGTGAGACTAAGGCTAGTTTGAATCCAATTAGAAATAAAATACGATATTTTTATTAATTTTACAATATTATATCACTTAGCGCTGTAGAAACATAAAAAATGCTGGGAATTATCTGCGTATTTTACAGTCAAAACCCCCAACATACATGAAGTCCCTCCCCGCATAAAACAAAGCTTCAAGGCTGTTTGGCGTAAAACAAAGCTTCAGAGCTGTACGCATAAAATAGAGCTTCAAAGCTGTTGGCGTAAAATATGGCTTCAAAGCTGTCGGCGTAAAACAAAGCTTCAGAGCTATACGCGTAAAACAGAGCTTCAAAACTGTCGGCGTAAAATATGGCTTCAGAGCTGTCCGCGTAAAACAAAACTTCAAGGCTGTTTGGCATAAAATAGGGCTTCAGAGCTGTACGCGTAAAGCAGTACTTCAAGGTTGTTCTGCGTAAAAGGTTGCTATACCTTCCTGCATAAAGTTTAAAATATATTATTTTTAATGAAGCGTAAAGTTGTACGAGGAACTCTTCGTATTCCTCGGATGAATTTGTCAGATAAATCAGTGAACCTGACATTTGATAAAAGTACTGCACGATGATCAAGAGGACGGCTGTGATGATAATTTTGCACAGAGACCCAGGTTGTCATTTAGTGGCATATTTTTGATACAAGTCATTTTTACGCATTCAAAGGAAGAAAAATGGAGTCTTCTGAATATGCTACCTATTCTATATTGACATAAATGAGTTTTTACGCTCAAGACAAGACAATCAGACGCCACGTCAAAAGTTGTTTCTTGTATAGAGCTTGAGGCATATTTCTGCATTTAATGCACGAGATTTTGTTCTATTTTTAATTTGTCATGACTGAAAAAGCTAAGACTGTGACTAATACACTCACATCACCATCCTTGCATTTTATGTCAACCAGGCTATTTTCAACTATAGGAGTACGCTGTATGCTATCTCCTCGAAATACGCCAACTCGGCTATATTTGAAAAGGGACAGTTACCTACGTGGCTTGCGTGCCATGATCTTCGAGAAGCAGTTATACGCGTTACCTTAGAAAAGGACACGTGTCATACGCAGATTCAGAAGATTATTTAAACGTGGGTAGCAGTTATCATAACCGCAGCGTAAAGGAGGCAATCTTCTTCACAGTTTGGCCTTTTACGCCAACAAGACAGCTATTTGGCTTTTACGCCAACCAGGCAGTTATTTGATTGATCTCTATAAATAGAGACCCCTGGTCACAGGGTAAAGGGGAAGAAGTTGAATCATATTCTATCATATTCATAATACCTCTGAATAGATATGTTTAACTAATAGAGAGAGACAGAGTTTTCGCTGACAACTTTGGCAACGAGAATTCGATCCTATTTACAACTTTCCTTTGGCCGGCTTTTGCCTTCAGTTCAAAGAAAGTTTGAAGCTTCTTCTACAGCACTTCTTCATCATCGTATAGTCCAAGGAACAAAGTGATCGACTACAGATCAGACTTCCATAGCAATACTTCTCCAGAATTATTTTATTGTACTTAACATCCTCGTATAGGATTACTTATACTTTTCTCTTTTCTCGTTTGTAAGCAAAGGTTTCGTATAAACCTCTTTTGTTTATCCAAACAAAAATAGCAACTCTTTCGTATATAGAATATTTCCATGTCTATATTACCTCTGAGTAAAGTTCTTCTCTTCGACTTTCTACTATCACGTTCGTATAACCCCTGATAGTGTCAGTCATTTCAACTTGTTATCCGTACCTAGTCTTAGGTACGCCTTGGGTAATAAGTCTACTAAAATTCTCCAAGAGAATGGAATGTACTACCCCGTATATATCACCGCTAGCAGGATATTCATTCCTATATTAAAGACTTTTTCTATGCTTCTTTCAAAGTGTTTCAAAACTTGTCCAAGTTTTAAAAACTTTGAAGGGGGTCCAGTAGAAACATGAAAAATGCTGGGAATTATCCAAGTATTTTACAGTCAAAACCCCCAACATACATGAAGTCCCTCCCCGCGTAAAACAAAGCTTCAAGGCTGTTTGGCGTAAAATAAAGCTTCAGAGCTGTACGCGTAAAACAGAGCTTCAAAGCTGTTGGCGTAAAATATGGCTTCAAAGCTGTCGGCGTAAAACAAAGCTTCAGAGTTGTACGCGTAAAACAGAGATTCAAAGCTGTCGGCATAAAATATGGCTTCAGAGCTGTCCGCGTAAAACAAAGCTTCAAGGCTATTTAGCGTAAAATAGGGCTTCAGAGTTGTACGCGTAAAGCAGTACTTCAAGGCTGTTCTGCGTAAAAGGTTGCTATACCTTCCTGCATAAAGTTTAAAATACATTGTTTTTAATGTAGCGTAAAGTTGTACGAGGAACTCTTCGTATTTCTCGGATGAATTTGTCAGACAAATCAGTGAACCTGACATCTGACAAAAGTACTGCACGATGATCGAGAGGACGGTTGTGATGATAATTTTGTACAGAGACCCAGGTTGTCATTTAGTGACATATTTTTGATACAAGTCGTTTCTACGGATTCAAAGGAAGAAAATGGAGTCTTATGAATACGCTGTCTATTCTACATTGACAGAAATAAGTTTTAACGCTCAAGACAAGACAAAATCAGATACCACATCAAAAGTTATTTCTTGTACAGAGCTTGAGGCATATCTCTGCATTTAATGCACGAGATTTTATTCTATTTTTAATTTTTCATGACTGGGAAAGCTAAGACTGTGACTAATATGCTCACATCACCATCCTTGTATTTTACGCCAACCAGACTATTTTTAACTATAGGAGTACGTCGTATGCTATCTTCTCGAAATACGCCAGCTCGGCTATATTTACAAAGGGGCAGTTACCTACGTGGCTTGCGTGCCATGATCTTCGAGAAGCAGTTATACGCGTTACCTTAGAAAGGGACACGTGTCATACGCAGATTCAGAAGATTATTTGAACGTGGATAGTAGTTGTCATAACCGCAGCGTAAAGGAGGCAATCTTCTTCACAGTTTGGCCTTTTACGCCAACAAGACAGCTATTTGGCTTTTACGCCAACCAGGCAGTTATTTGATTGATCTCTATAAATAGAGATCCCTGGTCACAGGGTAAAGGGGGAAGGAGTTGAATCATATTCTATCTTATTCATATTATCTCTGAATAGATATGTTTAACTAATAGAGAGAGAGAGAGTTTTGGCTGACAACTTTGGCAACGAGAATTCGATCCTACTTACAATTTTCCTTTGGCCGACTTTTGCCTTCAGTTCAAAGAAAGTTTGAAGCTTCTTCTACAGGACTTCTTCATTATCGTGTAGTCCAAGGAACAAAGTGATCGACTGCAGATCAGACTTCCATAGCAATACTTCCCTAGAATTATTTTATTGTACTTAACATCCTCGTATAGGATTACTTGTACTTTTCTTTTTTCTCGTTTGTAAGCAAAGGTTTTGAATAAACCTCTTTTGTTTATCCTAACAAGCGCACCTTACCATGGCTTCGATAATTGGAGCACTACACTAGCCACTGCCTTGCTACAAATTCTACACCCTTGTCGTAGACATGACCGCCTTCTATTCTGACATTTGTGTAACTTATAATTAAGCTCCCTTGTGCTATATTTTAGTCGCACAATATTCGTCGCGAATGTTATTTCTTAAATCTAATTAATTCTAACTTGTATCCTTGTACGTTCCAATCAAAATTGGAGACACAATCTTGACCCATTTTGTACAACCCAAATTATGACATATTCTATCCTGAGCGCTCTATGCCCATGACACTTGTGTCCCACCTAATTTTATCTCCATGTAATTCTAATTAATTCAAGAACGCCATGCGCATTAATTATAATTAATTTAATCTAATTCCTATCTTTGTGCAATTTTCTAATTATTGGGCACTTTTATGCAAAAATGTAATAAGGTGTCTACACCATTGGACATGACACATGAAGAAACCTATTTTTTGTTCATATGAATTTTTTCCATGATTTTGGAATGAACAACGCGCAACATCGCCCTCTCATTAAACCTAGCCTTTCATTTTAGACAATGCAAATTATAGCCCTCCAAACATCTTCATGACAATTAAAAAATCATGGAGGTTAGGATGGAAATATGTACAGAATAAGCTGTAAATCTCTATCTCATACCATCCTTGACTTTCTATCGTGGCTTAGTTTTAATTTCGAGGACGAAATTTTTATAAGTTGGGTAGAATATAAAACCCCTAATTTTAAAAACCGTATTAATCTTTTTAATTAATTATTTAATTGATTTATAGTAATTATGAGCTAATTAGAGGAAATAGGATTTATTTAAAATTTTATTTTAGGTGTTTGTGCATTTAGGGGATTTATGGAGCAATTATAAATTTTTCCTAATTTATTCCATATAGGAGACCCTGTGGACAGTTGATAGCTTAATGGTATGCACTAATATAAATTCTAGAATTTTCTATGTATATATATATATATATATATATATATATATATATATATATATATATATATATATATATATATATATATATATATATATAGTTTAATTAGAAAATAAAAGAAATTAGAAATAGTAATTAGAAAATAGAATTAGAAAATAGAATTAGAAAAAGAAAGAAAAGAAAAAGAAAAACAATAGAAATCCCTAATGGATCTACCTACCCAAACCCAAACCCTCTATCCAACCCACTACCCCGATAACCGCACTCACAAATGCAAAAGAACAGCAGCAGTGGCCCGCGAGTTCCCCCCCCCCTCCGCGAGCGAAAACCTTAACCCCCATCTCTATCTATATATATATGTGCTACACCCCTCTCCCCAAACCCTAACCCTAATCATCCTCTTCCACCCCTCGACACCAGAGCTGCCGAGTCCCAGACCAGAGCCGTCCGCCGCAGACACCCCGCCGAGCCTCAGCCACCCGCCCCACCGCGTGACGTGCACAACCACGACAGTAAAGTCAGCAGCGTACCCCTGTTCCCGCGCAGATTCCCGCTTCCTCGCTCGACCAAACTTGACCCCGTCTTCTCCGGTATGATCCCGACCTATCCCTCTTCCAATACTGTACATTAGTTTATCTCGAACAGTGCGCAAACCTAGGTAAAAATTGATGCCAAGTCGAAGAAAAATGACCACTTTTTAATTCCAGAAATTCTGTTGCGATGACCTATGTTCACGAACACGTATCTCCAACTACAGAGATCCAAATTCGGTTTTTCTTATTGGTATGCGAAGATCACCTAACCTAGTTTATTTTATGTTATTTACAATAATTTATTAATTGTTGTGTGTAGAATTAAATTAGATGGAAAACCCCAAAAATATACTTTTTCCTAAATTCCAAAAATTGTGATACGGAGTGCGCCCCGCCAAACGGGACCTCCCCATCGTGTACCAAGTGTACCAAAAGGTGCGCACAGTATATCCGAACGTGTGGGTTTTTGCAAAAACTGTTTGGACGCGTGTGCGCGTCAAAATTACCCCGTATCCGCAGAAAATCTCCCGTATCGTAACTTTTGCAAAAGCTCTACGCATTTAGTGTACGCTCGTCAGAATGCGACGAAACTTGCGCCCATGGACTCATAGTATCTCTCTGGTCCTGTGACCCAATTTTTACGCAATTCTGAGATAGTTGACCAAGTCGCCTATCGGCGGGCCCCACGGTTGACTTTTTGGGCAAAATTGTGTTCGACTCACCGAAATCGATATTTGAACATATTGTTGAGTTCGTACTGACTTTTAGAGTTCGTTTGACATATAATATGTCCCATTTAGAGACCATTACCCCTGGCACATTTTTCGGTGTAAAGTGGCCCATATACGAAGCCCGTTTTGACCCAAAATTACCGTTTTTCCCCTGTGTCCAAATTGGACGAAAGGGTAGTGATTTTTAGCTATTTTGCTTATTCTGAAAATGTTGGTGATATTTATTTCAGTATCCGGAGACGTTCATTCTAAGGCCATAGTTTCTGACTCTTGGTGTTTGACATCTGGACGTTACATTTTGCAGCTTCTTGACAGACAAGTATACCTTGCCATTATACTGTTATTCTTATTCCATATGTTGCATGCATCTTTATTTTCTGTCATTAGTTCATATATTTTAACTACTATATATAAAATGCGCGTCCAAGGGAACTTGGGTGCAACGACGGTGTCGTCGTGATTATTTTTATTTATGTATATGCATTGACCTTGTTTATGAGACCGTCCCATTATCATGAAGCATCATTAGGTTTCATTGGCCGTGACACAGCTGTTACACAAGTATGAGTCTCATATAGATCACAGACTGCGTGACAGGTCTGGCCTCATGTACGTATGAGCCGTGCGTTAGGGATAACTGCTGATAGAAACTTTACATGCTAGAGGACTTAGCAGTTATTAGTAGTCTATGGACATAGCCTATTATAGTACGATGGTCTAATCCTTGTCCTTGTTTGGTTGCAGGATTGGGCTATTATACTAAAGATAGGCTAGGAACCAGAACGTGTCATGGATGTGACGTTCTTAGAGCATGGGGTGGGAAGAACAACAAGTAAGGCATTTGGGCTCCTTTGCACTTTCCTTTTGTAACCCGGAAGCTCCGCTAGAGATACGGGCGGTGATGACCCTTATATATTATATATTATCAGGCGGCCTCTGCCGTTCAAAAGATGACATGCTTTGTAGGCCCCTGATTCTCCGAGAGAGTCACGCCAATCCCATTTTAACCAGATAGCCCACTTGGTGGAAAGTTGTTCTCAAACTGCATTCACTTAGATGGTTAGGCGATCCATTGAATATTTATTTCAGTACTTTATTGGCATGCTTCTATGTATCTTGTTATGTTCCTCTGATGACCTGGTCCCTTTCTAAGTGTAGATGTTCATGATTATTCGCAGGAGCGCCGATCCGGACTGGCTACTTATGTTATGAGGAGGACTTCTCTTCGAGCCCCGTGACTGTTAGCTAGTATTCTTATATTATGTTTGTTGTGTTTGATTTTGTATTTTAGTTCGGCAGTGGATTTGTTTCCATCCGACTATCATCTTTAGATACTTTATATTGAGATCTAGTTCATAGATATTGGTTATTTATTTATATTTGATTTTCTGTGGATGAGATCTAGATTATGCCCTATGACTTGTGATAGATTTATACCACTTGTGGATTTGATATTCATATTACAGCGTACGTATGGATTTTGGTTTCCATATATTAGAGTTGCCATATCCATTCGGCTGGCATGCTTACGTGTCCTAGTCCTACGTATTTTGGGACTGGGGCATAATATTTTGAGAGTGGCATGACATGTGTATCTTAGCACGTTATTCAATGCTACGCAACTATTGGATTGTTGGACAAGAACGTCAACTGAAAGTTAAGATTGTGCAACGATCTTTCGTATTATCCTAGAGTAGTTAGCGTGTATGGTTATTAATTAGAATATATTTAACAGGGCATCTTGGATCTGCTACTCTTTCAGCAGAGAATGTCGGACAGACAGCATCGCAGCCACAGACAACAGGCAAGTATACCTACCATGATGTATCACAGTTTCTTGCCTTAATTATCTTATTTAGTTATTATAGTTATTTGATATGGTTGATGTGTGTGTTTATCCTAGGGCTGTGAGACATTGCTTAGCGTCCGAACAAGATTCGGGTATCGACGTTTCGTGTAACGTCACTTAGAGAGTTAATACCATGATCCTATTTCACGTGCATGTATCCTTGTACGTCAGACCGTATGACACTTGACACTATTTCATGTGACATAATCTTTTTTAAGGTATTCATGGTGATTCTGTATAGGATTACAGGACTCGTGATATGAGACTTGCATATTATATACATATATCATTATGACTCGTTGTACTAGCTAGAGGTCCCGATCTTGCGTATTATGGACATGAGACGTCGTGGACATGAGACGTGAGGTTACATTGGGTGGAGAGAGACACACCATACTACATGCTGAATATATATATATAATGTTACTGGAGGTGCCTTAGACTATGTCCCAAATCATTGGCACATTTAAAGGCCCTACGAGATATTACTTGCTGCTATGGGCTCCCCGACACAGAGCCTGTAGTGGTTTCAGCCTAAGTACGAGTGATATTCTCATGTGCATATCACTTAGATGGTTGTAGTAGTTTACCCTTGAGTATGTGGCAGTATACTATTTTACTTTGGCATATTGTTTCTTGTACCTTGTTATATCCCTCTGAGGACCTGGTCCCTTGCCAGTTTTGCAGCATAGACCATTGTGGATCCTACCTAGAGTTGCTGATTTGGGTTGCTTTGCCATGTGGGCATTGGTACAAGGTACTTATATAATTTCTGCCAGAGTTATGCTATTTATTTATATTATTGATTCATCTGTTGATGTACCTACTTTTTATATACTCATACTTCTTTCTCGAGTCTATTCGAGCTTGTGTGTTACTGGGCGATTGACTTTAGAACATGTAGCTCATTCTTATTGTATTCTGTTTATTGTGGATTGAGGCATAGATATTTATATTTACTGGATTATCTAGATAGTGACCATTATAATACAGCTTATACATATTTGAGTCGGACCAGAGTTTGTGTAAACACCCTAAATTTTGAGAATAATTTTAAAATAAGTTATTTCGTTTTTGGAATTTTTTTGGAAATTAAAACCAAGATGAGTGTGATTTAAAGAATTTTTAAGTGTGGCCAAAGGGTGTTAAAATATTCTGGAAGTAAAAATTTATTGTGTATAATGGAGAACCGGACGCATGGCATTTTTCGGTGAATTTATTGGACACCGGAGCAACGAATCGAGGACCAAAAGCTATAGAATTGTGAACCGAACCCAAACGAACCAAGCCCAAACCAACCCGACCCGAAACCCGCAGGGGAAACCCTAGCCGCCGGATTGTACTGTGCAGAACCGGACGCATGGCATTTTTCGGTGAATTTATTGGACACCGGAGCAACGAATCGAGGACCAAAAGCTATAGAATTGTGAACCGAACCCAAACGAACCAAGCCCAAACCAACCCGACCCGAAACCCGCAGGGGAAACCCGCAGGCGTTCGTGCCAGGCCCTAGCCGCCGCGCCGTCGTCTTCTTCAAACTCGCCCCTACCGAAACCCTAAATCCACTGATACCTACTCACCTCACTCCGGCGCCGACGGTTCCCCCTTAGTCCAGCGACCGCGACCAAAACCCCCAGCGCCGCTGTCGCCCCGACGCCGCGCTGAACCCTTCGTCGACTTCCCCCAGACCGACGACAGGCTGAACCCTTCGTCGACTTCCCCCAGACCGACGACAGGCTGAACCCTTCGTCGACTTCCCCCAGACCGACGACAGGCTGAACCCTTCGTCGACTTCCCCCAGACCGACGACAGGCTGAACCCTTCGTCGACTCCTCCAAGGCCGACGACTAGCCGCTTTACCCGAGTCGACGCGGCCTCAGTCGACCAAGGCCGCCGCCCTCTGGTCGACCCCGCCTCGGAGTTGACTCAGCCACCCGATCGCAGGACACGAATTTGACGCCAGGACACGTAGGAAACAGAACTCACGAGGCCCTGTTCAGGTACCGATTTCTTCCTCATCGCAACTCTGATTTTAATTCCGTCAATTGCTACACGTAGACTGTATAACCCTCTCGGTGCCCGTGCAACTCGCTCGGTGCATCGCGTCCTGTAGTGATCGTACACCGCGATCCAAAACAGGAAAAAACAATACCCTATTTTACCTCGGAACTGAGTCCGCCCCGCCAATCGGGACAACTTGGTCGCACGCGGTCTTTACCTAACTGTGCGCGACGTTGATACGGTCGTGTAGGATTTCGCAGAAGTCGATTCGGAGGTGCGTGCACCCCGGAATCAACGCGTATCCGCCGACGACACCCCGTATCCGTCGATTCTGAAACATGCTGTAACTTCGTGTACACACGTCGGATCGAGACGAAACTTGCGCCATCGGATCCTTAGTAATACGCTGGTCCTGTGAGCCAAGTTTGGTTCGATTCTGAGGACGTTGACAAAATCACGTATCGTGGGCCCCACCGGCTCCACTTGACGGGTGATTTTGTGATCGGCTCATCGGAGTCCAATTCTGGAAGTTTCGTTGGGTTCGTATCATCGTTCCTGACTTGTAGACACTGAGTTTGCGGATATTGGAGACCTTTGACCCTGACACGCTTTTCGGTGCAAAGTGGGCCCACTTATGGAACCCGCTTTGGCCCGGAAATGACCTTTTTGCCCCTGTGTCCAAATTGGACGTAAGGACAGGCATTTCCAGCTATTTGACATCTTCTGAGACTGTTGGTGATGTTTATTACAGCTTTTGGAGTAGTCCCTACCGGATCCACAGATACCAGGACGACAGTTGATATTCAAGCATCAGGCAAATGTACCTTGCCATCTCTGCAGTATTGTTACCTATTTTTCTTACTTCATATTCTTACTGTGCATGCTTAACCTAGGACCGGTTGACATACTTAGCGTCCGATTATCAGTCGGGTGCCAACATCGTACGCGGTGTTGGGTAATGTCATTTAGATATGGACATACGTGACACTTTATCTTCTCGTACTTGTCTTACCAAGTACACTTTAACCCAGGACACTGGACACTGATCATGAGACAGGATCTTCCCGAAATATTCGTGGTGATTCTGTATAGGATACAGGACTTGACCTAGATTATATTTTTCTAGTTACATTATGACTTGTGCATTAGTTATGACCCCGCTGACATGGACGTGAGACGTTATGTTCATGATTTGTGTGGTTAAATTGGGTGGGGAGAGACACACAGACCACAGGCTGATCATATATATACACCCCTACTATTGTGAGGCCCAAGACTCTGAAGCCCGAGCTTGGCCCATTACTCATTATTACTGCTGCTACCGGCTCCCCGACACAGAGCTTGTAGTATGCTTCAGCCTGAGCTCTAGTGCTGCTCTCATTTTGCATATCACTTATCTGGTTATTTTAGTGTTCCCTTATTGTTCCATCTACTGCTGGGGAGACCCACAGGCTACAGGTTGATTATGTTATGCTGGCTACTCAGTAACCCGCTGAGTTAGACCACCTCTTGACACCACTGCTACCGGCTCCCCTACACAGAGCTTGTAGTTGTTCAACCTGAGTACTGTTGATATTCTCTCTTGCATTTTATACAGATGATTTCATACTTACCCTGCTTATTTCATTATGCACTGCACTGCTTATATTTGGCTTGTATTATCTTGTATCTTGCTATGTCCTCTGAGGACCTGGATCCGGATTTTGTCCCCAAATTTTGCAGACGAGGTTTATCCCGAGGTCTACGGGACCGGAGCAAGAGCTGATCCAGGAGCTGTACCGCCATCTGAGGTCGAGGTCTTAGCTGAAGACTTCCCTTGAGCATCCATGTTTATGCTCAGCTTTTATTATTTATTTCAGTCTTTTACTTTCTGGTCTGTTGAACCATTGTACTAGATATTTATCGGGTTGTTCCCCGAAGTACTTTGTGAGACTAGATGATGATTTACATTCCTTATTTATTCTGTGGATCATATTTTATATCTTGTGTGGATGAGATTAGTTGTGCCATGATAGTCGTAGACTTGTTTTACAGCTTAAGTATGCCCTGATGGATCCATTATATTGAGTTGGTCCATCGGTGCGTACTGCTGGCCATTGCCACGTGTCTAGTCCCACGGTATTTTGGGACTGGGGCGTGACATGGTTTTTGTGGTGGCCCATGCAGGTCAACGACTAAATTGTTCGGTTTCAACTTAGGGACTGAAACAGCCTGCCCTAAGGATAGTATAAATCATAGTATCTCATCCATTATTTAACCATTGTTGAACTCTATATCGAACTCGAAAATTTGTTACTTGAACTGCATCCTGTATTGATTCCTCTGAGCGTTCTTATAGTTTATCTTTTTGCAGAGTAATGGATTCCGGGAACAGAGATGATATTCCTTTGGATACGCCACATGACGCTGTGGTTACTTATGGAGACGGAGTGACACCAGGGGATGGAGGACAAGCATCGCAGAGTGATCAAACCGGACAGCCTAATCCAAGGTTCCGAAGAGATAACATCCCACCTCCACCACAGTTCACTCTCCAGATGCCAGTATTCCCGCCAGGACAAGCCATGGACGGGCAACAGATGTTCCAGATGATGTATGCTATGATGCAAGCACAGCAACAGATTCAGCAGGAGGCCCATCGGCAGGAGGCCGAGTATCTGAGGACCAGCCTGGTATCCGCATTGGAGCAGACTAATCCAGCAGCGAGACGAACATCGACGGGATCTATCACCGACTTCCGTCATCTCAAGCCTCGCACATTTTCTGGTAAAGAAGGTCCAACGGAAGTTCATGAGTGGCTCACAAACATTCAGCATCAGCTGGAAGCCGCTGAACTTCCAAGAGAGAAGTGGATAACTGCAGTCAGAATGCAGTTAACTGATAATGCGCATCACTGGTGGCTAGCAGAGGAAAGGAGACTTGGACAGGACAGAGTCACATGGGAAGAGTTCTCCAGACTCTTCCAAGAGATGTACATCCCGGCAGTTGCACGGTCAGAGCTCAGGGACAAGTTCAACCGCCTCATCCAGGGCAGCATGACAGTGGAAGAATATAATTCTGAATTTATTCGCCTGAGCCGCTTTTCCCCGACATTGATCTCGACAGAGGAGGAGAAAGCGGAAATGTTCTTTGACGGGTTGAAGTTCGAGCTTCAAAGATTGATTGGCTCAGTGGCACCTACAAATTATACTGATGTTCTAGCAGCAGCACGACGCATGGAGCGCGTCACTAGAAGGGAATCGAATCTGAAGAGGCCAAACACCTCCGCACCAACCAAGGCAGCACATGGAGATTCTGTAAAATGATTCCAGAGGAGTACGCCAGATAGAGCAGCGCACAGGGCCATATCTCTCCCTACTTGTCACCACTGCGGCAAGATAGGTCACATTGAGAGAGAATGCAGACGCAAGTTGGGACTCTGCCTAGCTTGCGGTTCCAACCAGCATCAGACCAGAGAGTGCACCGAGCGCAGAGAGGGAGCACCCAGATTAGCTTTGCCTGCACCACGACCAGCGCATCCAGCCGTAGGAGCACAGCAGGCAGGAGTTGGTGGAGTCAGACCACCAGCCCCAGGAGGGAATCAGCAGAGACCACCCCTGGCACCGCAGGCAGCTTTATTTCAGCAGGCTCAGCAGCAGCGAGGCCAAGCACAGGGGCGAGGACAGGCATTCACTTTAGCTGTTGAGGAGGAGGCTACAGCAGGCGAGGTCATCGCAGGTACTATTTTAGTAGCTTCATTACCTGCAGTAGCATTATTTGATTCTGGAGCATCGCATTCATTTATAGCAGCTAGCTTTGTAGCCACCCATAGAGTAGCTACCGCACCCCTTCCGAAGATGAAGAGAATTCTTACGGGAGGCGGTATTATTCCGGTTAGTGATGTCTGTAGATCATGTTCTGTAGTAGTTTGTGGAAGAGAGATGCGAGCTCAATTTCTGATATTTTCTATGCTGGATTATGACGTCGTACTTGGTATGGACTGGTTAAGTCAGTACCATGCGACTCTTGATTGCCGAATTGGGCGGGTTATATTTAGACCGCCAGGACATCCAGAATTCGAGTTTCTCCGAGGAGCAGCAGAGCAAGGAGTTCAGCCTACTCTTAGGGTACTATCTGTAGAAGGGGAGACAGGTTACCCAAGAGTCATATCAGAATTTGTGGATGTATTTCCTGATGATCTTCCAGGTTTACCGCCTGATCGGGAAATAGAATTCACAATAGACTTAACTCCAGGAGCAGAGCCAATCACTTCCTCAGTTTATCGGCTAGCACCTAAGGAGTTAGTGGAGTTGAAAGAACAGGTTGATGATCTTTTGGAGAAGGGTTTCATTCGGCCCAGTGTTTTACCTTGGGGAGCACCCATCTTATTTGTGCCGAAGAAGGATGGAACAGTACGGTTGTACATTGATTACAGGGTACTAAATGCTGTGACCATCAAGAACAGGTATCCCTTACCACGCATTGATGATCTATTCGATCAATTGAGTGGTGCAAGGGTATTCTCGAAGATTGACCTTAGATCCGGCTATCATCAGATCAAGGTGAGGAAGGAAGACATCCCGAAGACAGCTTTCAGGACGAAGTATGGGCATTATAAGTTCTTGGTGATGCCGTTTGGTTTAACCAACGCGCCAGCAGTGTTTATGAGCTTAATGAACAGGGTCTTTCATCAGTTCTTGGATAAATTCGTAGTGGTGTTCATTGACGACATTCTCATATATTCCAAGAGCCCTGAAGAGCACGAGGAGCATCTCAGAATCGTGTTAGAGACCTTAAGACAGGAGAAGTTATATGCCAAGCTCAGTAAGTGTGAGTTCTGTATGGAAAAAGTGCCTTTCTTGGGACACATCATATCAGGGGAAGGACTTTCAGTAGATCCAGAGAAAGTTGCGGCAATAGAGACTTGGCCTACACCCACATCAGTCGCAGAGGTAAGAAGTTTTCTCAGACTTGCGGGATATTACCGAAGGTTTGTAGAAAATTTCTCAAGGATTGCAGAACCAATGACGAAGCTGACACGAAAGGACCAGGAATTTATATGGACAGAAGACTGCCAGAAGGCTTTTGAAGAACTGAAGAGAAGATTAACAACAGCACCTGTCTTGACTCTTCCTTCAGGGTCAGGAGGTTTTGTTGTTTACAGTGATGCATCAGGTAGTGGACTAGGATGTGTTTTGATGCAACATGGCAAAGTCATTGCTTATGCGTCAAGACAGTTGAAGGTTCACGAGAAGAACTACCCAACACATGATCTGGAGCTAGCAGCAGTGATATTTGCATTGAAGATATGGAGGCACTATCTTTATGGAGAGAGGGTAGAAATCTTTACTGATCACAAGAGTCTGAAGTATGTATATACTCAGAAGGAGCTTAACATGAGGCAGAGGCGTTGGCTCGAGTTGATGGTAGATTTTGACATCGATCTGCAGTATCATCCGGGAAAGGCGAATGTTGTTGCAGATGCACTCAGCAGGAAGCCTACGGCTTATTTCTTAACAATGTAGCCCGAGTTATTGAGGGATCTACAGGAGCTACAGATAGAGGTTGTCTTACCAGGACGGAATGGCTTGATGGCTAATCTTGAGATTCAGTCATCCCTCGTGGAGAAGATTAAGGAGGCATTGCCCACCGATGCTAGATTTCGAAGACTCAAAGAAAGGACAGAAGCCGGCATTCAGACAGGACTTCGCATCCACGAAGACGGGACATTGAGGTTTGGAAATCGCCTGTATGTTCCAAATGGAGAATTGAGACAGGAGTTGATGACGGAAGCACATCGCTCTATGTACTCTGTTCACCCGGGAGGAACCAAGATGTATCGAGACTTGAGGCAATATTACTGGTGGCATGGAATGAAGAGAGAGATCGCAAGATTTGTGGCCAAATGCTTAGTCTGCCAGCAAGTAAAGGCCGAGCATCAGAGGACTGCAGGTATGTTGCAGCCGCTCCCTATACCAGAATGGAAGTGAGAGCATATCACGATGGACTTTGTTACAGGATTTCCGAGGAGCCCCAGCGGAAAAGACGCAGTATGGGTGATAGTGGATCGACTCACTAAATCGGCACACTTCTTGCCATTTAGAGTTGGACAGTCCACAGAGGTACTAGCCGACATATATATGCGACAAATCGTTAAATTACATGGAGTACCTGTTAGTATCGTATCGGATCGAGATTCGAGATTTACATCTCATTTCTGGAGAAGCATGCAAGAGAGCCTGGGCACCAGACTCAAATTCAGTACAGCATACCACCCCCAGACAGATGGACAATCGGAGCGCACCATTCAGATATTGGAGGACATATTGCGATCATGTATGTTAGACTTCGGAGGATCTTGGGAAGATCATTTGCACTTAGTAGAGTTCTCCTACAATAACAGTTATCAGGCCAGCATTCAGATGGCACCATTCGAAGCTTTATACGGAAGGAAGTGCAGATCACCTATATGCTGGAGTGACGTTGGTGAACGTCAAATACTGGGTCCCGAATTGGTCACGCAGACAGTAGAGAAAGTGAAGCAGATTCAGAGTCATCTACGAGCAGCTCAGGACAGGCAGAAGCATTGGGCTGATACACACAGGCGTCCCCTAGAGTTCAAAGAAGGGGATCACGTATTCTTGAGGATTTTACCCACTAGTGGTACTATCAGATTCAGGAGCAGAGGCAAGCTGAGCCCAAGGTATATTGGGCCATTTGACATCCTCGAGCGCGTTGGTGAGGTGGCTTATCGTCTTGCATTACCTCCATCCTTAGAGGGAGTGCATGACGTATTCCACGTCTCACAGTTGCGAAGGTACGTGACCGACCCAAGTCACGTAGTCGATCATTCAGAGATCGCAGTAGGCCCAAGCTTGAGATATGAAGAACAACCAGTTGGCATCCTCGACGTCAGTGAGAAGACATTACGGGGACAGACGATCAGACTGGTTCGAGTAGCATGGAAACATCATTCTCCTGGAGAATCGACTTGGGAACGAGAAGATAGTATGCGCCAGCGATACCCCCACTTGTTCGAGGAGGCAGTGGTAAACTAGGCCACCTTGTATTTCCATAACTCTTTCTTGAGTAGCTTATTCTTTGATTGCGAGGACGCAATCCTTTTAAGGAGGGAAGATTGTAAACACCCTAAATTTTGAGAATAATTTTAAAATAAGTTATTTCGTTTTTGGAATTTTTTTGGAAATTAAAACCAAGATGAGTGTGATTTAAAGAATTTTTAAGTGTGGCCAAAGGGTGTTAAAATATTCTGGAAGTAAAAATTTATTGTGTATAATGGAGAACCGGACGCATGGTATTTTTCGGTAAATTTATTGGACACCGGAGCAACGAATCGAGGACCAAAAGCTATAGAATTGTGAACCGAACCCAAACGAACCAAGCCCAAACCAACCCGACCCGAAACCCGCAGGGGAAACCCTAGCCGCCGGATTGTACTGTGCAGAACCTATAAATCCCCCCCCTCGGCGTTCGTGCCAGGCCCTAGCCGCCGCGCCGTCGTCTTCTTCAAACTCGCCCCTACCGAAACCCTAAATCCACTGATACCTACTCACCCCACTCCGGCGCCGACGGTTCCCCCTTAGTCCAGCGACCGCGACCAAAACCCCCAGCGCCGCTGTCGCCCCGACGCCGCGCTGAACCCTTCGTCGACTTCCCCCAGACCGACGACAGGCTGAACCCTTCGTCGACTTCCCCCAGACCGACGACAGGCTGAACCCTTCGTCGACTTCCCCCAGACCGACGACAGGCTGAACCCTTCGTCGACTCCTCCAAGGCCGACGACTAGCCGCTTTACCCGAGTTGACGCGGCCTCAGTCGACCAAGGCCGCCGCCCTCTGGTCGACCCCGCCTCGGAGTTGACTCAGCCACCCGATCGCAGGACACGGATTTGACGCCAGGACACGTGGGAAACAGAACTCACGAGGCCCTGTTCAGGTACCGGTTTCTTCCTCATCGCAACTCTGATTTCAATTCCGTCAATTGCTACGCGTAGACTGTATAACCCTCTCGGTGCCCGTGCAACTCGCTCGGTGCATCGCGTCCTGTAGTGATCGTACACCGCAATCCAAAACAGGAAAAAACAACGCCCTATTTTACCTCGGAACTGAGTCCGCCCCGCCAATCGGGACGACTTGGTCGCACGCGGTCTTTACCTAACTGTGCGCGACGTTGATACGGTCGTGTAGGATTTCGCAGAAGTCGATTCGGAGGTGCGTGCACCCCGGAATCAACGCGTATCCGCCGACGATACCCCGTATCCGTTGATTCTGAAATATGCTGTAACTTCGTGTACACACGTCGGATCGAGACAAAACTTGCACCATCGGATCCGTAGTAATACGCTGGTCCTGTGAGCCAAGTTTGGTTCGATTCTGAGGACGTTGACAAAATCACGTATCGTGGGCCCCACCGGCTCCACTTTACGGGTGATTTTGTGATCGGCTCATCGGAGTCCAATTCTGGAAGTTCCGTTGGGTTCGTATCATCGTTCCTAACTTGTAGACACTGAGTTTGCAGATATTGGAGACCTTTGACCCTGACACGCTTTTCGGTGCAAAGTGGGCCCACTTATGGAACCCGCTTTGGCCCGGAAATGACCTTTTTGCTCCTGTGTCCAAATTGGACGTAAGGACAGGCATTTCCAGCTATTTGACATCTTTTGAGACTATTGGTGATGTTTATTACAGCTTTTGGAGTAGTCCCTACCGGATCCACAGATACCAGGACGACAGTTGATATTCAAGCATCAGGCAAGTGTACCTTGCCATCTTTGCAGTATTGTTACCTATTTTTCTTACTTCATATTCTTACTGTGCATGCTTAACCTAGGACCGGTTGACATACTTAGCGTCCGATTATCAGTCGGGTGCCAACATCGTACGCGGTGTTGGGTAATATCATTTAGATATGGACATACGTGACACTTTATCTTCTCGTACTTGTCTTACCAAGTACACTTTGACCCAGGATACTGGACACTGATCATGAGACAGGATCTTCTCGAGATATTCGTGGTGATTCTGTATAGGATACAGGACTTGACCTAGATTCTATTTTTCTAGTTACATTATGACTTGTGCATTAGTTATGACCCCGCTGACATGGACGTGAGACGTTATGTTCATGATTTGTGTGGTTACATTGGGTGGGGAGAGACACACAGACCACAGGCTGATCATATATATACACCCCTACTATTGTGAGGCCCAAGACTCTGAAGCCCGAGCTTGGCCCATTACTCATTATTACTGCTGCTACCGGCTCCCCGACACAGAGCTTGTAGTATGCTTCAGCCTGAGCTCTAGTGCTGCTCTCATTTTGCATATCACTTATCTGGTTATTTTAGTGTTCCCTTATTATTCCATCTACTGCTGGGGAGACCCACAGGCTACAGGTTGATTATGTTATGCTGGCTACTCAGTAACTCGCTGAGTTAGACCACCTCTTGACACCACTGCTACCGGCTCCCCTACACAGAGCTTGTAGTTGTTCAACCTGAGTACTGTTGATATTCTCTCTTGTATTTTATACAGATGATTTCATACTTACCCTGCTTATTTCATTATGCACTGCACCGCTTATATTTGGCTTGTATTATCTTGTATCTTGCTATGTCCTTTGAGGACCTGGATCCGGATTTTGTCCCCAGATTTTGCAGACGAGGTTTATCCCGAGGTCTACGGGACCGGAGCAAGAGCTGATCCAGGAGCTGTACCGCCATCTGAGGTCGAGGTCTTAGCTGAAGACTTCCCTTGAGCATCCATGTTTATGCTCAGCTTTTATTATTTATTTCAGTCTTTTACTTTCTGGTCTGTTGAACCATTGTACTAGATATTTATCGGGTTGTTCCCCGAAGTACTTTGTGAGACTAGATGATGATTTACATTCCTTATTTATTCTGTGGATCATATTTTATATCTTGTGTGGATGAGATTAGTTGTGCCATGATAGTCGTAGACTTATTTTACAGCTTAAGTATGCCCTGATGGATCCATTATATTGAGTTGGTCCATCGGTGCGTACTGCTGGCCATTGCCACGTGTCTAGTCCCACGGTATTTTGGGACTGGGGCGTGACAGTTTGGTCGAATGTGTAGCTGGCATGTTACGTATTCTTAGTCCTATATATTTTGGGACTAGGACGTTACATATTTTTGTGGTGGCCCACGCAAGTCCTGATTAAATCGTTTCGGTTGCGTTATTGTACCTAGCGAGCCTACGTTAGGATAAGTTTGTTAGGATCTCAATCCACAATTGCTATTGGAACTTTAAATTCTAATTTCGTCCTTGAACCTCAAAATTATATTTATTCATACTTCCTTTAAACTCTTATTTATTGATTCTCGTCTTTTCCTATCTCGGAGAGATGAACACTCGTGCGCAATAATTTTTCCAGAAGATTCTCGTCAAGACGAAGAAGTCATATTTAGTACAATATTTATAAGAAGAGAGGTACTTGAGTAGGAAAGAATATGGTAGATGATTTCTAGATATTATAGTTGAAATAGATTAAAGACATGAGAATTGACATTAGCAGTAGGAACCTAAAATAAGAAGGACTCTATCGATTGTCATAGATTAGAAGTGATGGGTTACTATTAGATAAATATTTTGGACGAATGTGAGTCATTTTATGTGAGGGTATAATATTATGTTTTGATGAGATGGTTTGATCTAAGGTGTGTAGGCTTCTCGACTAGCAAATTTGGTTTAGAGGTTATACAATTGATGAAGATGAGAATTGTCAAATTCTGGTACTTTAGGGCTTAAACTTCTATGTGATTTGAAAAAAAAATGAATGAATATCAGACTATGATAATGTTGAATTTGTTGAGGATAATCAATTTATCAATATTAGAGAAATTTAACTAGATGTGAATTTAAATTTTTAAATTTTTTGAAGATTGAATTCAAATTTTAGATTTTTAAGGTTAAATGAAAGATAGATTGGTTGAATTGAAGATGGCTAGCAGCCCTCGAAAGATTTTTGTTAGTTGAAATAAAGAGAATTGATTATTGTGTTAATTAAAATTTAAAATTTTAAAGAAGGATGAGAAGATCATGATAAGACTGAACTTGGACTTTAAATTGGAGAATTTTGGGACCTGATAGTTGGTAAATTCAAATTTAATAATTTTGTAAAGTTAATTATTATCGTCTTAATAATTAAAAAAAATGTAGTAAGTTTGATAGAACAAATTTTATAATTTAAATTTTAAATAAGAAAATTTTAAAGTCTGTAATTGGATTCAAATTTTAAGAATAGATGAAATTAAATTAAATTTTGAGATTTTGAGCAGATAAAGATGTATTAAAAATTATAAATTTTGAGGATTTGATTTGATCTTAAGAGATTTACTAGGATTAGATATGCCATATACCAATTTTTGTTGGGTAGATTTATGATTGTTAGGTTTAATGATAGAGGGCAAATTGATTAAGTATGGGCATTATGGATTGGAAAGAAAAAATAATTCAATAATTGGAGGGATTGAGGAGAAAACTATCTTAAGAATTAAATTTAAAATTTTGAAGTTTGACAACTTTGAGAATAGAATTTAAAAGGTATTATGTGGTAATAATAAAATATTAATTTTTGGAAAGATCATAATATTCTAGATTTAAATTTTATTTGGATTTGAAGGGTCTAACTCTAGAAGAGTAAATCTTTGGAATTTAAATTTAGAAGATAGAATTTTGAGGATTGGATTTAAAATTTTGAGTATTGGGTTATTAATTTATAATTTGGAGAAATTTAAGAAGATTTACAGTCCTTGGACTGCAAGATGTCGATGTAAAAAAAAATTAATATTTTGAAGATTGGAATTAAACTCAAGTTTTGAAAATTTTGAGGACTTGGAATCTCATGGATTAGTTATTGAAGAGATAAAAAAATTTGATCAAGTAGAATAATGATAATTTTAAAAGTGAAAATTTAATTTAAATTTGAGGAATTTAATTCTTAAAGGGGTTAAATTTTGAGGACTTAAAATTTTATTTAAGTATGAAAAATGAAGTTGATATTGAGGACTTTGCAAAATCACAATAAAGGATTTGATCCCATTGGAAAAAAAAGTGTATTATTAAAAATCTTAAATTGTGAGGACACAATTCTTTTAAGGTGGGTAGATTATAAGCCCCATCATTTTGGAATAGGGATAATTTGGTACTTTTTAATTTATTTAATTTAATATTTTAAAGTATTCATTTATAAAATTATTTTTTATATATGACACTTTGTCATGGCTTGGATATTTGGAGCAATGCACAATATTTATCTTTCCAAAAAATTTATATTAGTAATCTTGATTGTACCTAATATATTTGGGACATGGATGTTGTATTTGTTTGATCTCCCCCATGCTCCAAAAATATTGATAAACATCTAAAACTACGGTTACCGTAAAACTGATTTCTTTTAACTAGAACTTGACCCAAACAAAACCCAAACACATGTAAGCATGTAGTGCACCCAAATACCCATATATATATATATATATATATATATATATATATATATATATATATATATATATATATATATATATATATATATATATATATATATATATAAATTAATTTGTTTCTATTTATAGAAAGTGTCATATGTGTCATCATAGTTGGCCTAACTACCCAAGATCCTAACCAACCAAATCTCAATCCTAACAAACAAACCTCACACCTTTTTTTCTATTCCACAACATATCCCACATATAAAATATATCCACAAAATTTGAACAAATCAATTAAAGATTTAAATTCCATATTTCCCAATTAGGAAACTCCTAGTTTGTTGCATATTCCTATCTTTGGATCAAACCAAATCCTAAGTGAATATTTTTGTGACAATTCCCTAATTTAAATTTTATCCCCTTACCATATTAATACTCTACAAAATTCTACCCACATATTTTTAAATATTAAATCAAATCCTAACCACCCACATATTTAAACTAGATATATTTATCAACTCCCCAACACTGAACCATAATTATTAGGTTCGGCCCCCTTTTTCTCTCCCTCATAAAAAAAACTCATTTTTCATGTTCTCCCCTCTTCTAATTCTTTCCCTCTTCCTCTTTCCTTCCCCACAGGCCACAACTCCACAAAAACCCTAACCGAACCCCTTTTTAGCCAAATATTGGCTGCTGGTTGCAGTAGTAGTTCAGACCCCTCCAGAACAGAAAAATACCTAAAAATCCTATATTTATATCATATTTGAAGTCCCCAAGATCCTTGTCAAGTTTCGTGAGGTTTGGAGTTCGTTTGTTACTACGTTTGGCCGTAGTCGCGAAAAAGGTCCTCGCAGTAATCGCAATCGTGTAAGTTTTTCAACTTTGTTTCTTTTCCTATTTTTTATGAATAAAATCTTATGTAAATTTATATTAATAATATATGATGTTTATAATTATTTTTATGCATTATATCTATATTTTTACGTACAAAAACTATCCCAAACTAATGAACAACCTTGACAAGGACACGTCGCATCAAGACTAGTTATAGTTCTTTGACAGTTATTATATTTTACTGAAGTAAATAAATTTCAGAAATTAATGTATATTAATTCTAAAATATTCAATATATTAATTTTTTTTAATCATATTTGGATACCAACATTGAGGTTGTATGTCAAGGCTACGTGCCAAAGTTGGTTAGAATGACTAGTTGTCGTCCGAAGCAAATAATGGCATGCAATGCCGATGTTTGGTTATTTTTTATTATTTAAAAATAATTTTAGAATATTAATTATGATTAATTCAGTAATAAATGATGTTAAAATACATGATTAAGAGATTTCATGCATGTTAGATGAATATGATAGCAATGGTGCAAGTTTTGCGACATCGATACGTTCCTACGTACATATAGGACTACGTGTAGCCAAACACATGTAAGTTCCTATAAGTACGCATGGTATGTCGATGTAAGACACCCTCATAATTTATTTTGAGAGTGGCATGGCAAGTGTATCTTGGCACGTTGTTCAATGCTACACAACTATTGGATTGTTGGACAAGAACGTCAACTGAAAGTTGAGGTTGTGCAAAGATCTTTCGTGTTATCCTAGAGTAGTTAGCGTGTATGATTATTTATTAAAATATATTTAACAGGGCATCTTAGATCTGCTACGCTTTCAGCAGAGGACGTCGGATAGACAGTATCACAGCCACAGAGAATAGGCAAGTGTATCTTGCTATGATGTATCACAGTTTTTTGCCTTAATTATCTTATTTAGTTATTATAGTTATTTGATATGGTTGATGTGTGTGTTTATCCTAGGGTCTTGAGACGTTGCTTAGCGTCTGAACAAGATTTGGGTCTCGACGTCGTACGCAGAGTCGAGTAACGTCACTTAGAGAGTTAATACCATGATCCTATTTTACGTGCTTGTATCCTTGTACGTCAGACCGTAGGACACTTGACACTATTTCATATGACAGAATCTTTTTTAAGGTATTCATGGTGATTCTGTATAGGATTATAGGACTCGTGATATGAGACTTGCATATTATATATATATATATATATATATATATATATATATATATATATATATATATATATATATATATATATTATGACTCGTTGTGCTAGCTAGATTTCTCGATCATGCATGTTATTGACATGAGACATCGTGGACATGAGATGTAAGATTACATTGGGTGGGGAAAGATACACCATACTACAGGCGAATTATGTTTATATATATATATATATATATATATATACTATGTTACTGGATGTGCCTTAGACTCTGTCCCAGATCTTTGGCACATTTACTAGCCCTACAAGATATTACTTGTTGCTATGGGCTCCCCGACACAGAGCCTGCAGTAGTTTCAGCCTGAGTACGAGTAATGTTCTCATGTGCATATCACTTAGATGGTTATAGTAGTTTACCCTTGAGTATGTGGCATTATATTGTTTTACTTTGGCATGATGTTTCTTGTATCTTATTACGTCCCTCTGAGGACCTGGTCCCTTGCCAGTTTTGCAGGATAGACCGTTGTGGATCCTACCTAGAGTTGCTTATTTGGGTTGCTTTGCCATGTGGGCATTGGTAAGGTACTTATATAATTTCTATCAGAGTTATGCTATTCATTTATATTATTGATTCATCTGTTGATGTAGCCTAGTTTTTATAGACTCATACTTCTTTCTCGAGTCTATTCGAGCTTGTGTGTTACTGGGCGACCGACTTTAGCATATGTAGCTCATTTTTGTTTTATTCTATTCATTATGGATTGAGTCAAAGATATTTATATTTACTGGATTATCTAGATAGTGACCATTATAATACAGCTTATACATATTCAAGTCGGACCAGAGTCTGGTCGAATGTGTAGCTGGCATGTTACTTATTCCTAGTCCTATATATTTTGGGACTAGGACGTTATAGCACAGATCTGTAACATATCTTTGAGAATCCGATTCACCCATTTCAATTTGAGGATGATACATTGAACTAAACCTTAACTTTGTCTCCATTGTCGATTGAAGACTACTTCAGAAATATGACAAGAATCGCCCATCCCGATCTAAGACTATTGATACTTGCACTCTATGCAAATAAACTACCTCATCAAGTTAAATCTGAGCCAACCGATCAACTCTCTAGAAAACATTGATGATGATGTAATGAGCCTACTTGGTCAATCAATCAACAATGACCCAGATCACATCATTTTCTCACTATATCTTCGGCAAGCCCATAATGAAGTCCATACTACTATGGTCTCATTTCCACTTTATAATGATGAAGTTCTGTATCTCTCTCCTAGGCCTCTACTGCTTTGTCGTTACTCGCTGATAAGCCAGGCATTCTGATATGAAGAGAGCTACTTTCTTTTTCATACCGTGCCACCAAAAAGTTGTGCGTAAATCCTTATACATTTTTGTGCTGCCTGGATGCAACGAATATTTTGTATAATGAGCCTCCATAAGTATATATTTCCAGAGTATTTCATCATTTGGAACACATAGTCTTCCATTCAGTCATAATGTGCCATCTTCAAGCTCTATGAAATCGGTTGCCTTTCCCTCTGCTATATGCCCACAAATTTTTTGCAAATTATAAAATCCATATTCCCTTTGCTCGGTCTTGATTTTCTCAAGTTGGCCCAACTCAAATTGAAGTTGAGCTAACTGTGCATTCTAATTGCAGAAGCAGAACTCAATGCTCATATTATCTAAATCCTTCAATATCTCACTTGCTATAAAAAGTGCTCCAATGAATTTCTGGCTCAACGCATCAACTACCACATTCACCTTACCTAGTGTGTACGCAATGGCCCTTAATAAGCTCAAGTCATCGCATTTATCTCAAATTCAAATCATTTTGAGGGAATATATATGTTGTTACCCTAAAATTCCATGAAATAAATTTGGGAGTTATGAAATGTTTTTGATTTAACTTTTTTCCTAGAATTATAATTCCCTATGAATTATTAGTAATTAAATAAATGGTTCAAAAAGAAAGAAAACTTAAAAGAAACTAATTAATAAAAAAAGAATTATATTATGAGAAATATTAAGAAAGATTTAAATAAGAGTTTAATTATAAAAAGAAAATAAATAGTTATTTAGAAAAAAGAATAAAGAATTCATCAAAGAAAAAAAGAAAAAAAAAAGAAAGATCTTATTCAAATAATAGTATATTATAAATAATTGGTTAAGTGAATGTTTAACTAATTAAATAACTAATTAGTCAAGATAATTTAGGTTATTGACTAACTAGGTAGTTAAAGGGAAGGTTCCTAGCAACTATCGAAACATCCCATTCTCTTTGTAAATATTACAATAATGTCACTTATTTGCCTTGGAGAGCAAGTCTATGTAGCCCTATATAATACTTCTATTTCCCCCATTTTTATCCTCACAAAAGTCGTAAAATTTATTATATCTTGATATTTTTACTATAAATCATTTGTGATTTTCAAGATATTTTTCATCAAATATAAATAAAATGTAAACTTAAATTTCACAATGATTTCAAAAATATTTTCTGCATGCCCCATTACCTTCAATCCGTTAAGAACCTGCCCTTACAAATAAATAGCAGCAAAATGACCTTAATATATCAACAAACTTAGATCCATTAAGAACCTACCCATGCAGAAATATGGCAAAAAGTTAGTCATTATTGTCCAACCAATGGTTCTTTCTATTTTCAAATTAGAGACATAATTTTGATCAATATTCATAATGTTGTTTATTTTGCTGAATGGTATTTGGTATCAAATGATAGAGGAAGATAATGTGAGATACATGACATTCAACTTAGCGTAGAATTCCACTTGTCATACAATGATTATTTTATGTACAAAGAAGGATCAAAATACTATTTCACTGCCAAATTTGAGAATGATTCTTAAACTATAATTTCGGGTACATTTTTTTACTGCACTAAACAAACATTTGTCACATCTACTTAATGACTAAGTGTGTGTGTATATATATATATATATTCCTCCCTCCCACTCGGGCGATTTGAGAGTTCCTTGCCCTGTTCTGTACGATGCGTCCCATGCGTTGTGTCTGGGCGCCCCTCTTCGCGTCCAGCCCCCGTTTTCATGCGTGCCTCCTTTGTGGCGGCGGTGGGTGGTTCGTCCCCTGTGGCTGCCTACACCACCGCTTCCACCGCCTCTCCACCAGCCCGTCCTCCTCGTTCAATTTTCTTTTTCCAAGGGGCTTCGACCATCTCTGTCTCGGTGGAGGAGGTTGCAGAGCTGGTGACACCTTTTCGGCTCACCTTGAATAGGAAGTTTTCCTACGCCAGGCTGTCAGTCGACATCATCCGCAAAGATCTAGCCTCCGGTGCTTTTGTGGGCTTAATTTTGGTCGGCGTCTTGGACTCAAAGCATCTCCTCATTAGGCCATCGTTGGACCTCAACTTCTTGCGGTTGAGGCTTAAGGATACGTGGTATGTTGTTGGCGCTCCGATGAGAATTTTTCAGTGGTCCCCAAACTTCTCCCCGTCGCGGGAGTCTGCAATTGCCCCAGTTTGGATTGCCTTCCCCGACCCCCCCCCCCCACCTGTCTTAGAAGGATCTTCTTTTTGATATGCCTCGATGTCTTAGAGCTCCCCTGATGATAGACAGCGCTACGACTGCTCAGTATGCCTTTATCAAGGCCACTCGGCCTCCGCTTGCAAGCAACACCATCCAGGCCTTTAGTCGAAAGGCAAAGTAGTCTCCTCTCGTCGCAGGAGGAGCACCCGAAAGGTGGAGCATCTTCGTCGACGGCCGTTCAGCAGCTAGCAGGGTGTGCTCCAGTGGTTGCGGCTATTTCTCCTTCGGTAGAAGACCACAAGGTTGGATCAGTTGTTACATTAGCACTTCCTGAAGTTGAAATAATGCCTCCAGTGCAGATAGCTAGTGCCTTAGTTGAAAGGATTAATTCCAGCCTTATGGTGGCACAAACCGCCCCTCTTTTTTGGGTTGCCTCTAAATGTCAGGAAGGACGAATAGTGGTCTTCTCTGAACGATTGGAAGAGGAAGACTGAGTCCTGGAAGAAGCGTCTATGAGCAGTAAAGCTGTTCCAGTCGGGATGGAAGAGATGGGAAGAGTTGAGGAAGGATAATTTATAAACGGTGGCATTGACCAAGATGATGTAGGAGAACCTATTGAAATCACTCTAGCCAATTCTTGGGCAGCTCTGGAAGGTATTCACGATGACGACACTGATCCAAGGTTGAGGCTGGACTCTGAAGGCCCCTCCTCTCCGACTTTCAGTTTGCGTAGCAAGGACAAGAAGAAACAAGGATCCCCCAAAACTCCACCAACGTATCTCAGATGAGGCTGAGATTGACTGTTGTACCCAACCCCCTAACATATCCTTATAATGCATTTCCTGATATGGAATGTGAGGGGTATAGCAGGTAGATAGACTTTAAACAGGATGAAGGTCCTTATAAGGATGCATAATGTTATTATGTTAGCGGTTATAGAATCAAAAGTTTCTCCTGAGAAGATTAACCAGTTCAGGACTAACCTGGCTTTGCTACAGCTCTTTATAGCATCAAAGACACATGGATTTTGTTTGGCAGAGACTACACCTATCGTAGAGTTTCTGACTCGGAGCAAGCTATCTCTGTGGAGGTGGCGCACCCTACCTTATCAAAGAAGTTTATCTTATATGTAGTTTATGGAGGAGCAACTAAGAAGAATCGGTAGAAAATATGGAAGAACCTCCTCAAGGTCCAAAGTGAGTTCCAAGATGCCCCATTGTTAGTTGGCCAAGACTTCAATGCTATCACACACTCGTCGGAGAAGATGAGAGGGAACACTCCGAACTCTAGCTCCATTTTTGAATTTAACCAATTCATCTTTGAAACTCAACTGATCCACATCTCCTTCTCGGGGAACGTCTTCACCTGGACGAATATACAAGAAGGAGAATCCAATCAGCAATTAAGGCTGGACAAGCTCTTGGCTAATCAACAATGGTTCGATATCATGACCCGCACCCAAAAAATGGGCATGAGTCATGGGTACATCCAGCCTACACCGCAGCATCGACGGTAGAACGTTGTAAAGGTCCACAATATAATCTAACAAACTCACGCAATGATATACATATAACCTGTCAATGGTAACTCAACTCCATAAGGAGGACAAGATGAATATATATAGCATCAATACTCAATCACAAGGAACTAGAGGCAAATAATGACACGATATCATAAAATAAGGGAAATAACAAGTCATAACAATATCCAAGTCTAAAATCTAGCAATAAATACAAATGGTCTCAAATATAAAAACATGCCAATGTCTAAGATGAAGACATATCCAGTACAATAAATATATACTAGATAAGGGTTTATTATAGCTAGGTGTGCCTCCTCGATAGCTGTTACCAGATCGTCCTGGGCTAAAGGTGCTACCTCAACTGGCTCTCCATCCTGCGGGCCGTAGTATGTAGGACACCAGTCCTCTAATAGTCGTCTGAAAAAATATATCCAGTCGAAATTAGAGCAAAGTACAAAACTCTGAAAGCAATTTCATATACATGGTAGAGGATATATAACAGCAATAAAAATGAATACACGATAGACAGCAACTAGGAAATGGAAATATAGCTTAAATAGGCATATAAAAATGAAGGATAACTGGAAAAGTAAATACAGGCAACAAGGTATGAACTGTAATAAGATAATTGTAAATAAGAGAACTGATGATACTAACTAAGTGCTTTAGAGTACAAGTTCAAAATATGATCGGTTTGGGTTGTACACGAATATACTAAGGTAACTCAATTATATGTGTCTTGTATAATTGACATGCACATGAATACACTAAAGGATTTGATCACATAATCGACTCATACTCCCCCTCCCCGACTAATATTCATGGATCGAATCACGATATGTTATGCACATAAATATAATATGAGTATACGGAGCACACGAATAGATACGAGCACAAGAAGTACACGATGTACACAATAATATACAAGTACAAGGAATGCCCAATGCACACGTCAATAAATAACATCTCCTGATTTGATCCATATAGTACCAGTCCGTGTAACATCGTATCAGAATCAAGTAGTGCAGATCGAGAACATATGATATATACACTATCAAGTATTAAAAACTAACAGAGAGATGTACTCGCCTGAGGTCCTGAAAAAAATACGAAACGATGTCCAAACTGGTGTCACACAAACCTATATATTAAATATCATGTCATTTAGTGTAATAAAGGGATAAACATGTTTAATTAAGTTAAAATATGGTTTTTAGATCAAAACTAGGACACTCTAGTCAAACTAGGTCAAACTACATAAATGATTGACTTTAAGGGTCAAACTAGTCAAAACTAGGTTATACCTAGGTTTTTAGGTCTTATTAGTTAGTTCTAGCTAATATCACTAAGTGTTAAGTATAACTTTTATATATATATATATATATATATATATATATATATATATATATATATATATATATATATATATATATATATATATATATATATATATATATATTAGTTAACATTATCAAGTAACTTAGATATATAATTTATCTATTTACTAGTTACCTCTATCTTCTATATTATCTTAGTATATAAATTACCTTAACAATATCTAATAACTTAATACCTTAACTCAACGTTATTACTATAACGCATCCCACTAATTACCTTACTTGTATTTACACTCAACTGATCTTAGTACTAAGATACCACACTACCCGTATCTTAGTATCCTAGAGTATCTCAATGTTCACTAGGTATCATAGGATACCTACACCACATATTTAATACCTCAACATTATCTATTACCTACATTACATCTCTAATTACCTAACCTACTTCAATACTCCCCTAATCTTAGTAGTTGATACCACATCTCATCTGTCCTAGCTGCTACTGATACTCTCGTATCTCCATTCCCCAATTATCCCCATACATGTTCACTGATACTCCATGTCAGTTCACTGAAACTAAGGTTGTTGCTGCTATTTAAGTCAGCATCTTCCCCCTCTCTAATGTGTGATACACAATACCATACTGATTTGCCCTTGCAATCAGTGAGCAGTGCATACCTACTGTTGATCCTATTATTACTGATCATGCTTCACTGAAAACTATTTCCCCCTCCCCTATCTCGACTACTGATACTACTGATGTGGCTTCCTTTAAGTGCAGTGCAGTGCACTGCAGTGCACTACACTGTAGTGTTGATACACCCTGACTTCCCCCCTCTGATACATGTTGTTGTTTAAACTCTTCGAGCACTCTTGATCACATTAGTGATCACCCAACTTCACTGACACAACTAAATGCACACCTTAATCTGATTTCAGCTCTTCCCTACAACACATAGTTGCACACACCCCATACACCTTACCCATACCCCTGCACACATCCCTCTTGCACTTTAAACACACAATCATCTTGATATGCATTCACATCTGGGCACACCCTCATATTCACCAATGTTTAATGTCCAAGTACCTACTGTTACTTACACATGTAATAATTCCCCTTAAATATATATTGTTGCTGCTTGTTGTATCATCAGCACAGTGCACACAGTGCAGTGGAAGCAGTCCCCTCCTTGTACTGAACAGGCCCCAAAACTGAGATTGAAGTATCACAAGCACACACGCACCCTTCATCAAATACACATAACCATATATATATATATATATATATATATATATATATATATATATATATATATATATATATATATATATATATATATGGATAAATGGGATATGAGCCATAGTACTCACTGGAAGCAATCCCCTCATTGCACTGAACAGACCCCAAAACTGAGATTGAAGTATCACAAGCACACACACGCCCTTCATCAAATACACATACCCATATATATATATATATATATATATATATATATATATATATATGGGTAAACGAGATATGAGCCGTAGTGCTCATTTTTCTACATAAGTCATGCATATGTGGACCAATAGAAATAGACTTTCACATCTCATGTGCACTAGTACACTATATTCCTATTGGTCCATATGTGCATGGCTCATATAAAAAAAATGAGCATTATGGCTCATATCCCGTTTACCATATATATATATCTATATATATATATATATATATATATATATATATATATATATATATATATATATATATATATATATATATAACCCTCTAAATAGGCTCATACTCAAGCTAAAGGCAAGGCAACAAACACTTAGTGTGCATAAAGCCACTCATATATATATATATATATATATATATATATATATATATATATATATATATATATATATATATAACAAAACCCTCTAAATAGGCTCATACTCAAGCTAAAGGTAAAGCAACAAACACTTGGTGTGCATCAAGCCACTCATGGGTATCACACCATGATACTCATGTGATACCCTCTTGATACACACTCAAATCACTCCCAAACACCACCAAATTATCATGACACATCTAAAATACCAAAAGTAATATAAAACGATGGAGGATTGACCCACTAGGCATTCCATCAAACACTTGGTGTGCCATCTCGAAATTTTCCCCAAATAAACATAAAACTCAATGTAGCTTTCACCATAGGCCACCTGTGAACCTAGTTCTTCTTCCTATTGGTAGTCCTTAGCCATGAGAGGGTTCCTATAGGTCTATTACACCATTTTAGAATTAAAATGACAAGGAAAAATAGAATCATACATATTGGGAGATAGATTTCCATTGTGGCTCATTCAAATGAGCAAAAGAGTGGGGAATGAACACCAACTCCTAGCAAAATTCCTCTTCCTCTAGCTTCTTTCAATCTTCAAGCTTCTAGCTCTCCTTGGTGATGAAAATGAGAGGAAATGGGATTGGTTTGGTAAAATTTGGTGGAGGAATAAAAGAATTTTGAGGATGAACTCAATTAAGGAGAAAATAAATGAAGTGATAGAAATAATGAGGATCTTCCCTCTATATGCTAGGGCCGACCACCTCTAGGGTTAGGGTTGGTTGCTCCACTTTGTCTAAAATATCCTCCAAGTTGTCATGAAGAGTTATCTAATAAAGGGGTTTAACTAAGGAATGTTCTAATTTAATTATAATGACAAGTCTATTTGGGTTCATTAACAACTAGTCTAACTAAGGGGCTAATCATACACCATCCTCTCTCTCTCTCTCTCTCTCTCTCTCTCTCTATATATATATATATATATATATATATATATATATATATATATATATATATATATATATATATATATATATATATATATGTATAATATGTATAGTATAATATAATATAATATAACAATATTAATTATTTATGAAGTATGAATATAACAATATAATTATTATAAAATAACAAAAATACCCCTCCCCAGAAAAGTGGTGGTTATATTCGACATGGTCCACAATCCTTCATCCTCCCACCTCAATCGACTTGAGTCTGACCACTCCCCCTGCTCCTGTAATTCTCAGTCAGCAAACCCTCCTTCCAGAAGCCTTTTAAATACTGTCTCTTCTGGTCCGATCATCATGGGTTCTTGCCTACGGTACAACAGGCGTGGGGTGAGGTCCAATACCCCAATCTGTTGGTCCGAGTGGCCAATAAACTCATCTCCTCTAAGAGGGCTTTGCCCGGCTGGAGTCGGAGTACCTTTGGTAATATATTCCAGGAGGCGCGCAAGGCGGAGGATGCGGTGGCTAGAGCGGAATGTAATGCCAGAGACAAGGAGTCACCTGAGCGCAGGTCGACGTTAAACAAAGTGTGTCCCCACCTCAAGGTAAAGCTGGATACTGAAATGATATTTTGGTGCTAGAAAGCAAGATTGAAATGGGATGTTGAAGGTGATTAAAATTATAAAAAATCATGCTTGTATTCAGAACAAAAGAAGCAAATTATTCATACACAAAATCGAAGACAAGAACGGCCACCCATTAGTCTTCCAATCGGATATCTGGAAGGAAGCAGCTAATTATTTCTCCAAGATTTATACCAAAGAGGAGGTGAAGAAAGACGTTAATCTTCTTGAGGCTATACGATAAATGATCGCCGAGGAGGACAATGAGGAACTCGTGCGTCCCGTGTCAGAGGAAGAGATATGAAGGTCTATTCTATCTCTGGATAAAGAGAGTGCGGCCGAAACCGATGGCTTCCCAGGGTATTTCTTCAAGAAAACCTGGCACATCATCAAGGCAGACCTGGTGGAGGAAGCCAATGCCTTCATGGAGGGCCTTCAGTACCCTAAAGAGGTTTCGAGCACCCTGTTGGCTCTCATCTCGAAGATCCCCAATCTCGTATCCTTTGCATAATATTTACCCATTAGCTTGTGTAACTTTGTTAACAAAATATTCTCCAAGTTGATTGCTAGCAGGATGATGACACATCTCCCCAAGTTGATATCTAGAGAGCAAAGTGGGTTCATAAAAGACAGAGAAATTATAGACAACATTGTGCTAGCTCAGGCGCTCATCTCTACGATGAACGAACCTAACCACAGGGGCAACGTCGCACTCAAACTCGACATGGAGAAGGCATACGATCGCCTGGACTTACAGATATTGATTTGGGTTCTCAGAAGATTTGGTTTCTCCGAAGGGTGGATCGATATTATATGGCGTTCAGTGGAAAACGTGTGGCTCCCCCCCCCCCCATCATCAACGGCTCGTCTGCTATTTTCTTCATGACGCATCATGGTGTCCGTCAGGGAGATCCGCTCTCGCCATTCCTATTTATTTTTGCGGTGCAATCCTTAAGCTGAAAACTCATCCTGGCAGGTGCGAAGCATCCATGCCAACGATACAGAACCACCAGTGGATGTCCGCTCATCACTTATATCTCCTACACAGAAGATATTCTCGTTTTTACTTCATGGCATAAGAAGGCGGTGAGTAGGTTGGAGGTAGTTCTGAGGCGGTATGAGGCATGTTCCGGTCAGAAGATTAGCAAGGCAAAGAGCTGCTTCTTCTTCCACGAGGCCTTCTCTTCGATGCGTAAGCAAGAGTTCGCGAATTCGGAATTCGGGGTCAAGTCTCCCCCCTTGCTTACTTGGGGTGTCCCCTGGGATACGGTAGAAGGAATGCCTTGATGTTTGAACCGCTTATCGGCAAAATTCGCAAATATATAGACAAGTGGCATAATAATTTACTCTCGCTAGGGGGTAAGTTGATCCTGGTTAAGCACGTTCTCAGCTCCATCCCCGTGTACACCTTGGCAGCGTGTGATCCTCCGAAGAAAGTCATCACTGGCATCGAAAAACTATTCAACAGTTTCTTTTGGGGGAAGGAAAGGGATGGTTTCCGCAGAGTGTGGGCCAACTGGGGCTCGATCGCCAAGCCCACGGACGAAGGTGGATTGGGGATAAGGTGGCTGGAAGACGTCCTGAACGCTCTCTCCATGAAGCTATGGTGGAAGCTGAGATCTCAGGACACCCTATGGACCTCCTTTATCAAGGCCAGGTATTTTCCATTTGTTCATCCGTCGCAGGATTTTGCTAACAGCTCGGCGTCCTACTCCTGGGGTCGGTTGTTGAGTGGTCGAGACCTAGGTGAATGTTTCATTGGACTGAACATTGGTAACGGGGAGACGAAGGCCGCTGCGGATGTCTGGACTGGGGTCGGTCGACTGATGTAGCTGCACCAGGACGTGTGCTTCATCCAGATTCGTCAGCTTTGGGACGAGGATCGATGGAACCTGGAGCTTATCAGGGTCCTATTCGACGACAGAGCAGCTGAGGTAGCACGGGATACCAGACGCCAGAGTTCGACTATACCAGATGCTCTTTTCTGGAGGGCTGGTATGGCGGGGAGGTTCACTACGGCATTGTTGGTTTTTCTTTGCTTTCAAAAGCTCAAGTTTCCTCTTCCTTTCTTTAGTCCCACATCGGATAGGCCAAAGCTTTCTTGTGTACATTTATTAGTTTCTCTTCTTTGCTCTCTTAAGTTGTTGTGTGGGGAACCCCTTGGGCCACACGCGCGCGCTGCCACCGCCGCCCGGCCCGGATCGTCTCGGTTCGGCGCGCGTAACGGGTACGGGTACGAGCCCACATCTGCGGGCGCCGAAAGCCGATTCGATTTCCTCTTCGGGTTCGGGCTGGGACCCTAAAATTCTTTTTGCTCCTCTTCATTTTCATTTAATTTTCTGAACGTTAGAAAATTAATTTCTTCTGTTACAAATTGTTTTGAACCGTTATTGTGTCCAGGTTCACTCTTTATTTTGTGTAACGGCTGAATTAATAGGAGAATTAATTCAGACCGTCACATATTAGTATTATATATTGGACTGATTTCTTTGTAAACTCTATTCAAAAAATTTATCTCTAAAGCTTTGCTGCAAACATTCCATTCTGTCAAAATCTTCGTCGTCTCCGAGCTCTGGGCATAGCTAAGTCCTGGTCGTTCTCTCCGAGTCGTGTGCGGCGACGAGATACCGGTAGTGCGGAAGTTTTACCACTAGGAGCTTCGGGAACGTCTGCACACAGATCCCGAATCAACTCTTAGGGCGGTGCTTCGTGCACGACTTCTCCAGAGGCCGGTAACATCAGTCTAATTTTCTTTTTGTATTCAGAAATTTTCAATAAGAAAACGACAATATTTCTAACAATCTAAGAGTTGATTTTTTGTTAGAATTTAAATAGTTACTGATAAATACTTACTGTTGATTTATTCTAGAGAAGATATATATATATATATATATATATATATATATATATATATATATATATATATATATATATATATATATATATATATATATACTGTGCTTTAATAGTTACTGTAACATTTTGTATTCATAAGTTGATACTTACTGATAGTTAGAGTTGTATTCACAAGTTGATAGTTAGAGTTGTTAGAATTAATAGTTACTGTAGCATAGTTGATAATTTATAAATTGGAATTTTAAAATTTTTGACTATACTGTGCTTTAACTTGTACAAAATTACTCTTACTATAGCCAATATCGTTAAGTTGCAGTAGCTTAATTTTTATTCTAGAAAATTCAATATATTTACCATAGCAAATAACCATATTTAATATTTGCTTTTTGACCATAATCGTTAACTCAAAACAGTTGTTAGAAATTTGCTTCATTTCATAAATTGAGTTATTTGTTTACTTATCAAGTTGCTTACTATACTGTCAAATTGTAAATTTGCTTGAAGTGTTTTAAAATTGTTAGCACATTTGATAATTTTGTCAATTGCAATTTTTGATCACAAAATTTCTTTCAATTGTAACATACAATTTGCTTCATTTTTAATCACTTAGTATTTTGAAAGCAATCTAGGACCAAAAGAAAATAGTTTAGTAAAAAGAAAATTGCAAATAAAATCTTTAAATCTAAAGTTTCAAAGTAGAGACAAACTCGGGCACAAGCCGAAAAGGTCATTCTGTCAACCGGGTATAAATAGCCCTAAGCGACACGGTACTTAAGAGTCTTCGGACCACCGCTAGCTGGGAACCGACCCCTACAGCTAACCTGAGTTGATCAACACTTGAAAAACTAAAGATTTTAAGATTGATTAGCAAAGACCACCTAAACTATTATCTTAGACATTGTTATTAAATAAATTTATATTTTTCAGACTGCAATCATGACTGGTAAGGAGGAATCCTCTACTGCAAAACCTGCTAAGTTTGATGGCTCATACTTTAAAAGATGGCAGAGCCAAATAAAATTTTGGCTCACGACCTTAGGTCTTATTTCTGCCATTGATGGGTCCATACCCATCACAAATAATTCTGATGATACTGAGTCTGACATAGGAGTGTCCACCTCCTCGAAACCAAAAACCCCTAAAGAGATAGACTTCCACTGCTTTCATAGAATTATAAGCGCATTATCTGAATCCTTGTATGATATATTTTTTGAATACAAGAGCGCTAAAGAACTTTGGAAAGCCTTGGAAGATGAATACGGCTGTGATGATGCCAAAATAGAAAGGTTTAATTCTTTAACCTTTAATAGGTATTTCATGGTAGATAACAAGCCAATGAATGACCAACTCCATGAATTCCAAGAATACCTTAGGCATATTCAAGCCAAAGGGACATCTTTCTCCAATGAGCATAAAATAGTATGCCTAATAGACAAGCTACCTCCCTCTTGGTCTGATATTTCTAAGGAACTTATCCATACACAAGGAGATCTTACCTATAATCAAGTCCTAAAGAAAATTAGAACCGAAGAACAAATTAGATTGAGGTCTAAGCCTAAGACTGAATCTAAAGCTAAGGTAAACCTTGTAGAAGGTCAAGGAAAACCCAAGTCTAATTTTTCTTATAAATCCAAAAAGAATTTCTTCAAGAAGAAGAAAAACTTACAGCCTAACCACCAAAACCATCATCTCCAAAACCAAAAACCTAGAAACTTCAGTCAGACTCAGGATCAGAAGAGATTTTGTTTTGTGTGTAGTAAAATAAACCATATGGCCACCAACTGCTACCATAGGAAGAAGGAAGCTGTCCAGACCTCCTACAAAAGAAAGAGCTCAGTTAGACCAGAAGCGAACATGCTTCACAAAGGTTCTTCGAGTTCCTTCAGGTCTGTAAGCTTTCAACCCCTTATTAACCTCTCTTACCATTCTGATAATTGGTGGTTGGATTCTGGAGCTAATGTTCACGTCTCGTTTGATCGCTCCTATTTTTTAAACTATCAGAAATCAAGTGGAGGAGGTGTGACCCTAGGAGATGGCTCAACGGCACAAATTATTGGAAGAGGAAAAGTTAACCTGAAGATGACATCAGGAAAAATCTTAACTCTTCATGATGTTCTTCATGTGCCGTCTGTCAGGAGAAACCTAGTTAGTGGATCCCTTCTTGTAGCCTCAGGATACAAAATTGTAATGGAGGAAATAAAGTAGTTTTTTCTAAGCATGACTCTTTTATAGGAAAAGGCTTTGTAAAACACGGTCTTTTTATTTTAAGTACAATGAATAAAATTTCTGATTGTTCTCTCATTGTCTCTAATATAGAATCTTCAAATGTTTGGCATGGCAGACTAGGTCATGTGAACCTAGGTTCCATTAAAAGAATAATGACCTTAGATCTTATTCCCAAGACTCCAATAGATGACAAACACAAATGTGAGATTTGTGTTCAAGCCAAACACACTAGATTACCTTTCAAATCTGTAGAAAGAAATTCTGACCTTCTAGAACTTATCCATAATGATGTATGCGACTCAAATAGAATTTTGACCAGAGGCGGTAGAAAATACTTTGTTACGTTTATAGATGATTATTCAAAGTATTGTTATATCTACCTTCTCAAAACCAAAGATGAAGTTCTAGATAGATTTAAGGTCTACAAATCTGAAGCTGAGAATCAATTAGAAAGAAAGATTAAGATCCTTAGATCTGATCGTGGTAAAGAATATACCTCAAACGAAATGATTAACTTCTGTGAAGAATATGAAATAATTCATGAGGTAACTGCTCCATATTCACCTCAGTCTAACGGAGTTGCTGAACGCAAGAACCGCACTCTGTTAGATATGGTGAATGCCATGCTTCTCAGTTCTGGTGCTCCTGATAACTTGTGGGGAGAAGCCCTTTTAACTGTCTGTTACATTCTTAATAGGATTCCTAGTAAGACAAAAGATAAGAGTCCCTATGAGCTGTGGAAAGGTAGAGCTCATAGGATTAATTACCTTAGAGTTTGGGGATGCCTTGCTAAAGTCGAAATTCCTGAACCTAAAAAGAGGAAGATTGGTCCCAAGATTGTAGACATATTTTTCATAGGATATGCCTTAGACAGCTATGCCAATAGATTTCTAGTGAGTCACTCAGAAGTAAATGAAATCTCTAACAATACCATTATAGAAGCAAGAGATGCAGTTTACTTTGAAAATATATTTCCTTTTAAGGATAGAAGTTCAATCTCTTCCTCCATACCCTCTACTAGTTCTCATGTCCAAATACCTAGCTCACAATCTGAACAAGACTTAGAACCTAGACGGAGTAAAAGGAATAGGATTGAGAAAAATTTAGGAGAAGGATTCTTCACCTTTTTGATAGAGGGTGATCCCTCAACTTATGAAGAAGCAATGTCGTCTCCTGATGCTCCCTTCTGGAAAGAAGTCATTAACAGTGAATACAACTCCATCATGGAGAATAACACTTGGTTTCTAACAGATCTACCTTTAGGCAATAAACCAATAGGTTGTAAGTGAATTTTCAAGAAAAAACTCAGAGCCGATGGTACTATAGAGAAATACAAAGCTAGATTAGTTGCTAAGGGTTTTACCCAGAAGAAAGGGTTAGATTATTTTGATACATACTCTCCTATAGCTAGGATCACATCCATTAGAACTCTCTTGGCCTTAGCATACATTCATGATATGCTAATCCATCAAATGGATGTAAAGACAGCATTTTTGAATGGAGATCTAGAGGAAAAACTTTATATGGACCAACCTGAAGGTTTTATTGCTAAAAGTCAAGAAAAGAAAGTCTGCAGACTAGTAAAATCTCTCTATGGCTTGAAATAAGCTCCCAAACAATGGCACAATAAATTTGACAAAGTAATTTGTGAATATGGTTTCTTGTCAAATGAGTATGACAAATGTATATACTCTAAAGGTACATGTAAAAGTTGTGTCATTTTATGCTTGTATGTAGATGACATCCTTATCCTAGGTTCATTACTGGAATTGATAAATATTACAAAGAACTATTTATCTATCCAGTTTGATATGAAAGACCTAGGAGAAGCCAACTTAATTTTAGGAATGCAAGTGACCAAAGGCAAAGAGGGTTATACTCTATCTTTAACACATTCAATTAAAAAAATGCTAAAAAGGTTTGAGTTATTTGATAAGAAACCTGTCCTTACTCCTTATGACAGCAGTATTGTACTAAAAAGAATGAAGGATCACCTTTGGAACAACATAAATATTCACAGATGATAGGCTCCCTTATGTATATAACAAACAGGACAAGACCTGATATTGCATTTGCTATTGGGAGACTAAGTAGATATACCAGTAACCCAAATCAGTCACATTGGACTGCCTTGGATAGGATATTTAGATATCTCAAGGGCACCCTAGATTACAAACTTCATTTTACTAGGCACCCTGATATCATATAGGGTTATTCAGATGCAAACTGGGTAACTGACTCACATGATATAAAATCTACTACTGGATATGTATTTACTCTAGGAGGAACTGCAATCTCCTGGGGCTCTTGTAAGCAAACTATCATAGCTAGGAGTACAATGGACTCCGAAATGATAACTCTAGATACAACTTGCACAGAGGCTGAATGGCTTAAAAATCTTATTATGCATATACATGTTTCTCTTAGTCCTGTTCCTGCAATTTCTATAAATTGTGATAATAAATCTGTTATTGAACTACTAAAGCATAATTCTGTGAATGCTAAGATGAACAGGCACCTGCAGCTGCGCTTCAAGTCAATAAAAAGCCTACTAGGCAAATATGTGGTTCTTGACTATATAAAGTCAGAAAAGAACCTTGCAGATCACTTGACAAAGGGTCTGTCTAGGACTTTGATCCTAGAATCATCGAGGGGGATGGGGTTAAGCCCATAAGTTAGTCACCAGCAGTGGCAACCCAACCGAGTCTGACTGGAGATCCCAAGAAGCCGGTTCAATGGGTAGAAATAAGCTGAACTTAGGTGACTTTATGGAACACTGACTCAAGATTTAAGTCTCATTAAAATAAAGCCCAAGCGGCTGTACATGTGTACAATGACTCTCCATCCCTATGGTGACAGTGTTCCTGTGTGATATGGTTAGGATGAGGTTAAACTCTTAATAGGTCCAAGCTGTAATGCTGGGTTGATTCATATCACCAACCATTAAGGACTTGCCTATATGAGAGGTCGTGAAGGCCGCGACTATGGGACAGGGCGATCCCAAACAACTCTCATGAATGTGGATAGTGCGCATGGCCATTTAAAAGCGCCACCCGATAGACCAAGGACCTCTAGCGTACTATGTGTGCTATTTTTCTAAATCTGATTCAAGAAGTCTGATTCAAGGCATAGTCCATCAAGCACTTCTTCAGATTAAGGCAATAGTCACTACGTGAGATTCAAGGCTGTAGTCCATCTCACATATGCATAGTATTTTACTGTCCAGATGCTCTCTCTCTCTCTATTTACTTCACTCTTATCTCTGTTTCGGAACTTGACCTTTTGGGGGGAGGGATTGTTGGTTTTGCTTTGCTTTCAAAAGCTCAAGTTTCCTCTTCATTTCTTTAGTCCCACATCGGATGGGCCAAAGCTTTCTTGTGTACATATATTAGTTTCTCTTCTTTGCCCTCTTAAGTTGTTGTGTGGGGAACCCCTTGGGCCACACGCGCGCGCCGCCGCCGTCGCCCGGCTCGGTTCGGCGCGAGTAACGGGTACGGGTACGTGCCCACATCTGCGAGCGTCGAATGCCGATTCGATTTCCTCTTCGGGTTTGGGCTGGGACCCTAAAATTCTTTTTGCTCCTCTTCATTTTCATTTAATTTTCTGAACGTTAGAAAATTAATTTCTTCCGTTAGAAATTGTTTTGAACAGTTATTGTGTCCAGGTTCACTCTTTATTTTGTGTAACGGCTGAATTAATAGAAGAATTAATTCAGACCGTTACATATTAGTATTATATATTGGACTGATTTCTTTGTAAACTCTATTCAAAAATTTTATCTCTAAAGCTTTGCTGCAAATATTCCATTCTGTCAAAATCTTCGTCGTCTCCGAGCTCTGGGCATAGCTAAGTCCTGGTCGTTCTCTCCGAGTCGTGTGCGGCGACGAGATACCGGTAGTGCGGGGGTTTTACCACTAGGAGCTTCGGGAACGTCTGCACACAGATCCCGAATCAACTCTTAGGGCAGTGCTTCGTGCACGACTTCCCCAGAGGCCGGTAACATCAGTCTAATTTTCTTTTTATATTCAGAAATTTTCAATAAGAAAACGACAATATTTCTAACAGGCATCAGCCTGGAGTGTCTTGAGATCGTGCTCACCCGCAGTTCCCGGTATGGGGTCTGTTTGGTGCAACAACATTCCGATTAAATGGCCCATTCTGCTGTGGAGGCTCCTACGAGGTAAGGTTCTCTCTGACGACATTCTCAAGACCATGGGATTCTCTCTCGCTTCCAAGTGCAGATGTTGCGTCCTAGCTGACGAGGAGTCCTACGAACACATTGTGTCCAAAGGGGCTACTGCTCTCACGGTTTGGGGGCCTAATCAGAGCAGGTTCGGTATTCTCTTACAATCGGGATCCTTCGAGAATCGCCTGTTGGCGTGGAGAACAACTCAGTTTCATGGCCCCGCGAGCACGGGATTTGCGGCTACAGTATGGATGCTATGGAAGAATAGAAATAAGGCCAGGTATGAAGATAGAGCCTACAACATCATCGAGCAATTGGTTAGGGAGGTAGACCGACAGATTGCTAAACGGATTCGTGCTGACTATGATCCGGGGTGAGAGCTTGTTGGGAGAAGGTTGTGTTTTCTTCATTTTGATTTGGGCTATACTTGTTAAGTAGGCATACTTTTTGTGTTTTGGGTATACTCCTTGCCTAGTAGAGATGACTTTTTGTAGTTTTTGTGGATCAAGTTGGGGTTGCTTTCCTGCTTGCCACATGGTTGTAACCGAACCGTTGATGGAATATATATTTTGGGGGTTTGCTGAAATATATATATATATATATATATATATATATATATATATATATATATATATATATATATATATATATATATATATATATATATATATATATCCGAACAATAATGTTAAGTTTACTACCAAATGATTACAACCTTCTTACAACCCTCTCACCCCCCACCCTTCCCCCCCCCCCCCCCCCGCTATATGGGCGACCTCCGGTCCCACCTCTCCTCCAATGAACGACCGCCACGGGGCATTCCAGTCATGTGGCGACCACCCGGACAGCCACCGGGTCCCACCTTCCCTCCTCCTCCAATAGACGGACATCACGTGGACGCCACGTGGTGGTTGTAAGAGGGTTGTAGGCATTTGGTTGTAGTCATAGCATAGCCCTATACCCGAAACCCCCTCCCACCCCTTAGCCAATGTCGGAACTCGATGTCCGGACCTACTCGGTAGTGTCCCGTAGCTTTACCACTAAGCTACACTCTAGAAAATATATATATATATATATATATATATATATATATATATATATATATATAAGGCACAATCGCGATATCTCGGACCAGATAGTTATGTCACTATTGTAAGATGAAAAGTTTATATACTAGCACGGACGACCCTGAGTCAGGACAGACTGGACGACAACTAAGGATCCAAAGACTAAAGGGACACCAACATGAAAGTTTCTAATCATGATTTACTATGGACCACCATAAACTCAAAATAGTTGTGTTGTACTGGTTGTTATATTAGACTTATATGTTAGAGATCCTTAGTTCAATTTTTAGTGACAATATTTTTATGGACTAATTAGTTTAGATTCTGAATTTTATACCAGCTTAGAGTTTAAGTCCTAACTTGTCCAATTAGAAAGTTTAGACCCTAAATTTTTTTTTTATTATATCCCCCCTCCCATACTTGACAAAAACCTTTTTGTATAGACTATGAATGATGTAATGGAAAAAATGAAACGAAAAAAGAAAATTTATGGTCTAAACTTTCCAATTAGACATGTCTGAGCTTAAACTCTAAATCGATATAAAATACAGGGTCGAAACTCTAATTTGCATATTTTTATTGGGTAATTAATGTTTAGACCCTAGATTTTATACCAACTTAGAGTTTAAGCCTCGACATGTCCAATTAGAAAGTTTAGATCGTGGATTTTTATTTTTTTGTATAAATTTTCCTATTTTACACTCAACATGAATATAAATGCAACAACCAACCTATGTTGAAAAGGAGGGTATAACTGGAAAATTGAAACCAAAAATAAAAATTCAGGGTCTAAACTTTCCAATTGGATATGTTAGGTTTAAACTCTAAACTGGTATAAAATCCAGGATATAAAGACTAATTAGCCCATTTTATTGGTTATATTTACTTTTATTTTAGTTTTTTTTTCAGAAAATTTGTTGTAGCAATAATTTTTTTAAATAAATTAGAAAAACCAAAAACATTTGCGAAAATTAACGGGAACGAAAGACTTCTCCAACCCAGTTGGCGAAACTGTGTATAGATCGAAATTTCGCCAACCACGTTGGCAAAATTATCAATTTTTTTAAAATTATTAATTAGTTACATACGCGGGTAGTTACAATTTTTCTACAGAAGGAAACACAAAAGGCTTAGATGGCTCAATTTTGAGCTGTTTCCAAGCCTTCTTAAAAAGAGTAGAGATTATTTATCATAAAATTAATTTGATTTCAATAATATATATAATAAAATAGATAATTTTATTTGATAAATAATATAAATTTTGACAGTAGTGGATAATAAACAGAGAGCCTCATCTCAAATATTAGCTCTCTATATAACTGAATATTTGTAGAATATTATTAAAATTATATCTTTCATCTTACATCCATAATATAAAGTGGCTTGTAGACGGTTCAAAAGTGAGTCGTCTAAGCCGTAAGTAAATACTCAACCAATTAAATTTTAAAAAAATTACTTATAAACCAACTTTGATCTTATCCGTCCAAATAGTTAATAAATACTCAACAAATTTAACAAAACAAACAAATGGGAGTTTAAAAATAAATAAAACTAAAACCAACTTCTTTTTCATCATCCGTAACCCACTTGTTTCCTCATCAATAACACATTCTTTTCTTCACATAATTAATAATTAAAAAATTCTAACTACCTATATTTAATTACCTAAACATATATTCAAATGTATATAAAGATATATATAACAAATTCAAATAATAATATATTCAATATTCAAAATAAATTTAAACTATTTTTGTATATTTAAACATATATCCACAGTTTTACAAACACAAACACATAAACACCGTCGCTCCCCACCGTTGGATCGTGCGGGCCCTACGCTGGCCCCACGATCCTTTGGTACAGGGCGGGACGGGGCTTCGACGGGGCTCCGGGGATGGATCTTTTGATCCCCCCCCCCCACACACACACACACACATATATATATATATATATATATATATATATATATATATATATATATATATATATATATATATATATATATATATATATATATATATAGTAAATGCACGTGCGTTGCACGTAAAGATTTTTTTTATATTATTGTAAAATAGTTTAAATATTTAAAAATATTTTAATTATAATTTCTTATGGAAGAAAATAGTGGGTTACGGATGATGAGAAGGAAGTTTGTTTTATATTTTTTTTAATCTCCTATTAGTTTTTTTATTAATTAAATTGGTTGAGTATTTATTAACGATTTTGATGGATAATATGGAAATTGATTTAAGTTCTTATTTATCTTCCATAAAAAAATTTAAAATTAATTGGTTGAGTATTTACTTACGACTTAGAGTGTTCACTTTTAAGCCCTTAGAAGCCGCTATATATATATATATTGTAAACACCCGAATTTTTCTAAAATTTTAAATAGGAATTTTCGAATTTTTTCTGTGATTTTTCATTAATTATAATAAATGTTCTTCAAAGGATTAATATTTTTGTGTATTAAATTAAGTATTTAAAATATTGTAAAAATTATATTTTTGAGTGTATGATTAATAATATGATATTGTATAATTTTTCTGGAATTTATTGGGCTCAAAAACTATTTTTAAATAGCTAAAAATATTGTTTTAGATAAACCAAAACCGAACCAGACTTGAACCGAACCAAACCAACCCAAACTGAACCCAACCAACCCAACCCCACCCTAATGGATCAGATTCTACCCGTACCCGAACCGACCCGACATGACCCGACCCGCTAATCCACTCCCCGCAGACACCCGCACGACCCCCCCTCCCCGTTCCCAATACTCCCGTGACCCCCTCGTTCCCCTTCAAAAATTGTCCCATTCCTCACATATATGCACCATCCACCATCACCCTCATATTCCCAACCTCCAGACGACGTCGCCGGCCACCGACGACCGTCGTACGCCGCCTTACGCCGGTCGCGAACACCGTCGCATACCGCCCCTTTCACGAGCAACAGTGAGGTATGCCTCTTCCCACACGCGTATCTCCCTGGATATTAATCCAAATTTTGCTCTGTCAAATCCTATGCGAAGACCATGTGACCCTCTCAAATCCTGTATAATTAGTTTGGGGTATCGTGTCCTGTGTCTGTCACGACCCGCACCCGGTTTAGGGGCACGAGTGCGTGGGTACGTCCAGCCTACGCCGCAGCATCGGCGGTAGAACGCTGTCTAGGTCAAGTACTATCTAAATAATCTCACACTAGTATCCAACTCCATAAGGAGACACGGATAACACTATAAAGATGAACAACATACTCAATCACAATTACAGCACGATAAGAATTCGAAGAACAAAGAGTACAACACAAGACTAATGATAAAACAATCATACCTGTAATCAGTAACAACCAATCTCCAAGTGTCAGAACAAGTCCACTAAGGTCACAGTCTGGAAAAATATTTTCCAGTCAGGAAGGAGCAAAGTACATCTCTAAATAGCAGTTCTATATAAATGACATAAACTATGTAGCAGTTCTAGATGGAAACATACAAGATGCATGTATAAGTACGAGAATGTACAATGAGAGAAATACTGGAAATACTGTAAGTAAATGCAGGAAAAGAAACATTATGTCCATGAGCAAGAACCTATGACTAAGTGTGTTGAGTACTAGCTTTAACATGTGATCGGCTTGGGAACTTGATCAGGCTGGTTACATGTGATTAGCTATGATTCATGGAAGGTCAGGCTAACCGTTGGTTAGCTATGATGCATGGAGAGGTCAGGCTAATCACACGTAACAGCTATGAGGCATGGAGATGGTCAGGCCGCACCCGACGTGAGATGTGGGGTGAGCTATGATGCATGGATAGTTGGGTATGATCACATATCTACACTAAAATACTCCCCAAACCCCCGACTGGTATAGTAGATCCAATCATGGTACGCTATGGCACGGGATTCCCTAGGGAGGTAGCAAATCTCCCCGGGTCTCAGTGTCTGTACATGCACAAGATAACAAGAAAACAAGTCTTGTACAAGCTACACCATGAATAAGGAATAACATCTCATGACGAGATCCGTGTATACCAATCCGTGTAACCAACGTGTCAAGAACATGGATATTTACACTAGATACAGTGAACATAGGAGATATCATAAATTAGAAACTAATCAGAGAATATACTCGCCTTGGGTCCTTAGCTAGTAATACCAATGTCCTGTCCCAGAGTATCGTCTGGAGGATCCAACAGTCCTAAAATATATCAATACAACATTTGCATCAGGTGCTACACTAACACATCACAAATACATGAACTCAGGGGCTCTATCAGGTATGGCACTAGTCAACTAGGGTCACCTAGTAATTTACCAATTAATCATATTATAATTTCCATCAACTACAATAGTAGATATATGAAAAAATATACTTTAAAATAAATAATACTTGTATACATACTAAAAAGAATATATATATATGAAAAAATATACTTTAAAATAAATAATACTTGTATACATACTAAAAAGAATTTAACCTAATATATGCATATATCAAATATATATATATACCAATATAAATTACTAGCTATAGTTGTATATTTACTAAAATACGTACATTTATATATTAACGTATATCAAAGTACGTCCATAACATATGTGTGCAAAGTACATTTTTAGAATATACATATATACATATATATATATATACCAAAATAATTATATACATATACTAAAAATATATATATACATAGATACTAAATTAATTACATATACTAAAAATACGTATTTACGTATATAAATTATTTCGAAATTATTTTGAACAATAATTTCAAATAAAAGTTTATTTATAAAAACTAGAATTTATGTAAAAGCCATCATATATATATATCTCTAGTTATTTCAGTTACCAGTCCAAATAACCAATTTTTATCTTATTTTTATTATTGAAACTATATTTTTAATAATATAAATCCCAACAAATTATTATATTTACATAATCTAAATCCTTATATATTTATTACTAAACTAAATTTAACTAAACAAATTAAATGTTATTAAACTAATTACATAAATTACTAACTAATTGATTAATAATTAACTATGGATTAATAATTAACTAAACTAATCTAATTAATTAATTAACTAACTAATCATATTTACCAACTAATTAAATATCTAACTAATCTAATATAACTACTTAACACAGAGATCAGAACCGAAGGAAGGAAATAAAGGAAAAGGGGGACTCACGGGGTTTCCGGCGTCGTCGGGCCGGGGCTCGCCGGGGTCGGCGCTTGGATCGAGGGGGCAGGCGCTCTGCTCGAGGGCGACGGCTTCGAGGCGCGGCGGTCTGCTCGAGAAGCGGTGGTCTGCTCGAGGAGCGGCGGCGTTCGAGGAGGCGACCGGCTCAGCGAAGCTCGGCTCGAGATGCTCCAGGCGGTGGTGGCAGGCGGCCAGATCGAGGAGACGGTCGGCGGCAGCGAAGCTCGGTCGACGCGGCGACGGCGTCGAACTCGGCGGAGGCGGAGGCGTTGGTCCCAGTCGGCGGCTTGATCTAGGGTTAGGGTCGGTTCTGTGCGTGTCAGGGGTCGTGTCCGGGTCTGCCGGACACGGGAATGATGCTCTGTGGGCGTGTCCGGGTGTTGGACACGGGGTGGGTGTTTGCTGTGGTGTGGGGGTGATGTCCGGGTGTGTCGGACACGGAAATCTGGTTGTAATACTGTAATCTGGACACAGGAAATAAATGGATACGGTGGGACACCCGGGGTCGAACCCGAGGCCAACACGGCTGACACGGTGATGCTGGACACACGGACACGAGCACACAAAATGATGGTGGCTTTGGCTTGTGGGAATTTGTGGAGGCTAGCTAATAAATTTGGAGATTAGGGTTTCTTGGGAATGGTGATGAGGGACTTAAATAGGGAGAGATGGTGTGGGATAAAGGGTTTGCGGGTTGGCCCAATAATGAATGGCCCAGAATTAAATATAAAAGGGTTTCTCATGTGGGAAAAAATGAGGGTGTGCTGGCTAGTTAATAGGAAATGGAAATTTGTAAAATTTAAAAAAGAGATTATAATTTCAGAAAATATTTTAGGAAAGCTACGTAATTTATTTATTTACTATTCCATTAATTATAAAAATTATTTTGAAGAAACTACTAGTCCTTTAATTAATTTTATCCAATAAATAATTTTATGATTTCAAGCCAATAAACATTTGAAACTAGAGGAATATATATATTATTATTTATTTATTTATTTTGTAATACATCGTCATTTAGGAAAAATGATTTTTATAAAGATTTTTAAATTACCTCCTACAATCAAACATCGTTCAAAATCAAATAAAAATTTCAAGGAGAAATATTTTATAAAACTTGCTATTTTAAAATAAATTAAAATCTAATTATTTTGGAAATTGGAAATCGGAGGTTACAAGTCTATCCACCTTAGAAAATTTCGTCCTCGAAATTTTAGGGATGACTAGGATAGAAAAAAAAAATTGTTGTTCATAATGATGAATATATCATTGAAGAAAATATTTCTATAAGGAAAATATTTACCAAACAGAAGGAAACATGAAGAAAAAAAATATGGTTTAAGACAGGAATAACTTGAAGGAATCATGGCTCGGCCTTGAATCCTCTAGAAAGTTTAGGTTTTGGGAAGTAGACACGATCACAAAAAAACAGATAATTGGAATAATGCACGTTACCTTTTCAAAGTAACTAAACCAAGGAAGACCCAGTATAATGAATGATATAGACATGAAAGTTATAGCTAATTCGAAAGATACGGTCGACAATTTGATTTAAGAAACTTAAATACATCCTTCAGAATGTAATCAAGAGACATCTAATCGCCTTTCTTGATTTCTAGGAAAAAGAGTAGTCTTTACTACCTTCTGAAAATAATCCTTCCTTTTTATCCTCGTTCATTTTACTTTTCTCAATCTTTTGATTCATCATTAACTAATATCTATAAAAGTTTCAAATTCCACAAACTTTATTAGATTAGATCCTAGAATTTCTGAATCAAAATTTATTACATGTCCAAAATCCTTATCATCAAATTCGAGTTTGTTTATCTTCACATCAACTATACCTCGATTATTTTCTTCGATTTCAAATGTTACTGTCATGGTCAAGATTTTAATTTAAATCACAACCTCAATATACCATGATCTTACCTTACGACCTTCAATTATATGATCCCATAATCAATTATATTATAATCTTCTTTACCATGAGCTTCATTTCATTCCATATTTTTTTATCCGTATGTATAATGTTTCCGAATTTGAACTAATATTTTTTTTTTCATCCTCTGAATTTATTATCCCAATGTAAAAAAATTTACTACTCAAATCCTCAATATTTTAATTGAATTCCAGTCGTATCATAATCTCCTCAAATTTTGAGTAAATAACTAAATACAAAATTTACTATCCAATCCCTTTTAATTGAAATCCAATCAATGCATATTTATAAAACTTAAAAAATCTGCATCCCAAAATTTAACTTTAAACACTCATCAATCATCTAACCCAATTTCAATCGATGCTTATTCCAATCTAACTCCTCATCCCAAGAGTTTAATTTGACACTATTCCATTTACGATTTTATTTCCTGCTTTTCTTTTTCCTCAAATACTCAACGATGCGATGCTTCCAGTATCTTCAATGCAACATCCCTACTATATAAAATTTCTATCTTGCAGTCAAATAGATAAAATGATAATCTCTCAAATTTCTCAAATTTTTAATAATCAATTCAATCATATCAAGACCTCCTTAAAATTAATAAATCCTCAAATTTTTTTGGCTCTGTGAATTTCTTAATTCTCCCTTTAAGTAAATGCTTGTCCTCGAATTTCAATCAAACCTCGATTTTCGCAAAAAAATAATGATTCCATCAACTCTGTTATAACAATCCCCTAAATTCTTTATTCAATTTAATGCTCATCCACAAATTTAATCCTCTTGTCTCTTTTTGTCAGTCATAACCTCGTCATAGATCTTTGCTACGGTCAAAACCCAATGATCATGGTTTAAGAAAACTCTACCTACAACCATGCGATTTAAGAAAATATATAGGTCATGTGTCTTGTCATGGTATTTCAGTTTCTGTTAAGGGGGTACTACTAGTTATATTTTAACAAGAAAATCATAAATACGAACTACAGCACTTAGGAAAATCAATCAATCAAGAGACGGGAATATTAGAAAAAGAACCTGCTAACATATTACTTGTAGTATCTACTATCTCTAACAAACACTTAACTCTAGCACATTCACTACTAATTCCTATTCATGTACACTGGTTCCCATATCAACTACTCATATATTAATATTCATATCTCTCATCTACAAAAATTAATCCTCAAAAATAATCGTCAAGGTTTAACTTCCCGATCAACTTAAAATAAAATGCATATACCTCCTCAAAATCAGATACTTCACATCGAAATAAAATTTAATCACTTCTAAAATCTTTGTAGCCTTAACTATGTTTATTGAATCAACTTTAAATCCTCAATATTTTAACAACATAAAATCTTAACTCCTTAAAAATTCTAAAAATTTAAAAATTCATTTCCACCTTTTAATTTATAGCTCCTCAATGTACATATTAGTGCTCACGGTCTCTGATACTCAAGGTGTACTCAATACCTCTATCGTCTAGAACTGTGTACTAAATTTGTACTGCCCGAATCACTTGCACTATTACCTCCAATGATCAAAGTTACCATCAACTGTGTTTTCTTTCATGATTTCAATTTATGTCAATTGGTATATCATCTAATTATCAACACACAGAGTGCTTACTGTTATTAACGTCATCCTTGACTAATCCTCGATATAGAATCATTAGCACTCTTGGTATTACATCACTAGCTGCATTAATGGATTATCTCATCAAGCTCATTAGACTAATGATCACCTGTATCCTCTATAACACTCATATTTTTTTTTTATTTTTTATTTTTTGGGTATGTGTATGGTTCCTCATCTCGATGGTTGTATATGTATTTCCTTCAATCCTTTAAAGCCTATTAACTAATCCGTGATACGCTTCACAAATTCCATTACTAATCCTGATATTTCTCTACTTATGACATCTCATTAAACCCTTTATACATATACATTTCTTTACCTTTAATATTTCCGATATCAATCATCAAATTGGACATCATGCTCCATAAATCCTTAACACAATTCCCGGATACTTAATCGTTTACATAGATCACTCAATTACATAATCATGATTATCCAGGACGGGTAATTGGCTCTGATACTAACTCTAAGAACTATCGCTGATACTCTATACTCTCCTTAACTCTCAGTCTCTAATGACACTACTCCTAGAATCATTGGTACAAGGTACTATGCTAAGGGCTAACTCTAGATTAAAGCCTACTGCTCACATGCCCAACTAAGAAACACTTACAAATCACTAGCAACACAGTCAATACTAATACAAGACAAACAAAATTACAAGCCACTAATTATCATACTTAAAAAGAAATCCTCAAGGAATAGGAGCTCAAAGACTGAATTGAGAACAGAAGGTATCTTTACTGCTAGTAAAGAAAGAAGCGGTGGAACAAAGTCCTGGAATAACAAAAATAGATAAGTCTTGAGATGATATTTTAAGAACCAATTTAGGATACAACCTGATAATCATACACGTCTGTCTGAAATCATGACACTCAGAATCCTCGCCACGCCAGTAAGCATAGATGCGATAAACGATAGGTTTCGTAACTAAGGTATGCACTCTATAATCATGTCGTCTAGAATCTTTGCCACGCCAACCGGTATGGCTGCAAGAACTCTAAATCTCATAACTAAAGTATGTACATCCAAGTTAGGTTCCTACGTTCTCGTCACGACAGCTAATATGGCTGCGATAAACTCTAGGTTCCATAACCAAAGTAGACGTTTTTACCTTTCTCACTGTCCTCATCAATATATGTCATCAGATGATACCGTAAATTTTAGTCCGTAAAATTCATCTCAATTTGAAATCAACTCAACAACGATACCAAGAATTAAAGTTAACAACTGGTCAACAAGAATCAAACTCAACAATGATACCAAGGATTTAATTTTAATAACTGCTCAACAAGAATCAAGTTCAGTAACAACAAGCGAGAGCGGACGGAAACAAGAAAAGATTTAAATTAGAAATTATAATAAGATTCTCAAGGGGTCGTCTCAGGAATCTCTCAAAAATTTGTGATTGAGTATCCTCTCTCATCCTAGTATCCTATGTCCTATATTCTATAGCAGGTACGCAGTAGTACAACTATGACGTCGCACTACCACGACATCGCACAACTTACGAAGTCTGACCTGCATGGGCCACCACTAAAAACGTGTCACGACCCGCACCCGGTTTAGGGGCACGAGTGCGTGGGTACGTCCAGCCTACGCCGCAGCATCGGCGGTAGAACGCTGTCTAGGTCAAGTACTATCTAAATAATCTCACACTAGTATCCAACTCCATAAGGAGACACGGATAACACTATAAAGATGAACAACATACTCAATCACAATTACAGTACGATAAGAATTCGAAGAACAAAGAGTACAACACAAGACTAATGATAAAACAATCATACCTGTAATCAGTAACAACCAATCTCCAAGTGTCAGAACAAGTCCACTAAGGTCACAGTCTGGAAAAATATTTTCCAGTCAGGAAGGAGCAAAGTACATCTCTAAATAGCAGTTCTATATAAATGACATAAACTATGTAGCAGTTCTAGATGGAAACATACCAGATGCATGTATAAGTACGAGAATGTACAATGAGAGAAATACTGGAAATACTGTAAGTAAATGCAGGAAAAGAAACATTATGTCCATGAGCAAGAACCTATGACTAAGTGTGTTGAGTACTAGCTTTAACATGTGATCGGCTTGGGAACTTGATCAGGCTAGTTACATGTGATTAGCTATGATTCATGGAAGGTCAGGCTAACCGTTGGTTAGCTATGATGCATGGAGAGGTCAGGCTAATCACACGTAACAGCTATGAGGCATGGAGATGGTCAGGCCGCACCCGACGTGAGATGTGGGGTGAGCTATGATGCATGGATAGTTGGGTATGATCACATATCTACACTAAAATACTCCCCAAACCCCCGACTGGTATAGTAGATCCAATCATGGTACGCTATGGCACGGGATTCCCTAGGGAGGTAGCAAATCTCCCCGGGTCTCAGTGTCTGTACATGCACAAGATAACAAGGAAACAAGTCTTGTACAAGCTACACCATGAATAAGGAATAACATCTCATGACGAGATCCGTGTATACCAATCCGTGTAACCAACGTGTCAAGAACATAGATATTTACACTAGATACAGTGAACATAGGAGATATCATAAATTAGAAACTAATCAGAGAATGTACTCGCCTTGGGTCCTTAGCTAGTAATACCAATGTCCTGTCCCAGAGTATCGTCTGGAGGATCCAACAGTCCTAAAATATATCAATACAACATTTGCATCAGGTGCTACACTAACACATCACAAATACATGAACTCAGGGGCTCTATCAGGTATGGCACTAGTCAACTAGGGTCACCTAGTAATTTACCAATTAATCATATTATAATTTCCATCAACTACAATAGTAGATATATGAAAAAATATACTTTAAAATAAATAATACTTGTATACATACTAAAAAGAATTTAACCTAATATATGCATATATCAAATATATATATATACCAATATAAATTACTAGCTATAGTTGTATATTTACTAAAATACGTACATTTATATATTAACGTATATCAAAGTACGTCCATAACATATGTGTGCAAAGTACATTTTTAGAATATACATATATACATATATATATATATACCAAAATAATTATATACATATACTAAAAATATATATATACATAGATACTAAATTAATTACATATACTAAAAATACGTATTTACGTATATAAATCATTTCGAAATTATTTTGAACAATAATTTCAAATAAAAGTTTATTTATAAAAACTAGAATTTATGTAAAAGCCATCATATATATATATCTCTAGTTATTTCAGTTACCAGTCCAAATAACCAATTTTTATCTTATTTTTATTATTGAAACTATATTTTTAATAATATAAATCCCAACAAATTATTATATTTACATAATCTAAATCCTTATATATTTATTACTAAACTAAATTTAACTAAACAAATTAAATGTTATTAAACTAATTACATAAATTACTAACTAATTGATTAATAATTAACTATGGATTAATAATTAACTAAACTAATCTAATTAATTAATTAACTAACTAATCATATTTACCAACTAATTAAATATCTAACTAATCTAATATAACTACTTAACACAGAGATCAGAACCGAAGGAAGGAAATGAAGGAAAAGGGGGACTCACGGGGTTTCCGGCGTCGTCGGGCCGGGGCTTGCCGGGGTCGGCGCTTGGATCGAGGGGGCAGGCGCTCTGCTCGAGGGCGACGGCTTCGAGGCGCGGCGGTCTGCTCGAGAAGCGGCGGCGTTCGAGGAGGCGACCGACTCAGCGAAGCTCGGCTCGAGATGCTCCAGGCGGTGGTGGCAGGCGGCCAGATCGAGGAGACGGTCGGCGGCAGCGAAGCTCGGTCGACGCGGCGACGGCGTCGAACTCGGCGGAGGCGGAGGCGTTGGTCCCAGTCGGCGGCTTGATCTAGGGTTAGGGTCGGTTCTGTGCGTGTCAGGGGTCGTGTCCGGGTCTGCCGGACACGGGGATGATGCTCTGTGGGCGTGTCCGGGTGTTGGACACGGGGTGGGTGTTTGCTGTGGTGTGGGGGTGATGTCCGGGTGTGTCGGACACGGAAATCTGGTTGTAATACTGTAATCTGGACACAGGAAATAAATGGATACGGTGGGACACCCGGGGTTGGACCCGAGGCCAACACGGCTGACACGGTGATGCTGGACACACGGACACGAGCACACAAAATAATGGTGGCTTTGGCTTGTGGGAATTTGTGGAGGCTAGCTAATAAATTTGGAGATTAGGGTTTCTTGGGAATGGTGATGAGGGACTTAAATAGGGAGAGATGGTGTGGGATAAAGGGTTTGCGGGTTGGCCCAATAATGAATGGCCCAGAATTAAATATAAAAGGGTTTCTCATGTGGGAAAAAATGAGGGTGTGTTGGCTAGTTAATAGGAAATGGAAATTTGTAAAATTTAAAAAAGAGATTATAATTTCAGAAAATATTTTAGGAAAGCTACGTAATTTATTTATTTACTATTCCATTAATTATAAAAATTATTTTGAAGAAACTACTAGTCCTTTAATTAATTTTATCCAATAAATAATTTTATGATTTCAAGCCAATAAACATTTGAAACTAGAGGAATATATATATTATTATTTATTTATTTATTTTGTAATACATCGTCATTTAGGAAAAATAATTTTTAGAAAGATTTTTAAATTACCTCCTACAATCAAACATCGTTCAAAATCAAATAAAAATTTCAAGGAGAAATATTTTATAAAACTTGCTATTTAAAATAAATTAAAATCTAATTATTTTAGAAATTGGAAATCGGAGGTTACAGTGTCGGTCGTAAATTGTGACGCAAAACAGGAGAAAAAAAATCTGGTTCTGAAAACTATCCCAAACCCCTATGTACATGGCCATTTTTCTCCCAACTTGGTTAATATTTTGAAATTCTGTTTGAACAGTAAATTAGACAACATAACCGAGATTAAAACCCTATAATTAGTTTATTTTAATTTGATGTATGTTTTGTTTTATTCGCGGGTAAAGTCGAACAAAAACTTAGTTTTTAAAACCCGAATTTTTCCGAAATGGGGTGCATCCCGCTAAACGAGGCAACTTCGTCGTATATAAATTGTATCGAAAGATGTGTATCATCAATGCAGACGTGTGAGATTTCGCGAAAGTTGATTTGGATGTGCGTGCACACCGGAATCAACGAGTATCCGTCGAAAAACTCTGTATCGGACATATTCTGACACTCGTTGTAACTTCGTATGTACTTGTTGTTTCGCAACGAAACGTATACCATTGGATTCGTAGCGTCACACTGGTCCTGTGACACAAGTTTGGTTCGATTCTGAGAACGTTGACGAAACTCCGTATCGTGGGCCCCATGGCTCCACTTAACGGACGATTTTGTGATCGGCTCATCGAAATCCAGTTCTGGATATTCCGTTGGGTTCATATCATCATTCTGGACTTATAGACACTAAGTTTGATGAATTTGGAGAACTTTGTCTCGGACATGTTTTTCGGTGTGAAGTGGGCCACATATGGACCCCGCTTTGACCAAAAACTGTCAATTATGTTCCTGTGTCCAAATTGGACTTATGGATAGTCAATTCTAGCTATTTCATGTCTTCTGAGAGTGATGGTAATATTTGTTTCAGCATCCGGAGACGTACCTGAAGATTCCACGCGCACCGAAGCAACTGTTGGAGTTCAAACCTGTCACGTCCCGATCTCCCGTGGGATAAATCGGCCGTTCCCGCTAGGCAAGAATTACCGTGCCAGCGCTCCCATGGAACGATCGCTTTGACCCATCTTGGCGTGATACCGCATGAGCGTGAGCCACACCCGTGCAAGACCGTGGTTCATTGGCTGGCGGTAAAAGTTCTAAGCCACAGAGTCACACAGATTGTCCGAGTGCAGCAGAGTCATAAACACATAGGCAATTTGGTAACAAGTTCACTGAGTCGACAATATAGCGGAAGCATTGAATAACACAAGTTGAAGTAAAGCGACTCTTTTATTGATATAAACAAGTGTTACAGATGGCGTATAGACGAGATTATAAGTCGCTCAAGCCCCTCTCTCTGAAACAGTAAAAGCGTGCCAAGTGGTTACAATTGTGGAATGATTGTACAGGCGATGTTCAGGCTATGTTCACAATATTATGTCTTGTATATGTGCTTCAGTTCCGGACGCAGCGCTCCAAGGCTCCTGAGTGATCTCCACGCCTTAGCATGCACGAAGGAGGCATCCGTACCGAACGAGGTTCTCCCGCACCCTGCATACAATCTGGTGGGTTATCAGTATATTGAATGCACTGGTAAGGAAGCTACTCGCCCGCTCGACAAATCCAAACACGTAATACAGGTTCCATGCACCAACTATTAAGTTGTCTTACTAGTTGCCTTAGGATCAGTTTCATGCAAGATTTGAATAGCCTAACTCGTGTGGCAGTGCGCTGTGCAACATGAGAGAAAATACTGCGAGACTTACCAACTTACCATTTTACCTTCCCTGTCCAAGGCAAACATTGTTAATTCAAGCACGGGCATGTATAATCATTCGGGAGGCACAGCATATGCAAACAAGAGTATTGTTGTATCATGATCGTTCAGGTGTTCAGTTGTTTCTTTTGACACGATGCAATAACTCGCACGCGGATAGCCGCTAAGCGAGGATGACTTATCTATATGAACAGTTGTCGCTGGCATAGCCATAAAGGACCATTTTAGTCTTGAACAAGGATGGAAAGTAACAAAGATTCAGTAGTGGCTGCAGACCATCCTGTCCAGATGCAGTAGACTAACGTGAAGTTCCATCCGGATCGGATCGGCCCCGGTGCCTCGAAAACCGTCCGTGGAACACAATGACCTTGTTTTCAAGTTGTCCGCGACATGCAAGTCTCTAAACTTCAGGTCTCTGGTCTGGTACAGGAACAAGTTTGAGGCAGTATGTGTATATATAGAACAAGTCCGGTATGGAACGAGTTCGAGGCAGTATATATACAGAACTTGTTGAGGCAGGATTCATTCACAATAGTGTATCGATTGCCAGGCCAGTTGATTCAGTAGTTTGCTCCATGAGCTATTATTCAGGGATTCATTCATTCATGGTACAAATTCCCTGGTTCGGGAATTGCCTTGGTGACCTAACGGTCCCGGACACTTGCAGGTTCATTCATTCACGGAACGACTACTTAGTAGTCTCCCGGGGTTTGGATGAAAATAAGGCAACATACAAGCAGACAAGCATGCATTTGTATAAACACAAACATTCATGTTAGCTCGGGCCCAAAGGTAAGCCGAGGAGTAAAACTGTAATGGGACTTCCCGAGTGACACGTTCTAGGGTAGCATGCGAGGGTCTGAACATATATATAAGCAATATTTTATTTCTATGTTCTAGCATAAGCAATACAAGTTGGGATTATTCTCTTAGCTAGGTGCGTTGGATTCTTATTAGCATACATGGGATGATTCACCTAGCGACTAACATGTATCATTTCATATTTTATGTGTGCTGGCTAAGCAAAGACAAGTTCACCGTAGCCACCCACCTCAGCGATGATTCACCTCGATAGAGCGATACGTCAAGCGAGCCTCTGAAGCCTAAGCCGGATCCTGTAGGGACAAGTCTGGATATCCTTTGCCTCAAACGAGTATTCTCGCCTGAGCAAAGCGGGTCGATACTTTGCACTTTTGCCGTTTGAATCGGCAGTCCGCTTGAGCGGAACGGGGTGTTACAAAACCCCAGGCAAGTGTACCTTGCCAACTTGCAGTAGTTCATGTTATATTATTTGCTTGAGTTCTTTATATATACATATATATATATATATATACTCTTGAGATGTACATATTCAACCTAGGACCGTGAGACGTTGCTTAACGTCCGAATAATATTCGGGTGTCGATGCCGTACGCGGAGTCGTGTAACGTCACTTAGAGAGTTGATATTACGATCATATATTTTCGTGCTTGCTTTATCAAGTACATCATACCATCGGACACTTGACACCATTCACGAAACAGAATCTTTCCTGAGTTATTCATGGTGATTCTGTATAGGCTTACAGGATTCGTGACATAGATCTTGCATATACATAGATATTATTATGACTCGTTGTACTAGCTAGAGGTCATGATCTTGCATGTTATGGACATGAGACGTGAGGTTACATTGGGTGGGAAGAGTTTTACCATACTAAAGGCTGATTATGTTATATTATATATATATATATATATATATATATATATATATATATATATATATTCTGGGAGTGCCTTAGACTCTGACAAGAGCTTTGGCATACGTACTGGCCCTTCGAGATAATAAATGCTGCCATGGATTTTTCCGACACAAAGTCTATAGTAGTTTCAGCCTGAGTATGATTAATGCTCTCATTTGTATTTCACATAGATGGTTACATAGTTTGCCCTTGTAAATCCTCTCATCCAGAGATTTAGCTATTTTAATTTAATATAATATTTAAAATTATTATTTTTATTATAAATTGGATTAAGTAAACAAAAGTATCATTTAAAAATATTTTTCGTAACTTTAATTTGTAGGAGCACAACATTAGTCATTATCGCCAAACAAATTTTATATGCATGATCTAGACGAGCCCACCTTAATTTATGATTATCATATCCCACTCAAACATATCTCCTTGTGCTCTATTTTTAATGTAAAACATTCGGGTCAAAAACTTAATTTCTAGCACCTATAGTGCAACCGTTGACCATTCCAATTTAAATTGGAGATCCAATTTCGACCAATTCTTTCGACCTAATGCATGATCATGATCTATACTAGATCTAAGACACACATGATACCTGTATCCTACTAGATTGAACCTCTATGTGCTACCTACCCTCAATAGTCACAAATGACCAATTTTCTAGTGAATCAGACCAACCTAGTCAAACTAAACCGCAACGACCCAAACCTGACCCAACTAGAAGTAGTTGGACTTAACCTAGGTTGACTAAGCTAGGTTTGACCATCCATATTAAACATCATTTCAGTTTTGGACAGCCATGGATTTATTAAATCATTAGGATGGAATGTGAAAGGAAAGGGGTTATAACTTGTGACATTTCCTTACCCCATTGGTAACTCCAAACCTTTACCCTCCCCACTAGGCTGTCCATAACCCCCCTCTCTTCACCTCCTCCATTAGAACCACCTGAATAAAACTTTTTTCTAACTCTCTTCCTTATATTTTTTCTTCACAAACCATCTCCAAATTCCTTCTCTATCTCCCTCCACACCTCCATCCATCCAAACCTACCCAGGCTGAATCTTAATTCAGTAATACCCCCACCAATCCGGCCTTATCTCCCACCACAGTAAGTATCTTTCTCTTAAATTTTGTATGCTTCTTCCTATCCCTATCCTTATCATTTTCTCTTCACAAACCTTCCATCAAAATTCATTCTAAGTTTCTCTAAAACAGTCCTCCATTAGAGGTGTCCAGGCTGAATCCGAATTCAGTGTATCTTCTTCTCAGGCCACTCCACCACCTCCATAGCCTCCAAACAACCATTACAGCACCCAAATATCCTTCTCCTACCTCTCCTTAACAATTTTCATTTATAACTTGTAACGCCCCGTTCCTCCTATTCGAGGAGCGCGGCTAAGAAACACAAGACGGTATCGTTCGATCGGGATAGATTGAATTAAAAACTCGTCCTCGTTATGGATTTGTTTCTTCGAAATTGATTCCCATATTCAGTGGACCGTGCCCCAAGGATCGGCTTAGCGGCAGAGTCATGAGGGACCTCTCCGCTGCTACCTTTTATTGCCTTGGTTTTTGATGTCGCTTGTTGCTTTCGTGCTTTGAGTTGGTTTTGGGATTTGCTTGTTTTCCTTGAACGGTTTCGATGGTTTTCATTGTTTTCGTTCATTAAACTGCACTTCAATTCTGAGAATGGAAAGAGAGAAAGAAGTATTAATCGAGCTGTTCGTGTGCAGGTGAACGAGCAGTAGGCGGCTAGCGAGCGGAGTCGTGAAGCGCCTCTTTCCTTCTTCTTTCCAACTTCTAAGTGAGTGGCTACCATCCCGATTAGCTAGCCCTGCTTCCAAGCTTCACACCCTAAAATTCGTGCACTCTTCTTTGCCCCGATCAAACGATACCAAGTAATAATAAAACATACCAAGATAAAATGGGAATAGACTTGGTTTGTATTGCTTGTCATTCAACTTGGGAACGATTACTTACACTGCATGCTTATTCGTTTGGAATGTTCAACATATGTTTCAATTTTAGTTAGAATACATGTTCTTCTATAAATTGTGCTATGCATATGGAACACACTTTAAATTGGCATAGATTGATCAGTAAGACTATGCAAAACTGTTTGGCTATGGAGCTTGCTCCTATTTATTCGAAATTCGTTTGTAATTCGTGTGAAGTAATTCGAACTAAATGTGCTTGATCACGGACAACTTGTGCACAAGGTATTTTGGCTTCCGCGGACGGCCGCCAGGGCACTGGGGCCGATCCGATCCGGGCGAAAGAGTTCGTATAGTCGTTTGTCATGGACGGGATGCTATGTAGCGGGGCTCGCCACCTGCGTTGCATAACATTATTGTCCCGAGACTATAAACCGTCCCTTTGTGGCATCATGCCAGTGATCCCTGTGTATATTTAAACCTGTTGCATACTAACTTGTGTCTTCGTGGCAGGGAAGGCAAGGTAAGTATTGTGCAGGTCATTCAGACGGACAGGTAAAATCCACCGAACGGTGGCACGTTCATTTCAGTAAATTCTATATGCTGCTTACTTGTAAATGAACTAAGGCAAGATAGAAACCCATAAATATGCATGCTTCACTAAAACAACGTGTTGATTGGTATAGTTCGGTTAGCTCGCCTTCACCAGTATGTTTCGACATGCTGACCCTCGTTGAAACAGGTTCTCCGCACCAAGGCGAACCGAGCGAGGAGCCAAAGTCGTCTTCCCGATCCAGTCCAGCTGTTGGCGCATCTTCACCGCGCCCTTTTGAAGCATTTTGAACCAGGAGCTTGTACTCTTCATACACAATGCAGCTCCGTGGCAAAGCCGTCCTCCAACCCGGAGGTCTTTATCATTTGAGTTTATGAAGGGATGTAATGTACAGGACTGCTATCTCATTTTGAGTCAACTCTTTTGTAAGCCCGTGCGGCATTTTAGCTGACTCGTTCAAGAGTTTATAATAGATGTTCATTATCAATAAAGAGAACTTTTCCATGTTTCAAATCTGTGTTTCAATTTATCTGCGTACTCAGAATATGTGCTTGCTATGCAAATCATTAAAGCCTTGTGCGGGCGCAACTCCAGGCCCGCACGGCGGTCATGATTCGGGGGACGCCTCAATTGATTCTAAGGAATCGGGTCGTGACATAGTGGTATCAGAGCACAGATTCAAGTTCCTTAGACTTCGTGCTGGAAAAGTTCCTTTAACGATCAAATTCCTGTGCGAACTCTTGAACTCGCTAGGCCAAAATGAGATACGTTTATGCAATAAGTCCATAATAAATTATGATTCTAATGTAATTTACCTTCTTTTGAAGGAATGGTACCAGCGCAATCTGCAGCGCAAGCACCGAACGAAACACAAGAGAGTAGTTCGGGCACTTCGGGAAGCTCGCGGAGCCAGCGTGGCATATCTCAAGTCGACCCGCTTGAGCGGGTAATGCAAATGTTAGAATCGCAACGACAAAGAGATGATGCTCGCCAAGCCAAGTTCGAAAGCAATTTAGAGACCCGATTCTCAGTCCAACAGAAGCAGGTAGATACCCTGCAACAGATCGTTCAGACTTTGGCTGCCAACCATTCTGCCGCAACGACAACGACTCCGGTGGAACAGCCCGTGCTTGAAGTGGAGACGCCTCAAATCCCAAGGCCGAGGGACGTGACTGCCTTCAACTTGGGCCATTTCAAGAAAGTCTGCAACACTCCATTCAACGGGACTGAGGACCCAGTGGTAGCTCTAGATTGGCTAGCCGAGCTTGAAGATTATTTCGCTCTGCTAGAGGTCCCCGAAGAGAAGCGCGTCGCCTGCGCGCAACTACAGCTCCGCCTCAACGCACACGATTGGTGGAACGTGCATCGACGATCTCTCCAATTTGATCATGGAGAGGAGGCGATCTCGTGGACGACTTTTTGTGCCGCGTTTGAAGAGGAGTTTATACCCCCTCCAGTACAACGTCAAATGGAGAATAATTTCGTGCAACTGAGGCAGGGCAGCATGACAGTGAAGCAGTACTCCGCCGAATTCAACCGACTCTCTAAGTTCGCTAGGGCCTATTTACCTGATGCAGCGAGTCAAGCTAGAAGGTTTGAAGGCGGTCTACGCCCTGCCATTCATGGGCACATGGTCAATAATCAGTATGGATCAATGCGTGAAGTCATGAATCACGCCCTATCGCTCGAGCCATAGTATCCTCACGTTTTTACCGGCGCTGTGCATACCTACAATCACAAACGCCAAGGCAACGATAGAGGAAACAACGCTGCAAAGCGACAAAACAACGGTGGTCATAATAAGACAAATGTAGGAGTGCGTTGTGAGCACTGCCACAGGCCGGGGCACACCATCGTTAATTGTTACTTGAAGAATGGGTCTTGTTACAACTGTGGCGGAAATGGGCACTTGATTCGAAACTGTCCGCTCCCGGATCACCGCCAGCAACGAAATAATTCCTAACGGTTGGTTCTATTCCTAAGTTTTGGGACGAAACTTCCAATTAGTTGGGTAGGATGTAACGCCCCGTTCCTCCTATTCGAGGAGCGCGGCTAAGAAACACAAGACGGTATCGTTCGATCGGGATAGATTGAATTAAGAACTCGTCCTCGTTATGGATTTGTTTCTTCGGAATCGATTCCCATATTCAGTGGACCGCGCCACAAGGATCGGCTTAGCGGCAGAGTCAGGAGGGACCTCTCCGCTGCTATCTTTTATTGCCTCGGTTTTCGATGTCGCTTGTTGCTTTCGTGCTTTGAGTTGGTTTTGGGATTTGCTTGTTTTCCTTGAACGGTTTCGATGGTTTTCATTGTTTTCGTTCATTGAACTGCACTTCAATTCTGAGAATGGAAAGAGAGGAAGAAGTATTAATCGAGCTGTTCATGTGCAGGTGAACGAGCAGTAGGCGGCTAGCGAGCGGAGTCGTGAAGCGCCTCTTTCCTTCTTCTTTCCAACTTCTAAGTGAGTGGCTACCATCCCGATTAGCTAGCCCTGCTTCCAAGCTTCACACCCTAAAAATCGTGCACTCTTCTTTGCCCCGATCAAACGATACCAAGTAATAATAAAACATACCAAGATAAAATGGGAATAGACTTGGTTTGTATTGCTTGTCATTCAACTTGGGAACGATTACTTACACTGCATGCTTATTCGTTTGGAATGTTCAACATATGTTTCAATTTTAGTTAGAATACATGTTCTTCTATAAATTGTGCTATGCATATGGAACACACTTTAAATTGGCATAGATTGATCAGTAAGACTATGCAAAACTGTTTGGCTATGGAGCTTGCTCCTATTCGTTCGAAATTCGTTTGTAATTCGTGTGAAGTAATTCGAACTAAATGTGCTTGATCACGGACAACTTGTGCATAAGGTATTTTGGCTTCCGCGGACGGCCGCCAGGGCACTGGGGCCGATCCGATCCGGGCGGAAGAGTTCGTATAGTCGTTTGTCATGGACGGGATGCTATGTAGCGGGGCTCGCCACCTGCGTTGCATAACATTCTTGTCCCGAGACTATAAACCGTCCCTTTGTGGCATCATGCCAGTGATCCCTGTGTATATTTAAACCTGTTGCATACTAACTTGTGTCTTCGTGGCAGGGAAGGCAAGGTAAGTATTGTGCAGGTCATTCAGACGGACAGGTAAAATCTACCGAACGGTGGCACGTTCATTTCAGTAAATTCTATATGCTGCTTACTTGTAAATGAACTAAGACAAGATAGAAACCCACAAATATGCATGCTTCACTAAAACAACGTGTTGATTGGTATAGTTCGGTTAGCTCGCCTTCACCAGTATATTTCGACATGCTGACCCTCGTTGAAACAGGTTCTCCGCACCAAGGCGAACCGAGCGAGGAGCCGAAGTCGTCTTTCCGATCCAGTCCAGCTGTTGGCGCATCTTCACCGCGCCCTTTTGAAGCATTTTGAACAAGGAGATTGTACTCTTCATATACAATGCAGCTCCGTGGCAAAGCCGTCCTCCATCCCGGAGGTCTTTATCATTTGAGTTTATAAAGGGATGTAATGTACAGGACTGCTATCTCATTTTGAGTCAACTCTTTTGTAAGCCCGTGCGGCATTTTAGCTGACTCGTTCGAGAGTTTGTAATAGATGTTCATTATCAATAAAGAGAACTTTTTCATGTTTCAAATCTGTGTTTTAATTTATCTGCGTACTCTGAATATGTGCTTGCTATGCAAATCATTAAAACCTTGTGCGGGCGCAACTCCAGGCCCGCACGACGGTCACGATTCGGGGGACGCCTCAATTGATTCTAAGGAATCGGGTCATGACATAACTAAGCACCTAAATCATCCTACAACTCTCCCAAACACCTCTTACAAAATGAAGACACCCTGCTGAACCCGCCAGAAATAGCACCACTTCAACACCTTGTTGCCACCACTTCCAGCACTAAAACCCCTTCAACAACTACCCTATCTTCATCCTCTATCACTCTCCTAATCTCTCTAATCTGCAAAGTACTTGGAGAAATATTTTGAAGCCTCGGACAGTAGCTACGAGACGAAGTGTCCAAATCTGGACAAATTTGTGCAAGCAGTGCACAACCCTCTTTTGCCTTCCCATTTTACTTTGGTAAGAGCTCCAACTCCTCCTACTCAACCCTTTATACATGTAATTCATATCCCTATTAAATTTCACTAACTTTGTGTCACTACCACATTTTAGGAAAAGGGTATTTTAGATATTTCCTATTTAAATAAATATTGTGCATGGTAAATAATTATTTGTTGTATTATTTAATTATTGTTAGATATTATTTAATTATTTTGGACTTATATTAGTGGACCCAACTAGTTTAGTTTTGGACCCATGGACCAACATGAATTAATTAGTTAGACTTGGCCCATTTAGAAAGGTGTCGTACTCCTTTTGATGTCACCTTTTGAAGCTCTATATGGTCGGAGGTGTCGTACTCCTTTGTCTTGGGACGATGTTGGAGAGAGAGTTTTGCTTGGGCCAGAGATGGTTGTGGATGCAGCAGAGAAGGTTCAGTTGATCAGAGACAGACTTCGAGTGGCACAGGACAGACAGCGACATTGGGCCGATAGCCATCGGAGACCTTTGGAGTTTGAGGTATAGTTTAGATTTTTGTTTGTGTTTGTTCTTGTTTGTTATAGATTAAGTTCTTAAGATGGTGTTTTCTTATAGGTGGGTAGTTTGGTGTTTCTGAGGATTTCTCCGACACGAGGCACTTTTCGCTTCGGTGGAGGCGGAAAGCTTAGTCCGCGATTCATCGGACCTTTCACTATTCTAGAGAGGGTCGGTGCAGTTGCTTATAGACTAGACTTGCCACCTGCATTGGAGGGAGTGCACAACGTGTTTCATGTGTCGCAGTTGAGACGATACATGGCCGATCCTAGTCATGTATTGGATCACTCAGAGATAGAGGTGGGCCCTACTCTTAGCTATCCAGAGCAGCCAGTTGAGATTCTGGATCGGAGAGAGAAGGTGCTGAGGAACCAGACTATTCCTTTGGTATGCGTAGCATGGAGGCATCACTCTCCGGGGGAGTCTACCTGGGAGAGAGAGGATGAAATGCGAGAGCGTTATCCATATTTGTTTGTACCTTGAGGTATGTTATTTCTAGTTATGTTCTGTTCATTAGTTAATTGTGATTCTTTAGTTCTATTCTGTGATTTTATGGGGGTAGTTTTCATCTTTGAATTTCGAGGACGAAATTATTTTAAGGAGGGTAGACTTGTCACTACCACATTTTAGGAAAATGGTATTTTAGACATTTCCTATTTAAATAAATATTGTGCATGGTAAATAATTATTTGTTGTATTATTTAATTATTGTTAGATGTTATTTAATTATTTTGGACTTATATTAGTGGACCCAACTAGTTTAGTTTGGATCCATGGACCAACATGAATTAATTAGTTAGACTTGGCCCATTTAGAAAGCCCATGGTTAAGGAGATGGATTAAATTAATTAAGTGACTAGACTAGAAGCTTCCTTCCTTAATTATTTCTTCATGAGAGGCCCCAAGGGGTACATTAGACATTTCATAATTGCTTGGGGAGGGGGGCATGGCCGGCCTATTAAAAGAGGGGGGAAATTTCTCTCTCCTCTCATTTTCATTCCAATCTAGATCTAGAATTTCCCACTACCAAATTCCCTCCATTCCCATTCCAATTCCCTACCAAATTCATTTCAAATTCTTCCCAATTCACCATTAGAAAGTTGAGAAGCAAGGATCTAGAAGGAGGAAGCAAGGATCTAGAAAGAGGAGCAAGGATCTACAATTTGGAAGCAAGTTCATCTCAATTGGAGGTTTCATTGGGAATCCATCTCCCAATAGGTATAATTCATTTTTTCCCATTAAAATAGCTTCTAAATCTGAGATTTAATCATGTAAAATCAACCCATATGTATGTACTACCCATAGGAATTTGTTTTGTGTTCATAGGAGACCCATGGAGAAAGTTATGGTACTTTTTGTGTCAATTTTGGAGAAATTCCGAATTGACAATTTGTTGTGTGTGTCAATTGATCCTATAGATCAATTGGACATGTGCTTATGTGTTTGGGGCTAGTGTTGTGTCCACAATTGAGTACATGTGGGTCGTATCCCAACAATTTGGTGATACGTGTCGTTTTGGGGATTTTCCTCCGACACGGGACTTTGTACATGTCGTATTTTGACACGGACACATAGATCTACTTTTGATACTTTGATTTATTCATAAATATTATTTGTGACTTGTTTGTATCCTTCGGGGTGCATGTGGTTGTGTGTTGGACTCGTGTCGCATGCGTATCCTAGATCTAGTGGGATACGGTGTGATACTCTCCAATTGTGTGTATTTTGTGTATATCTACTTATTTTATGCTTTAATTCTTCATTTATAATTAGTAAATATATATAGATATTATATATTTATTTAGTGTATTTATTATGATATTTATGGTAGCATAGATCTATATTTTTATGTGTGCTATTATGATGTAAAAATATATGTGTAGCTTTCTTGCATGAAATTATATATGTACTTATGTTAATAAATAAATTATACATAAATGTTTTATAAAATATATTTATGTGTTTAAATGTGTAATTACATTATTTATAATTATTTTATAATTATTTGTATATTAATGAATGTATTTTTATGTGTGCTTCTAGCCATGTGAAATACGTACATTAATATGTGCATTGTGTTTAGTAATTATTAATATTTAATTGTGTAAAGTTTATGTGTTTATATATATAAGTATATATATTTATTAAATTGTTTTATATATGTATATATATATTATTTTATTGTATAAATATTGGTTTGTATATGCATTATTTTAGAGTGTACATTAATTGTATTATTAAGTATACTTTGTGTAGGTACCAATTAGGATCAAACCTTGATTCCTAAATGGTTGTATTTATTATTTCTATATTATTTATATAGATGTTTTGTGAGGTTGACCTTGGTTTGACCATGTTTGACCATAGTTGACTTTAGAGTTGACCATAGTTGACTTTTGACTTGGAATTGACTTATTGACCTAGAAGTTGACTAGTTTGACTTGTTCTCTTTCCGGGACCTTGTATTGATGTTGTATTCCATATCTAGGTCTTCGAGGCACCGAGTCAGACATCTGTGAGACTGTTCTTTGGACTTCAGGCGAGTACATTCTCTGATAGTTTCTCATTATGATATCCTCTATGTTCGTTGTATCTAGTATAGATATACATGTTTCTCTTGACACTTTGGTTACACGGATTGGTATATCCGGATCTCGTCATGAGATGTTATTCCTTGGTATATGGTGTATATGGTGCAAGTATTGTTTCATTGGTTATCTTGTACATGTACAGACACCGATTTTTGGGAGGAGTCGCTCTCTTCTTGGAGAATCTAGTGCCATAGCATACCGTGGTTGGATCTATTATACCAGTCGGGGGTGGGAAGTATTAGTATAGATATGTGATCAAATCCCTATTGAATAAAGTACTGGTAAGCGAATAGTATTGATCATGCACCGCACGTATGATTAGCCAGGCCGCATTGCATCTTGCCCAAGCCGATCACATGTTAAGCTAGTACTCACACACTTAGTCATTAGTATTGTTGTTTCATTGGCATATTGTTCCTTATTGTATTTATTTCCAGTATTTTCTTATTATACATATATCTCTCCTGTCTTTTGTGCATCTTGTTTATCCATAGCTATTTACTGTTACATAGTTTTTATCATTAATTGAGAACTGTTGTTAGGGTTGTACTCTGCTCCTTTCCTGACTGGATATATTTTTCCAGATGACACTGAGGAGTACCCTACCTTTTATGGACCCCAGGATGTTGTGGGTTTAGATTCTGAGACCCTGGCTCAAGAGGGACTTATCCCAACTGAGACAGTTGACCCTGGAGTTGTAGCTTCGTAGTATTCTTTGTACTGGATTTGTCTCCAGCTTATTTTGTTACTTCTTCAGACTCATTGATGTATTATTTTAGACTCATGAGCTGTATTGTGACTATTCTATTCTTTATCTGATTCGTGCTCATTTCTATCTTAGTTCTGTGATTGAGTATACTATCATTATGGTGGTTCATTATATTGTTAGATAGATTATCTAGACAGCGTTCTACCGCCGATTCTGCGGCGTAGGCTGGGCGTTGTTTCCGACTAGTACCCTTACCTCGGGTACGGGTCGTGACACATTTTTGGTGGTGGCCCATGCAGGTCTAGCTTCACAAGTATGTGATGTCGTGGTAGTGCGACAACTTAGTTGTACTACTGCGAGCCTGCGATAGGATATAGGATATAGGCTGAGATACTCAATCACATCTAGGAAAATTCTTTTGATTCAACTATTCTCCTTTGATACTGATACTTGATCTCTTAATCTGTCCTTTCCTTGAATGTCTTACATCTTGTGCCGTATTGGTTCTATTCTTCTTTATTCTATTCCAGCTTTAGCTTTGTTTGATAGTGGTGCTTCCCATAGTTTTGTATCTGTTTCTTTTGCTCTAAAGCATGGTTTGGTAGCTGAGTCTTTGCTTAGGACTTGCAAGATCATGACCGGGGGAGGCATTATCCTGGTTAATGATATTTGCAAGGATCGGAGAGTTACTCTGGGAGGCCGGGAGTTGAGTGCGTGTCTACTTGTAATGCCACTTCCGAGCTACGATATTATACTCGGGATGGATTGGTTGAGTAGGCACCGTGCTAGCATAGATTGTAGAGGAGGTAGAGTTTTGTTTGGTCCGCCAGGAGAGCCAGAGTTCGAGTTTGCTAGAGGAGCTGCAGAGCAAGGCAAAGTCATTATTTGTGGAGCTATGGTGGAAGACAAGGAGTTGCCACATCCGTTGATAGCAGAATTCTTGGATGTGTTTCCTGAGGAATTGCCAGGATTGCCGCCAGATCGAGATGTTAAATTTTCTATAGACTTGGTGCCAGGTGCAGAACCAATTTCGCAGCATATCTATAGAGTAAACAACAGCGAGCTGGTCGAGTTGAAGAAGCAGGTGGACGAATTGCAGGATAAGGGGTTTATCAGATCGAGTTCTTCACCATAGGGAACCCCGGTATTATTTGTACCGAAGAAGGATGGATCGGTGCGCATGTGCATTGATTACAGAGCTTTGAATAATCTCACTATCAAGAATAAGTATCCTTTGCCACGGATTGATGATCTATTTGATCCGTTGAATGGTGCCAAGGTATTTTCTAAGATAGATTTGAGATCAGGCTACCATCAGGTGAAGGTGAAGCCGGAGGACATACCAAAGACTGCTTTTAGAACTCGGTATGGTCAGTACGAGTTTATGGTGATGCCGTTTGGTTTGACTAATGCACCGGCGGTGTTTATGAACTTGATGAACAAGGTGTTCCACCAGTACCTTGAAAAGTTCGTGGTGGTGTTCATCGACGACATACTCATATACTCGAGGACACCGGAGAAGCATGAGGAGCATTTGAGGATTGTGTTGGATGTGCTGAGGAAGGAGAAGCTGTATGGGAAGTTGTCCAAGTGTGAGTTTTTCTTGGACAAGGTGGAATTCTTGGGGCATGTTGTGACTGGTGATGGTATTTCAGTAGATCCGAAGAAGATTTCAGCAGTGGAATCTTGGAAGACTCCGAGTTCGGTAGCAGAGATCAGGAGTTTCTTGGGATTGGCAGGCTACTACAGGAAGTTTGTGCAAGATTTTTCGAGGATTGCCGAGCCGATGACCAGACTCACAAGGAAGGATGTGGAGTTTGTTTGGACGGAGGATTGCCAGGTTGCTTTTGAGGAGTTGAAGAAGAGGTTGACGTCTGCTCCTATTTTGACGTTGCCATCAGGGTCCGGAGGTTTCACTATTTATAGTGATGCATCGGGGAAGGGTTTGGGTTGTGTTCTTCAGCAGCATAGGAAAGTGATTGCCTATGCATCCAGGCAATTGCGTCCTCATGAAAAGAACTATCCTACCCATGATTTGGAGTTGGCAGCTGTCATTTTTGCCCTGAAGTTGTGGAAACATTATTTGTACGGAGAGCGTGTGGAGATCTTCACAGACCACAAAAGCTTGAAGTACGTTTTCACGCAGAAGGAGTTAAACATGAGGCAGCGTCGGTGGTTGGAACTAATGAAGGATTTTGATATCTCTTTGCAATATCATCCTGGGAAAGCCAATGTAGTTGCCGATGCTTTGAGCAGGTATCCGGTAGCTATGTTCTTGACACAGGATCGATATTTGTTGGAGGACTTGGAGAGCTTGGGCATTGAGGTGATTGTTCCTGGGTGTGCTATGCAGATGTGGGGATTACAGATACACTCAGATTTGATGGACATGATCAAGGCAGCACAGTATGATGATGTATCTTTGAGGAGTATCAGAGCTCAGGTGAGAGCAGGATTGGAAGATGATTTCACTATTGCAGAGGATGGATCTTTGAGGCATGGAATTAGATTGTGTGTGCCTAGTGGGGAGTTGCGAGAGGAGGTATTGCAGGAAGCGCATCGCTCTCAGTATTCCATGCATCCAGGTGCTAACAAGATGTATCGGGATATGCGAGAGAGTGTGTGGTGGTATGGCATGAAGAGGGAAGTGGCACAGTTTGTATCCAGATGCTTAGTGTGCCAGCAGGTGAAAGCCGAGAGACAGAGGCCAGGAGGTTTACTTCAGCCATTACCCATTCCAGAGTGGAAGTGGGAACACATTACTATGGATTTTGTGTCCGGACTTCCACGATCTCCAGGAGGGAAAGACGCGATTTGGGTCATTGTTGATAGGTTGACCAAGTCGGCCCACTTTTTGCCTTTCAAGGTGGGTTTGTCTACGGAGAAGCTGGCAGAGATGTATGTGAGGCAGATCGTTAGGATACATGGAGTTCCCGTCAGCATAGTCTCAGATCGAGATAGTCGTTTCACTTCTCATTTCTGGAGGAGTTTGCAGGAGAGTTTGGGCACTCAGCTCAAGTTCAGTACTGCATATCATCTCCAGACAGATGGACAGTCAGAGAGGACTATCCAGACTCTCGAGGATATGTTGCGCACTTGTGTACTAGATTTCGGGGATTCTTGGGAGGACCATCTCCATCTGGTAGAGTTTGCTTACAACAACAGTTACCAGGCCAGTATAGAGATGTCACCTTTTGAAGCTCTATATGGTCAGAGGTGTCGTACTCCTTTGTCTTGGGACGATGTTGGAGAGAGAGTTTTGCTTGGGCCAGAGATGGTTGTGGATGCAGCAGAGAAGGTTCAGTTGATCAGAGACAGACTTCGAGTGGCGCAGGACAGACAGCGACATTGGGCCGATAGCCATCGGAGACCTTTGGAGTTTGAGGTATAGTTTAGATTTTTGTTTGTGCTTGTTCTTGTTTGTTATAGATTAAGTTCTTAAGATGGTGTTTTCTTATAGGTGGGTAGTTTGGTGTTTCTGAGGATTTCTCCGACACGAGGCACTTTTCGCTTCGGTGGAGGCGGAAAGCTTAGTCCGCGATTCATCGGACCTTTCACTATTCTAGAGAGGGTCGGTGCAGTTGCTTATAGACTAGACTTGCCACCTGCATTAGAGGGAGTGCACAACGTGTTTCATGTATCGCAGTTGAGACGATACATGGCCGATCCTAGTCATGTATTGGATCACTCAGAGATAGAGGTGGGCCCTACTCTTAGCTATCCAGAGCAGCCAGTTGAGATTCTGGATCGGAGAGAGAAGGTGCTGAGGAACCATACTATTCCTTTGGTATGCGTAGCATGGAGGCATCACTCTCCGGGGGAGTCTACCTGGGAGAGAGAGGATGAAATGCGAGAGCGTTATCCATATTTGTTTGTACCTTGAGGTATGTTATTTCTAGTTATGTTCTGTTCATTAGTTAATTGTGATTCTTTAGTTCTATTCTGTGATTTTATGGGGGTAGTTTTCATCTTTGAATTTCGAGGACGAAATTATTTTAAGGAGGGTAGACTTGTCACTACCACATTTTAGGAAAATGGTATTTTAGACATTTCCTATTTAAATAAATATTGTGCATGGTAAATAATTATTTGTTGTATTATTTAATTATTGTTAGATATTATTTAATTATTTTGGACTTATATTAGTGGACCCAACTAGTTTAGTTTGGACCCATGGACCAACATGAATTAATTAGTTAGACTTGGCCCATTTAGAAAGCCCATGGTTAAGGAGATGGATTAAATTAATTAAGTGACTAGACTAGAAGCTTCCTTCCTTAATTATTTCTTCATGAGAGGCCCCAAGGGGTACATTAGACATTTCATAATTGCTTGGGGAGGGGGGCATGGCCGGCCTATTAAAAGAGGGGGGAAATTTCTCTCTCCTCTCATTTTCATTCCAATCTAGATCTAGAATTTCCCACTACCAAATTCCCTCCATTCCCATTCCAATTCCCTACCAAATTCATTTCAAATTCTTCCCAATTCACCATTAGAAAGTTGAGAAGCAAGGATCTAGAAGGAGGAAGCAAGGATCTAGAAAGAGGAGCAAGGATCTACAATTTGGAAGCAAGTTCATCTCAATTGGAGGTTTCATTAGGAATCCATCTCCCAATAGGTATAATTCAGTTTTTCCCATTAAAATAGCTTCTAAATCTGAGATTTAATCATGTAAAATTAACCCATATGTATGTACTACCCATAGGAATTTGTTTTGTGTTCATAGGAGACCCATGGAGAAAGTTATGGTGCTTTTTGTGTCAATTTTGGAGAAATTCCGAATTGACAATTTGTTGTGTGTGTCAATTGATCCTATAGATCAATTGGACATGTGCTTATGTGTTTGGGGCTAGTGTTGTGTCCACAATTGAGTACATGTGGGTCGTATCCCAACAATTTGGTGATACGTGTCGTTTTGGGGATTTTCCTCCGACACGGGACTTTGTACATGTCGTATTTTGACACGGACACATAGATCTACTTTTGACACTTTGATTTATTCATAAATATTATTTGTGACTTGTTTGTATCCTTCGGGGTGCATGTGGTTGTGTGTTGGACTCGTGTCGCATGCGTATCCTAGATCTAGTGGGATACGGTGTGATACTCTCCAATTGTGTGTATTTTTCTGTAGATCTACTTATTTTATGCTTTAATTCTTCATTTATAATTAGTAAATATATATAGATATTATATATTTATTTAGTGTATTTATTATGATATTTATGGTAGCATAGATCTATATTTTTATGTGTGCTATTATGATGTAAAAATATATATGTAGCTTTCTTGCATGAAATTATATATGTACTTATGTTAATAAATAAATTATACATAAATGTTTTATAAAATATATTTATGTGTTTAAATGTGTAATTATATTATTTATAATTATTTTATAATTATTTGTATATTAATGAATGTATTTTTATGTGTGCTTCTAGCCATGTGAAATACGTACATTAATATGTGCATTGTGTTTAGTAATTATTAATATTTAATTGTGTAAAGTTTATGTATTTATATATATAAGTATATATATTTATTAAATTGTTTTATATATGTATATATATATTATTTTATTGTATAAATATTGGTTTGTATATGCATTATTTTAGAGTGTACATTAATTGTATTATTAAGTATACTTTGTGTAGGTACCAATTAGGATCAAACCTTGATTCCTAATGGTTGTATTTATTATTTCTATATTATTTATATAGATGTTTTGTGAGGTTGACCTTGGTTTGACCATGTTTGACCATAGTTGACTTTAGAGTTGACCATAGTTGACTTTTGACTTAAAATTGACTTATTGACCTAGAAGTTGACTAGTTTGACTTGTTCTCTTTCCGGGACCTTGTATTGATGTTGTATTTCATATCTAGGTCTTCGAGGCACCGAGTCAGACATCTGTGAGACTGTTCTTTGGACTTCAGGCGAGTACATTCTCTGATAGTTTCTCATTATGATATCCTCTATGTTCGTTGTATCTAGTGTAGATATACATGTTTCTCTTGACACTTTGGTTACACGGATTGGTATATCCGGATCTCGTCATGAGATGTTATTCCTTGGTATATGGTGTATATGGTGCAAGTATTGTTTCATTGGTTATCTTGTACATGTACAGACACCGATTTTCGGGAGGAGTCGCTCTCTTCTTGGAGAATCTAGTGCCATAGCATACCGTGGTTGGATCTATTATACCAGTCGGGGGTGGGGAGTATTAGTATAGATATGTGATCAAATCCCTATTAAATAAAGTATTGGTAAGCGAATAGTGTTGATCATGCACCGCACGTATGATTAGCCAGGCCGCATTGCATCTTGCCCAAGCCAATCACATGTTAAGCTAGTACTCACACACTTAGTCATTAGTATTATTGTTTCATTGGCATATTGTTCCTTATTGTATTTATTTCCAGTATTTTCTTATTGTACATATACCTCTCCTGTCTTTTGTGCATCTTGTTTATCCATAGCTATTTACTGTTACATAGTTTTTATCATTAATTGAGAACTGTTGTTAGGGTTATACTCTGCTCCTTTCCTGACTGGATATATTTTTCCAGATGACACTGAGGAGTACCCTACCTTTTATGGACCCCAGGATGTTGTGGGTTTAGATTCTGAGACCCTGGCTCAAGAGGGACTTATCCCAACTGAGACAGTTGACCCTGGAGTTGTAGCTTCGTAGTATTCTTTGTACTGGATTTGTCTCCAGCTTATTTTGTTACTTCTTCAGACTCATTGATGTATTATTTTAGACTCATGAGCTGTATTGTGACTATTCTATTCTTTATCTGATTCGTGCTCATTTCTATCTTAGTTCTGTGATTGAGTATACTATCATTATGGTGGTTCATTATATTGTTAGATAGATTATCTAGACAGCGTTCTACCGCCGATTCTGCGGCGTAGGCTGGGCGTTGTTTCCGACTAGTACCCATACCTCGGGTACGGGTCGTGACACTTTGTATTCATATTTTTTATGATATTATACCAAAAACATTTATTACTTCTCATGTCTAGACTTGAATATTATTTATGCACTTGTTGTCCTATTCACTCTGCCATGATCTAAAACCCAAGCAACCACTTGCAAAATATAATTTTTACTCTAATTGTCACTAAATTTCAGAATATATAAATTTTTTTTAGGGTGTTATATATAAATAAATGCATGGTTGAGACATGATTAAATGTGCAACTAGTAGTGCATTTTGCCTAGGTTTTGTGATAGCTAGTTTTATTGTTTATAAATACTATGTTGGAATGTAGAAGATGTTATGCTAAGGTTGTTCACTAGTTATAGTAGTGCTTGCATACATGTTTCATGATAAATACAAGAAAGAAATGAGGCATATGCCATGATCTTATTATAAATTCAGATTTGACTTGTCTATGTATACTTGATATTTTATAGTAGAACGAGAGTTGTATATAGTTGGATGAATGGATATACTTGAGAAATACCGTATGTGATTGTTTGTGATGACCCTAACTTAACCTATTGTTGATGCTCATGTGCATGTTTTAATAGACAAAACTAACCCTAGGTTGGTTAACATAGTTTGACACTTAGTGAATACCAAGGTTGATGATATGTTGTATATGGAAATCTAGTGTGAGAATACCTAGTACCTATATGAACCTTCATTATAACCATATTTATGAGGCTTGATGATATTATGTGACTAGTAGGCTTGGTGTTTACACACTTTCTTGGTCCTTGACTAGTGAACCTTAGCCAACCTACTTTGTTAGAACCCCTAATTATTTTAGACTCTAAATAATTGATTGTATTGTATAAGTTGTATCTTTGATTAAATTAGACCCTAATTGTCTAATAATTAATGACGTAGAGTAGTTGTACTCTTGTGCATGCTTAGTGAACCATGTCATAGTGACTAATTTTATGATATTATATATTTAGGCTCTTGGGATCGCACAAGCGTGGATTCGATAGCAGGTTCTTTGTATTATCAGCTTGGAGTTCCAGGCAAGTGTACCTTGCCATACTTACAGTAAATTATTTTATATTATTCTCTTGATCTATTCTGAGTTATATATATTCAACCTAGGACCGTGTGACATTACTTAACGTCCGAATAATATTTGGGTGTCAACACCGTACGCGGAGTTGTGTAACGTCACCTAGAGATTGATATCGCGACCATATACATTTTTGTGCTTGCATTCTCAAGTACGTCATACCATAGGACACTTGATACTATTCATGTGACAAAATTTTTCTGAGTCATTCATGGTGATTCTGTATAGGCTATAGGATTCGTGACATAGACTTTATATATATGCATAGCTATCATATGACTTGTTGCATTAGATATGATCTTACGTGTTATGGACATGAGACGTCGTAGACATGAGACATGTGATTACATTGGGTGAGGAGAGACACACAGGCTACAGGCTGATTTTTATATATATATATTTATTATTGTGAGGCCGTAGACTCTATATCAGAGCTAGGCACATTACGTGATATTACTGCTACCGGCTCCCCGACACAGAGCTTTTAGTGGTCTCAGCCTGAGTACTAGTGATGCTCTCACTTGCATATCACATAGCTGGTTACATAGTTTGCCCTATTGTTATATTTTTATATACTGCATTTATTTTGGCATGTTGTTTCTTGTACCTTGTTACGTCCCTCTGAGGACCTGGTCCCTTGCCAGTTTTGCAGCATAGACCGTTGTGGAGCCTGCCTGGAGTTGCTGATGTGTGTTGCTTTGTCTTACAGGAATTGGTGCCAGGTACTTATATCTTTTTTTCCGGAGTCATGGTTATTATTCATATTGTTTATTCATCTGCTGATATAGCCTAGTTTTATAGACTCATATTCCTTTCTCGAGTCTATTCGAGCTTATGTGTTACTGGCGGCCGACTTTAGCACATGTAGCTTATTCTTGTATATTCTGATCATTGTGGATTGAGGCATAGATATTTATATTTACTTGATTATATAGATAGTGACCATTTTAATACAGGTTATACGTATTCGAGTCGGACTGGAGTCTGGTCGAATGCGTAGCTGGCATGTTACGTATTCCTAGTCCTACGTATTCTGGGACTGGGGCATGACAGACATGTTGATATATTTTTATATAATGCATTTTTTGGCTTGAGTTATTCTTGTACCTTGCTATGTCCCCTGAGGACTTGGATCCAGATTATGTCCCCAGGCTTAGCAGAGGAGATCTACCCCGAGGTATATAGGACAAGAGCAGACATTGGAGCAGTACCAACACCATAGGACGAGGTGGTGCCAGAGGATTTCTCCTGAGTATTTTGTTATATACTCAGTCATTTCTGTTTCTAGATACTTTATTTTTCTGACTCTTGGATTATTGTACTAAACTTATATTCGGGTTGTTCTCCGAGATATTTTGTTGGATTATATTTCTCTTTGATTAGTTTGACAATTGATATTTATGTTTACCTTCTATGGATGAGATTAGAATTAGACTGCGACATGTATCGTAGACCATTATATTGTTTTACAGCTTAAGCACACTCTAGCGGGTCCATTAAATTGGGTTTGCCCATTGGAGTGTGCTGCTAGCCATTGCCACGTGGCTAGTCCCTCGGTATTTTAGCACTGGAGAATGACATATATATATATATATATATATATATATATATATATATATATATATATATATATATATATATATATATATATATATATATATATATATATATATCCCGCAGGATCGGCCGTCCCTGCTAGGTGCGAATCACCCGCCAGCGCTCCAAGGCTCCAGAGCGAACTCCACGCCTTAGCTCGCACGAAGGGAGATTTTCGCACCGAACGAGGTTCTCCCTCACCCTGTGAGCAATCTAGTGGTTTATCAATACATGAATGCACTGGTAGGGAGGCTTCTCGTTAAACAAAGCAGATCGAGTCATCGCACTTACGCCGTTTGAATTGGCTCTTCGCTTGAGCAGAACGAGTTGTTACATTATACACCCCTCAGAAAAATTCTCGTCCTCGAGACTTCCTGAGTGCAAACCGTTCTATCGTATACTATCAAATCTATCTCAAGCATATAATAATCAGTGTCGCATGCATGCTGGATCTGTCTCATTGAATGACTCTATCATTCAATCCAAGCTATGACTCGGTCTCTACTGCGCCTTAGGGCGGAACATATCGCTTAACGCGGGGTACAGTATAATCTATCTTGAAAGATGATATAAGGCTGAGGCAAACTTATCGAAATTGTTATACTCGTCCATGCAAATCAAACATATTCACTTGTACTAGCATTTGAGGGTCCAACTATAAGCCAAATTTTATTTTATGTTCTAACCATACGTAATACAAGATAAAATTATTCCCTTAGCTAGGTGCGTTGTATTCTTTATTAGCATGCAACGGTAATTCACCTAGCGACTAGCATGTATCGTCCATATTTTTTTATGTGTGCTGGCTAAGCAAAGACAAGTTTATCGTAGCCACCCACCTTAGCGATGATTCGCCTCGGTCGAGTGATACTCCGAGCTCGCCTTTGAAAGTCTAAATCTGGACTCATGAAGGGCCAAGTCTGAAATTATTTGCCTCAAGCGAGTTTTCTCGTTGAACTAGATGAATGCAAGACATGAATCGCGTTACTTGATTGTGGCATTAAATTATGTGACAAGTATTGAAACCAATGAGCGGGTACTAGTTAGCATGTAAGACAAGCAAGCATTGAAACAATTTTGAAATATAAGCATAAGAAAACTTACGGTGTAGTGTACTTTAGAACATAAGCCTTTACGTTAGCACGGGTCTAAGGGTTAGTGCGAGGAGTGAAACCGTACAGGGACATATCGGACTGCATAATCTATAAGACGAGCAGTGTAAACAAGTGAAGCAGTGTACAACAAAGAGTATATAATGATCTTACTCGAAGCAAAAGTGGAGTCTACTAGCACGAAGCTAAGGTAGCATGATATATATATATATATATATATAATTTTATTTTAAATATATTCAAATAAAATTTAAACTATTTTAATATAATATAAAAATTTATTAAATTTTCAATAATATCAATGAATTTTATACATCTAATATTTTAATAAATATATATATTACAAATCTTAATTTATAAATATTTAAACTATTTTCAATAATATTAGAAAAAATATTTTACTTGCAACGTGCATTTACTAGTTATTATTTAAAGATAACTCAAAATATAATATCTTGATATCATAATTGTATTTGCCAAAATATTTATTTAAAAATATAATATGGATAATATCCAACAAATTCAAATCAATAATGTTCTTCAACAAATAAAATCAAACTAATAAACTTTTTTTTATAATATCCATACAAATAAAAAAAACTAAACGACTCTTTATTCCACACAAAATAAACCCACCCCAAAAAAACCAATTCAGCAAAAAAAAATCAATTCAGACAAAAAGGAAAAATTCGTCAATTGAGTTGGCAAATTTTTGGTTTTTCAAATTTTTGCAAACTCAATCAATTTTTCCAAACTTTTCCGATTTTTCTAATTTATTTTAAAATTTTATTACTACAGCAATTTTTTATAGTTTTTTACTCACGTTGTGTATGGGTATCCCATTTCAGGAGTCCCTCTCGGCCCTGTGAGCTCAGGCCGGTCCTGTATACTAGATATTAGCGGGTTTATTAAAAAGAAAAGTATTTGAAGGTTTTTCTCTTCAAGGAAAAGTTTTTCTTGTTATTTTCTTAGGGGTAGGTTCTATTCCTAAATTTTGAGGACGAAATTTTTTATTAGTTGGTTAAGATGTAGTATCCCGTTCCTCTTATTCGGGGAGCGCGGCTAAGAAATACTTGGTATCGTTCGATCGGAACAGATTGAATCAAGATATTTTCTCGTTATGAATTGGTTTCTTTGGAATCAGATCCCACATTCAACGGATCATGCCTCAAGGAAGGACTCGGCGACAGAGTCGAGATGGACCTTTCCGTTGTGCTGGTTTCTTTGCCCATTTTCGATGCCGCTTAGTTGCTTTCTTGTTGGTTCTGTGACTTGCATTTTCTTGAACGGTTTCAATGGATTTCATTGTCTTCGTTCTTTGAATTTTGCAAGCCAAAAAATGTCATTTTAAGGACGTTTTGGAGCAAAGTGTGTATTATAAAATTTATCTTTCACCCGTTTGTTAGAATGGAAAAGTAATTAATAATAATATTTGCATCGAAATGCCCTTTAAAAGGGTACTCAAAAATGCCTTTTTTAAGGATGCTTCATTGCCCTATCCGAAAATTTTGAAACTTCATTGCTCTGGATGTAATAAAATAAAATTTCTATGCTCTATGTCCAATTTTTTGTTTTTTCTTCTTCTCATTTTTATATAGTTAAAGTGGATTCAGATTGTTACATGGCCCGTTTAGAATCATTATTTTAAGTTGACAAATTCTATATGCACTCCATAGTTTGCTTAGGACAATACATTACTTCATGACAGTCAAATTTTTTTTTTTACTTTTGTCACGCTCCAGTCCCAAAATACATAGGGCTAGGAATACGTAACATGCCAGCTACGCATTCGACCAGACTCTGGTCCGATTCGAATACGTATAAGCTGTACTAAAATGGTCACTATCTATAGAATCAAGTAAATATAAATATCTATGCCTCAATCGACAATGAACGGAATATACAAGAATGAGCTACATATGCTAAAGTTGGCCGCCAGTAACACATAAGCTCGAATAGACTCGAGAAAGGAATATGAGTCTATAAAACTAAGCTATATCGGTAGATGAATAAACAATATAAATAATAACCATGACTCTGGAAGAAATAATATAAGTACCTGGCACCAATTCCTGTAAGACTAAGCAACACACATCAGCAACTCCAAGCAGGCTCCACAACGGTCTATACTGCAAAACTGGCAAGGGACCAGGTCCTCAGAGGGACGTAACAAGGTAAAAGAAATAATATGCCAAAATAAATATAGTATATAAAAATATATCAATAGGGCAAACTATCTAACCAGCTATGTGATATACAAATGAGAGCATTAATCATACTCAGGCTGAAACTACTATAGGCTATGTGTCGGGGAAATCCATAACAACATTCTTTTCTCGAAGGGCCAGTAAATATGCCAAAGACAGAGTCTAGGGCACCTCTAGTAATATAATATATATATATATATATATATATATATATATATATATATATATATATATATATATATATATATATATATATATATATATATATATATATAATCGGCCTTTAGTATGGTAAGACTATCCCCACCCAATGTAATCACACGTCTCATATCCACGACGTCTCATATCCATAACACGCAAGATCATGACCTCTAGCTAGCACAACGAGTCATAATAATATCTACGTATATGCAAGACCTATGTCACGAATCCTGTAAGCCTATACAGAATCACCATGAATAACTCAAAAAAGATTCTGTCTCATGAATAGTGTCAAGTGTCCTATGGTATGACATACTTGATAAAGCAAGCACGAAAATATGATCGTAATATCAACTCTCTAAGTGACGTTACACGACTCCGCATACGACGTCGACACCCGAATCTTGTTTCGGACGCTAAGCAACATCTCACGATCCTAGGTTGAACAGGTACATCACAGAAGTATATATATATATAGAAATAACTCAAGCAAATAATATAACAGGAACTACTGCAAGTTGGCAAGGTATACTTGCCTATGGTTTGAACTCCTTCAGTTGCTCTGGTGTATGTAGAATCTCCAGGGACACCTCTGGATGCTGAAACAAATATTACCATCACTCTTAGAAGACATAAAATAGCTAGGATTGACTACCCATAAGTCTAAATTGGACACAGGGACAAAATTTATAGTTTCTGGTCAAAGCGGGGTCCACATGTGGCCCACTTCGCACCAAAAAGTGTACCAGAGACAAAGTTCTCTAAATTCATAAAACTTAGCATCTACAAGTCCAGAACGATAATACGAATCCAATAGAATATTCAGAACTGAATTCCGATGAGCCGGTCACAAAAGCGCCCGTCAAGTTGAACCATAGGGCCCACGATACGGGGTTTCTTCAACGTTCTCTGAATTGAACCAAACTTGGGTCACAGGACAAGCGTAACGCTACGAATCCAATGGCGTAAGTTTCATTGTGAAACGACAAGTACACGCAAAATTACAACGAGTTTCAGAACAGGTCCGATACGGGACGTAGTCGACGGATACGCGTTGATTTCGGTATGCACGCACATCCAAATCAACTTCCGTGAAATCTCATATGTCTGTATTGACGATGTGCACCTTTCGGTGTAATTCGCATATGACCAAGTCATATCGTTTAGCAGGACGCACACAGTTCCAGGAAAATTTCAGGATTTAAAAACCAAGTTTATGGTCGATTTCACCCACGAATAAAACACAAATCACAGCACACTAAAATAAACTAATTACATGGTTTAAAACTCGGTTATATTGTCTAATTAACTGTTCAAACAGAATTTACAATTAACAAACAGGTTGGGAGTAAAATGGCCGTGAACATGTGAGTTCGGGATATTTTATGAATTCCAGAAATATGTTATTTTTCCTGTTTTTGCGTTGCATTTTGCGACCGACACAGGACGCGATACCTCGAACTATTTACACGGAATTCGAGAGGGTCATGCGTTCTACGCGTAAGATTCGACAGAATGGAAAATGGATCAATGTACAGGGAGTTACGAAAGCGGGAAGACGGGTACCTCGCGGATTTCTCGTGATAGGGCGGCGCGGCGGGGCACGACGACGGCGGCGGTTACTGGGGCTGCGGCGGCTGCTCGGGGAGGTCGTAGGAGACGGCGGCGGCGGAAGGGGATGCCGGCAGGGGCGTCGGGGTAGGCCGGCAGAGTCGGGACGGGGGTTGGCCGTGATGGTGATGGCGGTGGTGGTATTTAAGGGCTCGGGGGGGAGTTAAATAGGCGAGGGGAGAGGAGGCCGGAGCGGGGTTGAGGGCAGAGCGGGGGGGGGAGATCGTGTGGGTGGACGCGGAGTCGGCGGCGGGGACGTGGGCGGTCGTGCTGGCGGAGGGGGCGGGGGATCGTGGGGGAGGGGTTAGGGATTTGGGTTAGTGGGTTAGCGGGCGACGGGCTAGCGGGTCGGGTCCGGATCCGACCTGCTAGGGCGGTTCGGTTCGGTTCGGTTTGGTTCGGTTGAGTGGGTCCGGTTCAATTCACTTTGGGTCGGTTTAAATTGGTTTAAGTCTGGTTTAATTAAAATTATTATTTTTAGCAAAATAAAAATAGTTTTTGAGCCCAATAAATTTTAGAAAAATTATACAACAACCAATATTTAACTATACACCCAAAAATATAGTTTTTATAATATTTTAATAATTATTTTAATACATAAAAATATTAATCCATGAAGGATATTTTTAATAGTTAATTAAAAATTATCGAAAAAATCCAGATTTTTTTTTAAATTTAAAAAAAAATAGGTTGTTACAATCTACCCACCTTAAAAGAATTACGTCCTCGCAATTAAGAAAATAAAACAAAATCGGTCAGAAGAGATGAGCGGTTGCAAGACATGTTTGTTGGAGCACGACACAGAGAATAAGAAATCATGCACAAGAAAAAATTGAGAGAACGGGTTAAGCAGAACGCATAGGGAAGGAAAAAAATTTCCCTAGGCATTGAGAGATACGTAACTCAAGAGTAAAGGAGTCTGATTAGAGCAATGATCAACTACAACTTATGAAAACTTGGGCACCAGATACTAATCTAAACTAACAAGTTCATGTTAACACAATATTAGGCTTAGACTATGGTAATGATCTTACAGGTATGTGCTAAAGCATTACTAGGAATAGGTAGCTATGATAAAACTTAAACATTACTTGTATTCACTACTCCTCGAGTCTGTGCGTCCTCTACTGTCATCGCAAAAGCCTGTCCACGCCCTTGCGGTGGTGCCCTCTTCTGTTGCTGGGCCTATTGAAAGAGTGCTTCTCGTGTTCTGCGTGGCTATTGGAATATATCAAGATATCATCAATATGCAACCACGAACTTGTCCAGGTACTGATAAAAACTCCGTTCATCAAACTCATGAACACAGCTGGCGCGTTGGTTAAACCAAATGGCATAACTAAGAACTCAAAGTGTCCATACTTGGTCCTGAAGGCTATTTTCGGTATATCCTCTCTACGCACTCTAATCTGGTGATAACCGAATCTAAGATCTATCTTTGAGAATATACTCGTACCACTCAACTGATCGAATAGGTCATAAATACGTGGCAAGGGATATTGGTTCTTGATGGTTACAATGTTCAAGACCCTGTAGTCAATACACAGGCGTACCGTCCTGTCACCCCCACTTTTTGGATTGGGGGTATTTTTGTCTTTTCGTATTTAATGTGTAAATGAATTGCATGATAGTAACTTATATCTAAATAATTGTGATATTGTCTGATTGTTGTGATTTATCATAGCTTCGATAATTAGGACGCTACGCTAGCCCTTGACTTCCAACAGATTCACACATTGACCTAAACGTGCCAGACCGTTGATTTATGTTTGTGTTCCACCGAAATTCAGTCCCTCATACTTCTATTTAATTGTAGAACACATTTTTGCATTAATTAAACAATAAATTCAATTTTGTGCAATTTCCCAATTGTTGGGCACTTTTATGCAAAAGTGTACTAAGGTGCCCATCCCACTGGACACGACACGTTTTAGAAATCCAGTTCCCTTCATGTGTATTTTCCATAATTTTTGGGACTGCGACATTGCAACATCAGTCTCCTCGAAACCATGGCATCAAAAACCTTGAAACTAATGCATCCTAGCCTTCCATTTTATTCTATTAAATCATGGCCTTGAAATATCTCCATGAGAGGCCAATTCCAAGAGGGTTGACCAGTCAACCCAATTCTAGGTCAACCCATTACATAATACTATATATATAAATATCCTTTCCTATTTTCCCTTTCTTCCAACCACAGCCGATTCAATTGTTACCATCCCTGTTCTCAAACCCAACTGCCCCGACCTTTCCCGCTGATCCCTCGAGCACTCCGCCGGACCACCTGTTCCCCGCCCCCGTCGACTGGAGCCGACCGGCAAGAGCGCTGCCATCACCAACCAGCGGAATGACTCGAGCACTCCGTCGAGTCCTCATCCGTTCGACCGGAGGCCGCTGCCCACCGGATTGACCGAAGCTACCGAGAACGTCGGAGATCCTGTCAACAGAGCCCGACTGCCCCGCTTGAGCGCCGGACGATGCTGTCGACCGAGAGCCCCCCGCCTATACGCTGTCGACCGACTGCTCGACGACGCTGCAGACCAAAGAAGCCCGGAGTTCGACGACAGACCGTGCACTCGACCGCCCCCCCTGTTCGTAACCATCGTCTCGTCGTCATCATCGTCATCATCTCGTTTCCGCATGCAGGTTCGACATAAACCTATACTCGAATGCGTACAAATCCGTATATCATGGCGTTAGTATGTGTAGGTATCGGTATATGCCGTATATACATATTTGCACACATATAGGTATGTAGATATTATGCTCAACTAAGATATATACGTACACATATATATGTATTATAGGTATCCCTAGAATGTATATACGTTATTATGTATACACATGGTATAAGCTTTTGTTGGTATATCTATATAATATATATACATATATTATAATGGTAACTAATGAATACTTATGTAATACATACGTATATAGAAATGTGCATCGTATGAATTGAATTAAGTATGAACATATGAATATCTATTAATTGTGTAATTAATTAGTACTATGAGATACGTTAGCCATGGTATGTACTATGTAATATATGCACTAGATGTCTTGAATGTGACCACGGATACCCCGTAGGCACATCGACCTGTGACCCCCTACCGTAGCCTGTTGAGATCATTATGTTGATTGTGTGCTAGAGTAATATCTGATGAAGTATTGTATTATATGATATGTCTTTAGGATTGTGGGATCACTCAGATAATACCTTGGAACCCGGACAGTGGTATTGCCAGCTAAAGACCCAAGGCGAGTACATACTCTGACAGTTTCCATTATGTTGATTATCTCTATAACTTTTGTTGTATAGCATACATGACTCTGACACTGTTATTTACACGAGTTGGCATCATTGAGACCTGTCACGAGGAGTCGTGATTGGGATCCATCGTGCTAGCTGGGAAAAATGGAGAAATATTAGTAGTTTATGTGATCATACCCAACTTTACATGCATCATTAGCTCACCCACACCTCACGTCGGTGCAGCCTTACCCTTACATGCCTCATCGCTGTTACATCTGGTTAGCCTGAACTGTTAGGGATGATCGCTAATCAATGTAATGAGTCATATAGCCCAAGCCGATCACATGATATGCTGATGTTTCACACACTTAGTTAGATGATTCTTGACATGTATCTTGGTATATTGATCTCGCATCTCCACATGTTGAGTTATTGATCTTGTACACACTTACATACCAGTTCATTGTTCTTGCGTGTACTTGTAGTTATATTCATTGCTAGATGTATATTGATGATGATGTTCCAGTATTTCTTTATTCCAGCATTCCCTTTATTCCAGTATCTTTTATTGTCAGTTATTCATATATGTCTTGTATTTCTTTACACTGTGTTATAGTTCTTTCCTTACGTAGTGGACTTTAAGAGGATGATGCCTCGAGAGTTCAAAGGCACAGAAGGAATACTATATGCTGACGAATGGTTAGAAGACATAGAGAGGAATCTGTGCTTATCACAGATTTCGAAGAATCTTCAGATAGAGGCCGCTGACAGTCAGATGTTTGATATCGCACTGACGTGGTATCGTACAGAGCCAAGACTCGCCGCTGAAGGACTTACTTGGGAGGACTTTAAGGAGCTCTTCAAAGAGAAATTCTTTCCTGACATAGCCTTGGGAGCATTAGAAAGTCAGTTCCATGACTTAGTCCAAGGAGGCATGTCAGTCGACGAATATGCCGCAGAGTTTTGTCGATTGAGTCGATTTGCACCATCGATGATTCGAGACCCAGGAGACAGAGCACGGAAATTCAGAAAGGGATTAAATAGGGAGATCAAGTCTCGTACTTCGGGACGACGTACTGCTACATTTGAGGGTATTCTGATGGATGCCCAGATTGCCGAAGACGACTTGGACCTCAGGCCCAAGAGAGGACGCGACACATCTGGAGCAACAGGAGGTACTAGAATGGTCACTATCTATATAATCAAATAAATATAAATATCTATGCCTCAATCCACAATAAACGAAATATACAAGAATGAGCTACATATGCTAAAGTCGGCCGCCAGTAACACATGAGCTCGAATAGACTCGAGAAAGGAATATGAGTCTATAAAACTAGGCTATATCAACAGATGAATAAATAATATGAATAATAACCATGACTTCGGAAGAAATGATATAGGTACCTGGCACCAATTCCTGCAAGACTAAGTAACACACATTAGCAACTCCAAGCAGGCTCCATAACGGTCTATGCTGCAAAACTGGCAAGGGACCAGGTCCTCAGAGGGACGTAACAAAGTACAAGAAATAGCATGCCAAAATAAATACAGTATATAAAAATATATCAGCAGGGCAAACTATCTAACCAGCTATGTGATATGCAAATGAGAGCATTAATCATACTCAGGCTGAAACTACTACAGGCTCTGTGTCGGAGAAACCCATAGCAGCATTCGTTTCTCGAAGGGCCAGTAAATGTGCCAAAGACAGAGTCTAGGGCACCTCCAGTAATGTAGTATATATATATATATATATATATATATATATATATATATATATATATATATATATATATATATATATATATAATCAGCCTTTAGTATGGTAAGACTCTCTCAACCGAATGTAATCACACGTCTCATATCCACGATATCTCATGTCCATAACACGCAAGATCATGACCTCTAGCTAGCACAACGAGTCATAATAATATCTACGTATATGCAAGACCTATATCACGAATCCTGTAAGCCTATACAGAATCACCATGAATAACTCAGGAAAGATTTTGTCTCATGAATAGTGTCAAGTGTCCTATGGTATGACGTACTTGATAAAGCAAGCACAAAAATAGGATCGTAATATCAACTCTCTAGGTGACGTTACACGACTCCGCGTACGACGTCGACACCCGAATCTTGTTCGGACGCTAAGCAATGTCTCACGATCCTAGGTTGAACAGGTACATCACAGAAGTATATATATATATATATATATATATATATATATATATATATAGAAATAACTCAAGCAAATAATATAACAGGAACTACTACAAGTTGGCAAGGTACACTTGCCTATGGTTTGAACTCCTTTAGTTGCTCTGGTATATGTGGAATCTCCAGGGACGCCTCCGGATGTTGAAACAAACATTATCATCACTCTCAGAAGACATGAAATAGTTAAGATTGACTACCCATAAGTCCAAATTGAACACAGAGACAAAATTTATAGTTTCTGGTCAAAGCGGGATCTACATGTGGCCCACTTCGCACCGAAAAGTGTGCCAGAGACAAAGTTCTCTAAATTCTTCAAACTTAGCGTCTACAAGTCCAGAACAATGATACAAATCTAACAGAATGTCCAGAACTGGATTTCGATGAGCCGGTCACAAAATTGCCCGTCAAGTGGAGCCGTGGGACCTACGATACGGGGTTTTGTCAACGTTCTCTGAATTGAACCAAACTTGGGTCACAGGACCAGCGTAACGCTACGAATCTAATGACACAAGTTTCATTATGAAACGACAAGTACATGCGAAGTTACAACGAATTTAAGAACAGGTCCGATACGGGACGTTGTCGACGGATATGTGTTGATTCCAGTGTGCACTTACATCCAAATCAACTTTCGTGAAATCTCACACGTCCGTATTGACGATGCGCATATTTTGGTGCAATTCGCACATGACCAAGTCGCATCATTTAGCGGGATGCACACAGTTCCGGGAAAAGTTCGGGATTTAAAAACTAAGTTTTTGGTCGATTTCACCTGCGAATAAAACACAAATCACAGCACAATAAAATAAACTAATTATAGGGTTTAAAACTCGGTTATATTGTCTAATTAACTGTTCAAATAGAATTTATAATTAACAAACAGATTGGGAGTAAAATGGCCGTGAACATGTGAGTTCGGGATATTTTATGAATTCCAGAAATATGTTGTTTTTTCTGTTTTTGTGTCGCTTTTTGCGACCGACACAGAACGCGATACCCTGAACTATTTGCACGGGATTCGAGAGGGTCACGCGGTCTACACTTACGATTCGACAGAATGGAAAACGGATCAATGTACAGGGAGTTACGAAAGCGGGAAGACGGATACCTTGCGGATTTCTCGTGACAGGGCGGTGCGGCGGGGCACAGCGACGGCGGCGGTTACTGGGGCTGCGGCGGCTGCTCGGGGAGGTCGTAGGAGACGGCGGCGACGGACGGGGATGCCGGCGGGGGCGTCTGGGTGGGCCAGCAGAGTCGGGACGGGGGTTGGCTGTGATGGTGATGGCGGTGGCTTAGGCCTCGGGGGGGGGGGGGGGTTAAATAGGCGAGGGGAGAGGAGGCCGGAGCGGGGTTGAGGGCCGAGCGGAGGGGGGGATCGTGGGGGTGGCCGCGGAGTCGGCAGAGGGGACGTGGGCGGTCGTGCCGGCGGAGGGGGCGGGGGATCGTGGGGGAGAGGGGTTAGGGATTTGGGTTAGCGGGCGGCGGGCTAGCGGGTCAGGTCCGGATCCGACCCGCTAGGGCGGTTGGGTTCGGTTCGGTTGAGTGGGTCCGGTTCGGTTCGGTTCGGGTCAGTTTAAATTGGTTTAAGTCTGGTTTAATTAAAAATTTTATTTTTAGCAAAATAAAAATAGTTTTTGAGCCCAATAAATTTCAGAAAAATTATACAACAACCAATAATTAATTATACACCCAAAAATATAGTTTTTGTAATATTTTAATAATTAGTTTAATACATAAAAATATTAATCCATGAAGAATATTTTTAATAGTTAATTAAAAATTACCGAAAATATTCAGATTTTGTTTAAATTTAAAAAAAATAGGTTGTTAAATTTTTTACTTAGGACAGCCCAAAATTTACTCAAGACAGCCAACTCCCACCAAACCTTCTCAAAATCTTTCATTCTAAATTTCTACTCTCTCTTTTCAAATTTCCAAACTCCCAAACCCTAACCCTAACCCTAACCCTAACCCGCTGGAAGAGGAGGAGGAGGAGTAGGAGGCAGAGGTTGAGGCTGGAAGACGAGTCTGGAGGAGGAGGCGGCGGGAGGCAAAGGAGGAGGAGGGGGCCTCCGCTGCCTCCACCGCAAGCAGCCTCCTGCGAGCATAAGCCTCCGCCGCGCACAGCCCCCAGTGCGCGTGTGCCTTCGCCATGTGCTGCCCTTGCGCGCGCCTGCGCCGTCCTCGTGCGTGTGTGCGCCTACGCCTCGTGCGGGTGTGCGCCTATGCCTCGTGCTGCCCTCGCGCGCGTGTGCGTCTATGCCTCGCGCCGCCCCTGCTCGCTCTCCGCCGTCCCGTGCCGCCCCCGCTCGCCTCCGCCCCCGCTGCTGCCGCTTCTTCTTCTATGCCCCCTTCTTAGAACTGTAAACAAAATTGACAGTCCTTCCAATAAGAATGAATGTCAATTTTTTTTACAGTCTTAATTATTTAGTATTGTCATAATATTGACAATGCTTCCTCAACATTGTGACAGTCTTGAAAAAAAAAAAATTTGGCTAAAAAATAAAATTTATTGACTTTTATATGAGAAATTGGACTTCCCTTAAGTAAAAAAAAATTAGTGGCAAACTTGTAAAAAAAACTGAATATTTTTTTTGACCAATCCTAAGCAAACCACAAGTGCTTATAGAATTTGCCTTTAAAGTTTTCGGCTCTTGTATTTTTCTTCCTCTCTTCTTCTCGCTAGTTCCTTCTCTTCTTCCGGCTATGTTGGCGCCGCGCTTGGCCTCCGTTCCCGCTGCGCGCCTCCCACTCCAGTGCGACCAAGCCCGCCTTTCCTCCTCCTCCTTTAAACCCTCTTCTCTTCCCGAACCCACACCAACGTTCAGTGGCGTCGGAAAAAAGAAGCCATTTTTACTTCGGCAACAGCAGAAGAGAGTTCCGTCGATGTCGTCTTCCCGAAGTGACTCCGGTTCTCCCATTGGGTACGTGCTTTCCCGTCGCTCGTCTTGTTTGGCATTTGGGAATAGACATTGCGTCGAACACTTGGGCTGCCTAGACCCTTTTTGTGATTGGAATTGAGTTAGAATTGTTCGTTGGTAAATGATAGCACCGAACACGACACGGGAATGCGTGGATGATAACGATGATGATGATGATGTAAGTAATAGGAACTACATACACCCTACAACTAATGCCTATATCAAAGTATATGATGGGCAGTATACTGCTTATGCTAAATTTTACTTCAATTCAACATCATGTGATGCAAACCTTTTCCATTACAAACTTTTTATTTACTCTAGATTTTTTTATTTTATTGAACCAGTAAGTTATCCACCAACTCATTTGATACCATATTCATGTAGAGAGGACGATTTCCCGATCCATGGAGTCTCAAACGCAACCATTGGCATTCTAGGAGGCGGCCAATTGGGTAAAATGATGTGCCAAGCTGCAAGTTGCATGGCAGTCAAAGTGATCACTTTGGATCCACTTGACAACTGTCCTGCAAGTGGTGTGTCTCATTATCACGTTATTGGAAAGTTTGATGACGGCGAGACTGTCTGTGAATTTGCGAAGAGGTGGATATTGTGTACACAAAGTTTTTTCTTTCATCCAGAGTTCTATGTTTATTTCTTTTTTTTTCCTCTTTAGATGTCAGGTGCTAACTGTTGAAATCGAACATGTCGATGCTGATGCACTAGATAAACTTGAACAACAAGGAATTGACTGCCAACCTAAAGCTTCAACCATAAGGATAATCCAGGTTAGTAATGCTCTCTTTATAATTATTTCTTTTCTTGACGTAGAAAGCATTTACAAGCACTAAAATTTTGGAATCATCTTGAAGTGCTTTCATATTTAGAAATGACTTTATAGTCAACTCAGTCAATGAAGAAGTCACGAAGGCTGGATTTGTCAGATGATCCATCGGTAATATAGATTTAAGTAGTCTTAGGGGTGCCAAATGTCATGGCCAGAGCGTTCCTGCCAAATGTCACCCAAAAATCCTGCAGACAAGTGCCCCCCAGATAACATACTGGAAGTTCTTAAAAGCAGTTTTGAATCCACTGATAATTCAGAAATGTAGAGCAAGTAATAGGACAGGCTCCAAGAGAATTTAAGAGGCTTGATCTCAATACATATAAATTGTCATTTTTCTTACTCAACCTGCGACAGGGTCCCAGGAAGAGGTAGTGGATCTGTTGTGAATGAAGGATGCATTTGGTCTTGTTGGATCACATATCAACACGAAGCTAACGGTAAGCTGGGAGAATCACCCATCAAAAAAAGTCATAGGGGTGGATGCCGCTGGTCATAGGGCAATTCCACAAGAATATGCTGAGTCAATCCTTTAGAAGATGGCCTACTGAAGCCTAGGTATATGGCCCATGAGTGCAACCCTACTAAAGCCTAGGTATATGGCCCACGAGTGCAACCTCATTACATCATCCACTGCTTTGTGCAGTTACATTGACACCTTAGGCCATTCCTTTCCCATCAGTTACTAAATAAAACTGATTGTGGTAATACCTCTCACATCACCCAATACTAAGGCACCCAAATCTATGTGAAGAACACAATCATTACCATATTTGCTGCTACTGCATCTCGTAGGTTAAGCATAAGAAGAGGTGTAGCCTAAGGTCCACCTACCTAGCTTCCTTTTACCGACCTCTATTTAGCAGGACTAGAATCACACATACTTCTCTTTAATGCTTCCAACTTAGAACCGAAGTCATGCTTACTTCCTTTAACCCTTCCAACAAAAATTTCATTGGCAGCCCAATGTGCAAAGAAGCCTAGACATCGGTGTAGGCTACAATATTTCTGTGGTGTCAATGACTAGTAATAAGAAACTTCCTTTATAGGAAAAGAATGTTAGAGATCTTGTCATATTATTTGTCAATTTAATTTCATTTTTCTTAAATTTATGCATGACATAAGCAATATGAAAAACATGTTAATCACATAGGGTTTCTTACAAAAACACTAGACCATGTTTTAGTAGAGAAAGACGGGCATCATGAACTTGGATCATCTCCTCGCTAACGCTGGTTAATTTAGGTTGAGACCCAAATGCAAATTATTATTCATGCGACCTGTATCCACTCGTATCCCAGACATATCATTGTTGTATTAGGGAAATTTTATTTTTTTATTTTTCAATTGGGTACGTCTTAAGAGTATCCAGTGTGAATCAGGTCGTACAACTAGATAATTCCCACCTGATATACACTGGATTCAGGTGCGTAATCCATTTTGAAGAATTTATCTTTTGTAGGCTACAACCTTTGATTGCACATTTAGTCCAGGTTGTGCCAAAGTTTCATTTCCGTTGTTTCCTTTCAGTATTTTCTTTTTGTTTGGATACTTTATTCAACCATTGCATAGGATAACTGGCGAAACATGCTAATTCCTTCTTTCTCCTATTAATCCAGCATGGAGGTGCTTGTGGAGCTGGAGTAACTGATAACTCCACGATGTCATCCTCCATTCAGAAATATTTTTTTTCTTTTCCCAAAGGACTAGAATGTTGGATTGTTTCGTTCCAGAATGGAGAACGCTAAATTTAACGAATCTAATTTGTTTGAGTGAATGGAATAACCCGTAATCCTAACTATAGTTCTAACTTGCATTGAATGATGCGTACATCAAATAATGGATGTTAAATTGCAATTTCAAAAAATTTCTTTCGTATTGGAAGTACACATGATTGGAGAGCGTACTACATTCTGGAAACATGTCTTTTGTTGTGCTAAAGCATTGTCAAGAAGCCTACCCCTGTTGTATCTTGTACAATACCAAGTAACATTCACACTACAGTTTTTGGTCCACTGACCTAACATTCCACATTCTGGGTACATTGTTCTTGACTATTTATCAAGGTTTTAAGTATCAGATTGAACTGATATGTGTTGGATTGGAATTGTAGGGTCTGAAACTACCCGCTACTGACCAATTCAAAACCACCCAAACCCCAGGAACTGTTGAAGTCAGATACTTATAGGAAGGGTCTGAAGCTTGCTATTATATTCTTTGACAGTATGCAGTAATTATTCTATCTTTGTAGTGTCTGCCTCATAAGTTATTGTCCCTTGAAGCTTTGAAGGATCAAAATATTCACTGTTGCTTTTTGGTATGAAAAGTTTTGTTCAGCGTCCTCTCTAAATATTGCCTAATATTTGCTTGTTTAAAAAATAAAAATACTCTTCTGACATACCTTTTACTCTTACGTCGTCTTCAAAAGGCTACCTGTTCTATTACCTTTAATTATTATTATAGTAATCACAATCAGTAAAAATTTGGTTGTTAGGAATTCATATCTAGTTCTTTCAGTTTTTATATAAAATTTGAGATGGACTGTCCCACTGAGCTTCATCTATTTTAAATGTTATTGCAGGACAAGTATATTCAAAAGGTTCATTTTTCTCAGCATGGGATTCCACTTCCTGAGTTTACGCAGGTTATACTTTATTCTCTCGGTTTATACAAGAATTATAATCTTGAAGTTTAAGGTATTTATCTTTTGAAAGTTCTGTCAGGGCAGATAGACAGTATAGCAAGTGCTGAGAGAGCTGGGAACTTGCTTGGTTATCCTTTGATGATTAAAAGTAAAAGACTGGCTTACGATGGGAGGGGAAATGCTGTTGCTCACAGTAAAGAGGAGCTTCCTTCTGCTGTTAGTGGTAACATAATCACAGGCTACAACTTTTCCATTTTAATTTGCTCACTCTCTGACTTACAAAGCTAACACAAAAGTTTAATCAGTTTTTATGTTTGGTCTTGGATTTTTTTCTTTTCTGCTTTCTTCAAAACTTTTCTTTCAGGGAAATGAAATCCTATTGGTATAAATCAACAGCTACTGTAACTTTCTTTATGTTGCTTGTGTATATTTTTGAACATTAGACTTTTGAGCAAATGAACGACTAAGCTAAGTTTTGATTGCAATAATGATACATATATTGTCACCTGATTAGTGAGTTTTATAAATCATGCTTACTGCTTCAGAACACCATATCTTAGACTAGGATGCTTTGAGTGCCCTCTTAGTGTTTCTCAGAGAAATTAATGTTTCATCTTTCCAGCCATTTTGCATCTAGTCCCTTTGCCATATGTGCATTGCTGCTTCTTTTCTTCCTATTTCTTTTTAAGGATAAGTTGGTTAGAGATGTTATCCTGCTGCAGTTCTTAACATGTTCTGTCTCCTTTCAGGTATCTTACTTTTAGTAGATAAAAATCTAGTGACAATTGAAAGGCAAATTACAAAGGCACTACTAAGCCCTTTCTGTTAGGCGTTCTTTAGCCTTTTCCATTTGGTGATGAGTTGACCCTCTTACCAAAGGAGGTGAAGCTTTGAAGATAGATATTATTTCATGTTTTATTGAGCTGATTTTAGTCTTTGATACTTGCAATTTTCACCCTCATGACGTGTATTCGGCAACTGGGTGGAGCCTAGGTGCTAGGCGGACATGGGGCGCCAAGACACTAGTCAACGCGTAGGCGGAATTAGGCACTAGGCGTCCGGTGCCCATCCGACTACCGCCTGACTACTTTTACAACCTTTGTATCAACTACAATATATCAATATTTTATAGATACTTATCGTCGTTATCATCACCATCCAAGACTTCTTCCATCAGAATAGAGTCAGCTATGGAACGTGAGAAAACTCCATACAAGATTTGACTAAGTATAACCGGTTGTCGACCTGATGTACACAAGCATGATATGCTGGTCAGCTCAGAACATAAACTACGGTCTGGACATGCTATAAGGAGGCCTGATATGGATTCTAGTTTCTTAAAGCAGGCTATTTGAAAGAAGAAATTTCTTAACCCAACAGAAAGATTATCCCGATCTGTTGACGAATTAAATTATGGTTAATCGAGTGAGATGAGGTTGCAAGCCCGACTTTCATTCCCATCGACGTGTTCTATTTGGAAATTGCTTTCCGCCCTAACCCTCTAAGTTGGTGATAAATTCCTAGCCAAGATAGCTATGAGCATGGATGGGCCATGTCATAGAACCTAAGTGGCAGACAGGTAGAAGTACCTTTTCGATTGCAGTGTAAGCTCATGCAATCAAAGAGCACCTTCCAAGTTCTATAAGAGTCAAAGAGGTAAGATGATACAATTTGCTGTAGGAAATTGCATTCATCTCTATGATACATTACGCCAAAGAGTAAACTAATGACAATCCCAGTATTTTATAGATATTTATACAACCCAAAAGAACGAAGGACACAATTTCTTGAAACACTGATAGTTGTAGTGCTACTTCATAACTGGTAAAATAAATGAAGTGAGTAAACAGGAAAATCATATAATTCTTCTTGAAAAAGATAACCCATCAATGTAGTTTCTTTAGTAGAATTTTTTTTTTCTTTACTATTATATAGTTAGGATGGTAAAGTTAGATGCAACTGAGCACCCTTTAGTTAACTGTCGTAATAAGTACTCCAATGGATCAGTTCCTAAGTTGATGTCTAGGAACCATGGTCGCACCTGTGAGTTGTCAGTGTCTCCTCTTAATTGTAATAAAAAGATTGTGGAGTATCCTTATAATGAAATAAAACAGAGCTACATGATTTAGGTGTGAATTTATGTTAAAGTGCATTGTTTAATAATTGTGCTTGCTATTCTTCATGAAATTTATGTGATTTAGGTTTAGAGTTGTATTCAAGTACCTGAACGAAACTTTGGGGCTGCTGCATATAATATATTTCTTATTCTGTTAATCCTATGTAGTAATTATTATGCATTCTTTTTTCACTAGGACACGTATCAAACACACCATTGACACTCCAAAATACACTAGGACATTCCAAAATAGGTGCCGTGTCCTTATCGTGTCATGTCCATGGAACATAGCTTTTTCATTATATTGTGTAGATGTTTTGGGTACATATGTGCCCATTCTTGTTTGCAATAGGATTGAGCTGGATGCTTATTGTTTCAAGTTACAATAAGTGGATTTCCAGCTCTTAAACATTAATGCATGTTCGTGATAATACTACTTTTTTTTTCTTGCAGCATTGGGAGGATTAACCCGTGGCTTATATGTAGAGAAATGGACACCATTTGTGAAGGTTGACCTTGAATAATTTTGTTAATGCAATATCAAAATTCTATTTTATATTAAAGAATTATCAAATACATAAAGATAATTCGATGTGTTATATTATAAAATCTTAGTCTCATTCCAGCACCACATCTTTGGTTCCTGATAATTCTGTATTTATTTCCTTGCTTTTATTTAAAGATCTCTCTCTCTCTCTCCATTGTTTCTCTGGAAACTCTTAAAAAACCTTGTTATAACTCTCCTCAATTTATTTGTCTTGAAACTCCTATTGTTCAACTTTGCGTTTGTGTCATTCTATGTCCCTCTTTCATGCTGAGAATTCCTATTCAACTTTGTGGTCGTGTACAACTTTTTACGTAACAAAGTAAAACTGATGCAATAGCAACCTAATTTCTTCATCTCTGTTTGATTTAGGAGCTCGCTGTCATTGTTGCTAGGGGAAGAGATGGTTCAGTTTCATGCTATCCTGTGGTTGAAACTATTCACAAGTAAGATGATACAGTTCTATGGTTATGTAATAAGCGGCATCGGTCTTTCTTCTGTTGTATTTCATCTTGCTAACATGAAATGACCTGGAGGGTTACCTCTTAGGAGGTCATTTCTTCTTTTCTATGCAGACTGATTTGTTACTCAGACTGTTTTCTGATTTTTTGGTATTTTTAGGGATAACATTTGTCACATAGTAGAAGCTCCAGCTAATGTGCCTGGAAGGATAAAGAAGCTTTCTGTTGATGTTGCCCAACAAGCTGTTAGTTCCTTGGAAGGTGCTGGCGTCTTTGCTGTGGAATTATTTTTAACAAAAGATGGGAAGGTCAGTCTTATTTTCTTACACATCTTGACTTTATCTTGTATATTCTTTTACACTTGTCCATTAAGGTATTCTGCTTGTTTCCTGTTCAGTTTGTGGTACTTAGGGTCTTATGTAGGACACATTTCAATGTAAATTGATTGTACCTTATTTTAATTAGGTTTTGCTGAATGAAGTAGCTCCTAGACCTCACAACAGTGGCCATCATACAATTGAATCTTGCTATACCTCCCAATATGAGCAACATCTGCGAGCAGTCATTGGTCTTCCACTCGGAGATACATCAATGAAAACTCCAGCTGCGATCATGTACAACATACTGGGGGAAGATGAGGTAATGTTTTTCTTACACTAATCTTCATTGACACTGATTTACTTGTTCAGATCTACCTTTAGGATCTCTTTGGTAAACTGTAAGATTAGGAGAATTTGGATCTACACTTTCAAGGGATAGAAAATGCATGGTTTCATGCGCTTTCTTGTCCATTGTAATTCCAAAAATGTGTTTGATTTGTTAAGAAAGTGGAAAACTGGAAAGTGAGAAGTACATTATAATAATAGTAAATATAAATTAAATTCTTTATAATTACAAGATACTAATAATAATTATTAATCATCTTAATTAATAACTAATTATTATAGGTATATCTTAATATTAAATACTAATTAAATTATCTTACTAAATTGATAACTAATTATTAACATGATATCTTTAACCAATTATTTTATTTTAGGTTAAACAATTAGTGTAAAAATAGTAAGTATTATTATTTAACTATCTTAATTATTTAACTATCTTAATTAAAAAAAAATCCTAAACTCTACTTTCCAGTCCACATCCTCTTCTTTGGAAGAGTGGATGTTAAAAGTTGAAAGTGAAGGGAACTAGGGTTGGGTGTACGGTTCTAGGATCTGCGATTATGATCTGGCCCGAACCGTAAATTGCCCAAACAAGTTGGTTCCTAAAATTTGAATTTAAACGGACCGGATCGTTTGACATTAACGGGTCAGGACGGGTCATATTTTCAAAGTAAACGGGCTTCGACCCGTTTTCGGGGGCAGAATAGGGATTGTGTGATGCATATGCGATAATTCAGGATGGTGCTGCAAGGGTATATAGGTATTATTATTATTATTTAATTATTTTCTTTCAGTAAAAATCCTGTTAACTTATATTTGCAACAGAACGAAAAGAGTTGTTCAAATTGCTTAATTTATTCTTTATTCAGATTTTGAAGAAAAGGACTTCCAAAAAGGATGAAGTTATATATATATATATATATATATATATATATATATATGTGTGTGTGTGTGTGTGTGTGTGTGTGTGTGTGTACGAACAAGCCTAGAACAAGTTATGCTGATGTTTTAGTCTAACATATAGGTTCAAATTTAGCAGCTAGAAACTTTCACATGGAACACTTAACAGACTTTGTATCTCTTCTAATTCTAGAATTTGTATCAAAGAACACTTCTAACAAACATATAACAAGAAAGAGCTTTGTGTGCTGATATTTTAGTCTAATATATATGCTGATATTTTAGTCTAATGTATACTTTGTATCTCTTCTAATTCTAGACTTCTATCAAAGAACACTTCTAACAAACATATTATAAGAAAGAGCTTACATGATTTTTGTGCAAAACGATTATTCTCATCTCAAGATCATCTAACAGTCGACCACAAATATTTAGGGTAAAGACGGGATAAATACTTTTTTCTTTCTTTATTCTATTTATTTAGTTGACCCAAAATATTTGAATATTACCCTTGATTGCATGAGCTTAAAATGCAGATCCAAAGGTAGGTCTGCCTACCTTCTAATTGGCCGCCTAGGTTTTATGGAATGACCCTATCATGCTTATAGCTTCCTTTGCTAGGATTTTGGCAACAACATAGAGGGTCGTCGCCAGGTCAAAATCCGATCGTAAAAATCTTTGTCAAAACTTTTGTAGAGCTTTCTTATTGTCCAAATCCGACCCCAGTTTGATGTGAGTTTGATGTGAGTTGACTTGGATGGGAATGGTGATGATGATTATCCCCTTTGTACTCTTTTTGTGTTTGTTTTTTAGAACTTTGATCTCAGAAGGAAATTGCAATTGCCAAGGAGACTTTTACACTATTCCAGGATTTTCATAGTGGGTTACCAAAACTATCCTTAGTTTATTACAGTTTTAAAAAATGAAATTTATAGCTTCCTTTATAAATTAAAGATAATTTTGGTAACCCATTTTGAAAATCCGTGGACATTGTACAAGCTTCCTTGGCAATTACAGTTCCCTCTCAGAAATACCATATTCTATATTATTCATCCTTAATATCAGCTTACCTAACTAGCTATTTGTTGTTGTTTACTTTAATAGATGTCATGGTCAAGGTCTAGAGTTTCTTTCTCCTTTTCAAGTGCTTTGGGTATTGTTTTTAACTTTCCATTTATATTTAGTGTCCTTAATTCTAACTTTCTGTCATCAACTTGCCAATGTGGATGTTATTTTCCTAATTTGACCTATCTATGAATTTGAAGTTGACAATACGGAATCATTGTACGATTTTTTAATGGCCTTCGTTTAGGGAGAACCAGGGTTCTGTTTGGCTAACCAGCTGATTAGTAGGGCATTAAGTGTTCCTGGAGCTAGCGTTCATTGGTATGGCAAACCAGGTGGGAAAGACGTAGTTATGCTCATTTTATTATAGTATAAAAGTTTGATTTCTGCTTGGGTTTTCATGACAACTTGATATATCAATCTTGTAGAAATGCGGAAGCAACGGAAGATGGGCCATATTACTATTGTAGGCCCTTCAATGAATATTGTCAAAGCTCGTCTGGATCAAATATTGAAAAGTGAAAATTTAGGAGGCAATACTGCAGGTTGGTTGATGATATCTTCTTTTTCCCTCTACGAGTTGAAGAAAGTCTTACTTTACTTCCTTTCCGATATCAAGATTATCCAGTTCATTGAATTTCTTTATTTACAACATCAACATGCAAGTTCTATCTATTGTCATAACATCCAAGGATTTTTGGCTCTTGTATAATATTGTTTATTCATAAACATAATTGAGGTCGATGGTATATTGGCATGTTTCTGTTCCTTGATCATCATTTGCTGTCTCATTTTGTTTCTATTTTCTAAATAGCTTTCTTTTGCAACTTGCTTTTTTTATATTAATTCATGTTAATAGTAATTCCGAAGAAATAAATATTATCAAGGAACATATGGAACTTCTATTTCAAAATAAATCCCATAATACAACTTGCCTTGTAGATCTGCATGATAGTCGATCTAAAGTTTAGTTTACTATAGCTAGCTTAGAATATGATAGCATCTTAATATAAAGAAGTGGTCTTATTGTAATAAAAATAAAATTGTGATTGGGTGCAGTAACTCCACAAGTTGCTGTTATAATGGGTTCGGATTCTGATCTTCCTGTGATGAAGGACGCTGCAGAGGTTTTGAAGAATTTTAATGTGCCATTTGAGGTTGTCCTACTCCTGTTTCAATAACTGTTTTATGGATAAATATGAAGGATGTTTGTATCAACCTAGAGTTCTTACGTAAACGCCATTGTTTATCAAAAATTTCAGCTAACAATTGTTTCGGCACACCGGACACCTGAGAGGATGTACTCTTTTTCGTTATCTGCCAAGGAAAGAGGAATCCGAGTCATTATTGCTGGTGCTGGTGGTGCAGCACACTTACCAGGTTTGTTCCTCTGAATATTTGGTAGTCTATCACTGTTCACCACTTGAAGATGTTGTTGATCTCACCTAGAGAAGGTTTCATTTTCCAGGCATGGTGGCTTCATTGACCCCATTACCTGTTATAGGCGTCCCAATACGAACTTCGTCTCTAGATGGAATCGACTCCCTTTTGTCAATTGTGCAGGTACGCAATGTTATTACTCTCATCTGTTATATACAAGAAAATAGCCTGAAATATGAAATATGTAAAAAGTTTCGCATGTTGTTTACTTGAGAAGATTATGGTAATATGTTGTTGAATGAACATGAATCTAATGGTTGCCACAGCAAAATCAAATTGGACTCTCTGGTTGATTAGAAGAATTAGCATGTCTACTTGTTTTACATTGTAGGTATAGCGAGTATAGGGGTGATGAATTCAAGTTGATATGATCATAACAATAAAGCTATGGTGAAAACATGTGTATTTATAGGGCTGGTGATATGCTTATAGTTCCTTGGAAAGTATCTAAATAGTCCAGCAGATGAAGTTAGGGTTTTTGGTCATTTCTTGAGTCTTTAGATTAAGCTCCATTTACTTTCATTTTCTTCAACAGGGTTTCTCCTTCCTCTCCATATCATGCTGATAAGAGAAGTCTTTCCCTACTCATCTGTTTAAAAGTATGAGGTTAAGGTTTTTGGTGATTACTAAGTTCTTAGATTAAGGTTTGTTTGCCTTTCATTTTCTTTCCTATGGATTTCCTCCTCTCTCCGTATGATGCCTGATAAAGAAGTCACATAACATCCAGTTTCTTTCTAAGATGATGAAGGTTTTATTGCTACTTGAGCTCTTAGATCAAGTTGCACTCGCCTTTCAGTTTCTTCCATGAGGTTTTCTCATGTCCTTATCATGCTATAGCCTGTCTTTCCATTAAATCTTGTTCTCTCTCCTTAGGTTTTGCATACTTTTCTTTTGTTGCTGCTAAATGTTTTTACAAGAATAACCTGCTAAAGAGTTATGTAAGAATTTATCTAGCTTTCTTCCCATAGATTTTTGTCTAGATGCAAAACTTGGCAACTTCATCTTGTGACAATAGTGCACAGACCTCGCACAGCTATCTTCTTTTAACTTATCCTAGCAAATCAAGTTGTGGTTACATATCCACACAAACAAACAAACAAATAAAGAAGGGTAATAAGTAGGAAACCTCCCTGATGTTTTCTAGTTTGGTACCCTCCTAACATTAATTCATAGAAAGTCCTCGTCATCCAATTTTTCGTGAACCTGTTAGTTTCAAAGTGTCAAATCACAATGATATCCCAGCTTTGAGTATTTTAATCTATAAACTCTTATGTGTTGTGAAAGAAACTCTCCCTCCATCCCAATCACCATGCTAGTAACCCTCCTTCCTACCCACAAGGGTGGCCGCAGCCTTGCTGCTGGAAATCCCCCTTGCACTCTCTCTCTCTCTCTCTCTCAAGACTCACTCCTTCTATTGGTCACTTTCTTGTAATTTGTGAGGTTTGGCAAGGAGGTATCATCAGTGCTGGCCGTCGCCAGCAAAGAGGGAGGAATATCGGGAAATGTGAGTTTGGTGAAGAACATGGTGATAATTTTCTTCAATCATAAAAGTAAATACAGTAGTATTTAAAAAAAAATTGTTTCAAATTAGGCAAATGAAACACATTATTGTCACTTGACACTCGTAGACCACAGTTTTTGAAAATGGATGTTAGATGCCAAAAGTCTAAAGTTAGGGGGCTAAGTCTAAGATGCCAAACTGGAAAAAGTGAAGGGTTTCCTGCTAACTAGTAACTATCCAATAAAGAATGTATATATACACAAACTTATTGATCTTGTTTCAAACACATGATACAAGATTTAAGAGGTATCTACCTGCTGACTACATCTAAGCTTCCATGTTAATGAGTTGGTATTGCCCAGCTTTTCACTATGTAACTAAAAGTTATTGGAGCATCACTTCACTTCACTGACCTGATTATCTATGCTGTACTTTTTTGGTAGAATTCGATATTTAAGAACAATATCAATATTTAAGAACTTCCTCCTCTGAAAAAATAATACAGCAAATGTAAACAATATTTAAGAAGAAAAAATGAAATATTTTTTGTGGAGAAATATAACATAAGAAGCTCTATATGGTTCATGTGAAAATGATTGCAAACTTGAAGGCATTATGTTTTTTCATGAACTATATAGAAGTTTGGGATTTCTTTGAAGTACCTTGTCGACTTCATAATCATGAAGAGAATTTGAGAATCATGGGGTTCGCCCAGATCTTCAGGTTTAAGCCTTTGAATCAATGCCAAAAAAAACAACAACATTGTTTTCCCTTCACGATTGCATAAAGCAAGTTGTATTATCATTTTCCTTGACCTGAGTTGGTATTCTTGAGAAGATTTTATAGGTTGGCCTTGAAAATGAGTAGAAAGAGACAAATTTCCCTGCTAGACATTTATATTACTCATCATTTAGTGCACTACTCTCTGACTTTCTTATCAAGTTTCAATTGGCTCCACGGATAAAAGTAAAACAAACATTGGATGATTTATTACTGGAATACATGGATATGTTGGACCATTTTAATATTAGAAATAACTGTGAAAGGAAACTTCGGAGAAATAAGGGAAAGCTTGCAGATACTAAGACACTGTACTTTAGAAATTTAGTCTCTTGGACTCGATCGATCATCTCTCTTAACACCTACTTCCTACTCAGACCATGATAAACGTAAGTCTACCATCTGCTTTTCCTAGTATCACAACAGTAACACGAGTGCAAGTTAAGATTAACACCATCAGGTTCAAATATGAGGTTGGAGCAATAACATTAGATATATATAGATTTATTTGTTATGATGTTAATGGTATAATAAACCTCCCATTTGTTGCGATAACTATTTGTAACACATGATAGTTACAAGTTCCATGGTTATTTATTTCACATTGGTTCTGGTGAATGTCTATTTTTATGTCTCAAACTTTAAAATTGACACAGTTTCTTTCGTACATGTGATGTCCATAAAGTGTAATTATTTGTTATTGCATATAAGTGAGGTTGGTATTCTTTTCTCTCTTAGATGGTTTAGAATGTTCCAAATGGTGTTCCAAGTTTCTACAAAGTTGTCCCGTCTCAGTGACTAAAATAATTCTTGTAGAGGTTGTGGATGAATGATTTCGCAAGGCTCCACCATCTGTCCTAGATTCCTTTTATGTTACATTTTTAAAAAAATCTCAGTTATTTAGCTTTAAGATATTTATTCATTCTCCTCTGTTGTATCTTTGACCACTCTTATAGATGGGGTGCCATTCTTTTTTTACTTCGTCAGTTTGTCATAGAAATGAATTCATTCCCCTATAGCAGATTGTATCATCCAAGATAGAAGGCTGGTACGGACAGAACTAGGGTCCACTGATGAGAGAGGGCAAAAACTTGAAATTTATACCTCGTATTTGCTTTCAGCAAAAAGTTATGCTGGGTTGGATGGTGGTGTTGAGGATATGGTGGTTCCCCAGGTCATGCTTTTGATCCGTCATTCAGCTCTAAAAACTTGTCAGTTCTTTAACATTGCTGACCCAATTCTGATGGGAGAAGGCTCGAATGGTGGTGGCGTTTGAGTTGACCAGCCATGTAGGATTCTTTTTCTTGTAGCCAAATGTCAAGCTTGCCTAATTGTGTGAGAGTATAATGTTCCACATCAATTATACAAGATGGCTCTGTACCTGAAGACCTTATTTTTACCAGCTCTATATTCTACGTGAATTATACAAGATGACTGATAGAAACTTGACAATCAGGCAGCCTTCAATAAAGAGGCCAAACTAGTGGCAGAAGTGTACTATATCTTATGGCTTAGACAATCTCACTTATTGATCCTATTGATGTTTTGACATGTAGGCACGAAACTGAAATCTATTCTGGTATAATTAGTAGATGAAAGGCCAAAAATTTAAAAACTATGAGATCATTATGGTATATATTATTATGTTATTGCCATTTAGCAAAGTAAAGTTTAAATACTTTTAGCTTATGCATATGGAGGTAAGTCTGCCTACATCTTGACCCTCCTCTCCCCGGGACCCCGAGACACCTTTTTTTATGAATCTGCAGCTATACATATTATTTTCTTCATGTCTATTTACCTTTTGTGCTCTTCAGTGTCGAGTTATTGGTTCCTTCTTGACGCCGTCAAATTTTTGTGTTCTTTGGCTTGTTTTGACCAGTCTTACTGAAAGTCTTCAGTTGTAGAGAACATTTGACGAATTTATTTATGCGAGTTTATGTGAAATGTGAAACTTGCAACCTGGTAAATAAGTAACTTGAAGACTTATGTTAGGAAGATGTGATCTACATGGTGAAGTTATTCTAATTTTTCCACTTGGCTATGTACAAAATTTATGCATCTTCAATTTAAGATATTGTAGCTGATGGATAATCTCGTCTCGTGGCAACTGCTGTTTCTGATCTTAATTTTTTTTTTTTCTGTACCAAAATTATGTATGAAGATGCCAAAAGGAATTCCAGTTGCTACAGTTGCAATTGGAAATGCTGCAAATGCAGGTTTACTAGCAGTCAGGATATTAGCAGCTGGGGATGCTGATCTGTGGGACAAGTGAGTCCTTCGGCTTGTTGATTTTCTTAAGAGAAAAATCAATAACTCTAAATGAATTTTACTCGCCGGCATGCACTTTCTTGCTTATACCATCTACTTTTCTGGTAGGCTGATCAAATATCAAGAGGACTTGAAGGACACTGTACTTGTTAAAGCAGATAAGCTTGAGGTGGAAGGGTGGCAAAGATATTTGAACCCCTGATTTCCCATGTTTGTTGTGCCAAGATGATGTGTATGTACACTATGATTTGAATCTAAATATATTAGTTTCTGGTAAGAATCTTATTCTGTAAGTTTACATGCAGGCTCTAAAATTTTATACTCAGAAGGATCGGAGCTGGAGAAGATGGCTCTGAAATAAAGAGTATTGCTAACTTCCAATATATGAGAAAAAGAGTTGGAAAATCTTCCCATTTTTACTTTTTGGAAGTGATTCTGCTTTGAGATAATCTGTGCTAAACTTTGTATTGAGCATGACCTATTACCGAGTTGAAGACTTTGCTGCTGTGCGAGTTTGAGAGATTTTGTTTTGGTTCCTCGCATGGCATTCTAAGATTTGTTTCCACAAAACTTTTCATGTAACTTAACTGTAGCATCCATGTACCCTAAATTATATCGTAGATGTATCTTATGAACTTGAAGCATAGTGAGGCGCTAGCGAAAATAGGATTTTACAGCTTCAATGTTATTCTTGACTTTTTATCTCATTTTTCTATCTGATCATTGTTTCTATCTGAAGTAAATGATACTGTTTGGTCATGGACAAATGTCACATTTTCCTGCTATCTTGTTTCCTTTGACATGAGTTGGTATATTTTCAATAGCATTATTTAAATTGTTGGGTGTGGTGTGTGTGGCCAGTCAACCCACCGTTATATCATGACTTTTTATTAAGGGCACTGTATTTTTTTTTTTACAAATTTTTCACTCAAAAATTAACTCAAGACGGCCCATGGGAAACAATTTTTGGAACTGTTGACAGTCCACCCAATTTGTGGGACTGTTAAAATTTTAAATTTTTTGACAATCCAAAAAATTTATGAACATGTTCTATTTAGGACTCTCAAATTTTTTGAAAGTCCTTTCCATTGATATTTTGACAGTCTTATAATTTTATCAATATCAAGCTGGTCCTACCTCTCCGCCCTCTCCTCCACCCTCTTCCGCCTCTGTTGCCAGCTCATGCGTCGCTCCTCCTCCGACCTCCTACTGTGCGGCGGACGAGGGATCGCGGACGAATGCGGAGATGTGAGGGCACTAGGTGAGGAGCTGGTCGGCGTTGAACTGGGCTCTTGTCGGAGGTCTCCTCGAGGATCATGCGGAAGCGGTCGAAGATGATGATGCGCTGGCCGCCGTTGACGGTGTAGATGGAGGAGTTGATGGCGGTCGCGGCAGCGCGGATGCCGAAGGCGGCCTTGGCGACGTTGGTGAGGAGGTTGACAGCGGCTTGGCTTCCCCTGGAGGCCATTGAAGGAGAAGGAGCAGGAGGGGGAGGGGGAGAAATTATAGGTGTAAACCCTAATTTGGGCAGTCCCCAGTAAAATTTTGAATGGCACACTTGTAAATACAAAAAAAAATTTGGACTAGTTTTGAATAAGTTTTGTAGTGCCCTGATAAAAAGTCTAATATCATGAAATAAACTCTTCAGTTTTTTTTTTTTTTTTTCCTTCTCCCAGTTGTCTAGAAATGTTGGAGATATTTGTAGAAGATATTGGCCACCTGAAAATTTTATTATCTCATGTAGTTCATCTTGCATTGGCATTACTGGTATAAATTTGGCATTAGAGATCCAAATTCCAATACTTCTCCATCTATAGAGTGCAAATATGGCTATAAGGAATGTCTCCCTTATTTCAGGATCTAGAAGGTAGGTACAAGCTAGTTCGTCCTCTTGTGTCCTCACTTAAAGAGCAGTTTGTGTGACAAAATTCTTCAAAAGGAGGTCATCTTGGTGTACCGTTCCTCGTAGAGTAGGTCTGACAATCTCCTTCTGTCTCCCTAGGTTCTTGCCAAAGTGTTTAGTGGGCCGGGCTTTATTTGTATAAGCGAAGTAGTCTCAATACACAACTCGGTCTGGTCTGGTCGGGCTAACCTGGGCTGGATTTCTACAATTTGATGTATTCGACGTGAGTTACAACCATGCCTCTTGTAGCATTCTCCTCATAATTTCGCTTAAGTATTGTCAAATATAGGTTGGACTGAGATAACAAGGTTGGATTGAGATAACAAGTTTATCCCGAAGTACTTTTCCATACGGTCATTTTGGCTCAAACTGGAGCTTGTTTCGATCTCCCAGTCAAAATTTATGATACTTTAAAGTTTTATATTTTATATTTTTGCCTGTAATATGTACGTCTTACTTCGGATGAAAATTCTCTCTACACGAATTGTGTTACTCTCGTCGAAAACATACAAATCGACCTATTGTGTGACGAAAAACTATTTGAACACAAATAGTTATGGCCGTTTGAAGTCTGATCGACGGCAGTCGTAATATTCGTACGGTAGATTTTTTTTTTTTGGTTTCAATGATAACATATTTTATTATTTTGGATGTTAAACTAAATAAAAAAAAATCAAATCCAAAACTAACTAAATAGAAATAAACTAAAAAAAAATCCTGACAATTAAAATGAGGACTGTCAAAATTTTGACAGTCCTCATTGTTTGTGGGACTGTCAAAATCCTGACAGTCCTAGTTTTATATAAAATTTTCAGTGGGTTAAAATTAGGACTGTCAAAATTTTGACAGTCTACATAGCTTGTGGGACTGTCAAAATTATGACAGTCCTAACAATTTGTAGGACTGTCAAAATTTTGACAGTCCTTCCAAGGGGTAGGACTGTCAAAATTTTGACAGTCCTGATTATAACAGCCCCGAGTTTGGGCTAGCCCCGAGTAACAATTTGTGGGACTGTCAAAATTTTGACAGTCCTTCCAAGTGGTAGGACTGTCAAAATTTTGACAGTCCTGATTATAACAACCCCGAGTTTGGGCTAGCCCTGAATAACTTTTAGGATGGCAAACTTGTAATTTTTTGTAAATTTCCAATGGGCTAGTCCCGAGTAAAATGTGTAGTGCCCTTGTAATTAGCCTATTTTTCTTCCTCTCTTCTTCTTCTCGCTAGTTCCTTCTCTTCTTCCCGCTATGTTGGCGCCGCGCTTGGCCTCCGTTCCCGCTGCGCGCCTCCCACTCCAGTGCGACCAAGCCCGCCTTTCCTCCTCCTCCTTTAAACCCTCTTCTCTTCCCGAACCCACACCAACGTTCAGTGGCGTCGGAAAAAAGAAGCCATTTTTACTTCGGCAACAGCAGAAGAGAGTTCCGTCGATGTCGTCTTCCCGAAGTGACTCCGGTTCTCCCATTGGGTACGTGCTTTCCCGTCGCTCGTCTTGTTTGGCATTTGGGAATAGACATTGCGTCGAACACTTGGGCTGCCTAGACCCTTTTTGTGATTGGAATTGAGTTAGAATTGTTCGTTGGTAAATGATAGCACCGAACACGACACGGGAACGCGGACGCACATTGATTTTGGTGCCTTCTACTTTATTTTGTACTATCCGTAGTATTGGTGTTGTGACCAACATGAAACGGATACGGACACGGCTCCTTTTCTGTTTTCGGAATGCCTGTTCTTATTTAAGGTTCAGTTGGCATTATTTTTCCAATACTTTGCTTAATTTAGTTCATTAATGGTTGGCCTATAGTACGAGTCTTAGACTGTTTGTTTGTTTTATTTGTTTTTAATGTAAGAAAAATGCTTAATGCTGTTTATGCCCAGTACAACTCCTGGATTTTTTTGAGTAAAATACGCTTTTTTTTCCAAGGAAAATATTCATTAAAATTGGTACTTTTGAATAATCTAGAGTATTTTGGAAACTTGATTTAACGTAAGAAGTTGCATTTTGAAAATCCATACTTTGGAAACGACCATGTTTTTGGACTTCTGGTTGTATTTGCAAAACTGCCGTTTAAAATAATACTAAGAATACTGTGCCTAGGCTATTAGTTGCTAGGCTTCGTCCTTGCAGCTTTATTGATGTTCCATGTTACATGACAGTTCTTATTGTTTTGTGAAGGTCCATATAGGTGTATAACACATTTTATTGGAACTAATATATGGCATCCGGTTTAAGTTTTTGGTCGACGGAGTGTGAGCTTGAAGCTATTTAACTTAGCAATACTATAGTCATGCATGCAACAATTTCCCCTATGGTTCGACTTTAAGAACAAGGCACCGATGCTATGTTGCACGGACACAAATACTGCACGATATAATAAATACACCGCAACGCAGACATGGCATTTAATTTGGCATGTTTAATGTATTCTTGGGGTGTCTGCGTGTCCAATACGTGTATTACAGAACATTGAGTTTGAAATAGTTTGTGCTTCCTAGCACCCAGCACAAACCATGCCAATTATAGCAAATTGGTGACATGATTAAGCAGAACAATTTCATAGAGATGGCTTAGACTAACGGTTGTCACATTTTTGTTAACTACCTTGCCCTTTAATTATTAGAAATCCTAACTAAAATGCATCACCTCTTACTTCTACCCTATGTTGCAAGGATACCAATACGACACTACATGATGGTGCAAACACAACACTGAGATTGGCGTGTCCTAGTACATTTTGGGTGTTTGTGTTGTGTCTAATACGTGCCTGGCATGACATGACATGGAGATGGCGCTGATGTTTGGACTTTGGAGTGTACATCCTTCCCGCTTTTGGTAGTCAATTCTTTAGGAAGGCCATCATTTTTATCTTCTAAGCTTCTTGCAAGCAATCTGAATCGGATAATATTACACTATAATTTGCATTCTGTTTTTAATTCTTCATATTATTTCCACTAATTTTAAGTAACAAGAACTATTTGATTGCCGTTCTTTTTCACTTTTGGCTTAATGTGGTATAGATATGAATGCAATTCTATATAGGAAATCATCTTATCTCTTTGTCTAGACTATTTTATAGTCTACCGGAACTTAGAGGGTGCTCTTTGGTCGCATGAGATTAAAATGCAAATCCAAAAGGTAGACCTACCTACTTGTCAACTGGACCTCTACATTTTATGGCATGGTCATCTCATACTCATAGCTACCTTGGCTAGGATTTTGACAAAAAATAGAGGGTTGACATCAGGTCGATAACCGGTCATAAAAACAACATCAAATCATTTATGAAGCTTTCTTATGCTCCATACATTGTGATGGGGGAATGCGTGGATGATAACGATGATGATGATGATGTAAGTAATAGGAACTACATACACCCTACAACTAATGCCTATATCACAATATATGTCTATATGATGGGCAGTATACTGCTTATGCTAAATTTTACTTCAATTCAACATCATGTGATGCAAACCTTTTCCATTACAAACTTTTTATTTACTCATTTAGATTTTTTTATTTTATTGAACCAGTAAGTTATCCACCAACTCATTTGATACCATATTCATGTAGAGAGGACGATTTCCCGATCCATGGAGTCTCAAACGCAACCATTGGCATTCTAGGAGGCGGCCAATTGGGTAAAATGATGTGCCAAGCTGCAAGTTGCATGGCAGTCAAAGTGATCACTTTGGATCCACTTGACAACTGTCCTGCAAGTGGTGTGTCTCATTATCACGTTATTGGAAAGTTTGATGACGGCGAGACTGTCCGTGAATTTGCGAAGAGGTGGATATTGTGTACACAAAGTTTTTTCTTTCATCCAGAGTTCTATGTTTATTTCTTTTTTTTCCTCTTTAGATGTCAGGTGCTAACTGTTGAAATCGAACATGTCGATGCTGATGCACTAGATAAACTTGAACAACAAGGAATTGACTGCCAACCTAAAGCTTCAACCATAAGGATAATCCAGGTTAGTAATGCTCTCTTTATAATTATTTCTTTTCTTGACGTAGAAAGCATTTACAAGCACTAAAATTTTGGAATCATCTTGAAGTGCTTTCATATTTAGAAATGACTTTATAGTCAACTCAGTCAATGAAGAAGTCACGAAGGCTGGATTTGTCAGATGATCCATCGGTAATATAGATTTAAGTAGTCATAGGGTGCCAAATGTCATGGCCAGAGTGTTCCTGCCAAATGTCACCCAAAAATCCTGCAGACAAGTGCCCCCTAGATAACATAGTGGAAGTTCTTAAAAGCGGTTTTGAATCCACTGATAATTCAGAAATGTAGAGCAAGTAATAGGACAGGCTCCAAGAGAATTTAAAAGGCTTGATCTCAATACATATAAATTGTCATTTTTCTTACTCAACCTGCGACAGGGTCCCAGGAAGAGGTAGTGGATCTGTTGTGAATGAAGGATGCATTTGGTCTTGTTGGATCACATATCAACACGAAGCTAACGGTAAGCTGGGAGAATCACCCATCAAAAAAAGTCATAGGGGTGGATGCCTCTGGTCATAGGGCAATTCCACAAGAATATGCTGAGTCAATCCTTTAGAAGATGGCCTACTGAAGCCTAGGTATATGGCCCATGAGTGCAACCCTACTAAAGCCTAGGTATATGGCCCAGAGTGCAACCCCATTACATCATCCACTGCTTTGTGCAGTTACATTGACACCTTAGGCCATTCCTTTCCCATCAGTTACTAAATAAAACTGATTGTGGTAATACCTCTCACATCACCCAATACTAAGGCACCCAAATCTGGTCATAGGGCAATTTTGTTTCTATTTTCTAAATAGCTTTCTTTTGCAACTTGCTTTTTTTATATTAATTCATGTTAATAGTAATTCCGAAGAAATAAATATTATCAAGGAACATATGGAACTTCTATTTCAAAATAAATCCCATAATACAACTTGCCTTGTAGATCTGCATGATAGTCGATCTAAAGTTTAGTTTACTATAGCTAGCTTAGAATATGATAGCATCTTAATATAAAGAAGTGGTCTTATTGTAATAAAAATAAAATTGTGATTGAGTGCAGTAACTCCACAAGTTGCTGTTATAATGGGTTCGGATTCTGATCTTCCTGTGATGAAGGACGCTGCAGAGGTTTTGAAGAATTTTAATGTGCCATTTGAGGTTGTCCTACTCCTGTTTCAATAACTGTTTTATGGATAAATATGAAGGATGTTTGTATCAACCTAGAGTTCTTACGTAAACGCCATTGTTTATCAAAAATTTCAGCTAACAATTGTTTCGGCACACCGGACACCTGAGAGGATGTACTCTTTTTCGTTATCTGCCAAGGAAAGAGGAGTCCGAGTCATTATTGCTGGTGCTGGTGGTGCAGCACACTTACCAGGTTTGTTCCTCTGAATATTGGTAGTCTATCACTGTTCACCACTTGAAGATGTTGTTGATCTCACCTAGAGAAGGTTTCATTTTCCAGGCATGGTGGCTTCATTGACCCCATTACCTGTTATAGGCGTCCCAATACGAACTTCGTCTCTAGATGGAGTCGACTCCCTTTTGTCAATTGTGCAGGTACGCAATGTTATTACTCTCATCTGTTATATACAAGAAAATAGCCTGAAATATGAAATATGTAAAAAGTTTCGCATGTTGTTTACTTGAGAAGATTATGGTAATATGTTGTTGAATGAACATGAATCTAATGGTTGCCACAGCAAAATCAAATTGGACTCTCTGGTTGATTAGAAGAATTAGCATGTCTACTTGTTTTACATTGTAGGTATAGCGAGTATAGGGGTGATGAATTCAAGTTGATATGATCATAACAATAAAGCTATGGTGAAAACATGTGTATTTATAGGGCTGGTGATATGCTTATAGTTCCTTGGAAAGTATCTAAATAGTCCAGCAGATGAAGTTAGGGTTTTTGGTCATTTCTTGAGTCTTTAGATTAAGCTCCATTTACTTTCATTTTCTTCAACAGGGTTTCTCCTTCCTCTCCATATCATGCTGATAAGAGAAGTCTTTCCCTACTCATCTGTTTAAAAGTATGAGGTTAAGGTTTTTGGTGATTACTAAGTTCTTAGATTAAGGTTTGTTTGCCTTTCATTTTCTTTCCTATGGATTTCCTCCTCTCTCCGTATGATGCCTGATAAAGAAGTCACATAACATCCAGTTTCTTTCTAAGATGATGAAGGTTTTATTGCTACTTGAGCTCTTAGATCAAGTTGCACTCGCCTTTCAGTTTCTTCCATGAGGTTTTCTCATGTCCTTATCATGCTATAGCCTGTCTTTCCATTAAATCTTGTTCTCTCTCCTTAGGTTTTGCATACTTTTCTTTTGTTGCTGCTAAATGTTTTTCCAAGAATAACCTGCTAAAGAGTTATGTAAGAATTTATCTAGCTTTCTTCCCATAGATTTTTGTCTAGATGCAAAACTTGGCAACTTCATCTTGTGACAATAGTGCACAGACCTCGCACAGCTATCTTCTTTTAACTTATCCTAGCAAATCAAGTTGTGGTTACATATCCACACAAACAAACAAACAAATAAAGAAGGGTAATAAGTAGGAAACCTCCCTGATGTTTTCTAGTTTGGTACCCTCCTAACATTAATTCATAGAAAGTCCTCGTCATCCAATTTTTCGTGAACCTGTTAGTTTCAAAGTGTCAAATCACAATGATATCCCAGCTTTGAGTATTTTAATCTATAAACTCTTATGTGTTGTGAAAGAAACTCTCCCTCCATCCCAATCACCATGCTAGTAACCCTCCTTCCTACCCACAAGGGTGGCCGCAGCCTTGCTGCTGGAAATCCCCCTTGCACTCTCTCTCTCTCTCTCTCTCTCTCTCTCTCTCTCAAGACTCACTCCTTCTATTGGTCACTTTCTTGTAATTTGTGAGGTTTGGCAAGGAGGTATCATCAGTGCTGGCCGTCGCCAGCAAAGAGGGAGGAATATCGGGAAATGTGAGTTTGGTGAAGAGCATGGTGATAATTTTCTTCAATCATAAAAGTAAATACAGTAGTATTTAAAAAAAATTGTTTCAAATTAGGCAAATGAAACACATTATTGTCACTTGACACTCGTAGACCACAGTTTTTGAAAATGGATGTTAGATGCCAAAAGTCTAAAGTTAGGGGGCTAAGTCTAAGATGCCAAACTGGAAAAAGTGAAGGGTTTCCTGCTAACTAGTAACTATCCAATAAAGAATGTATATATACACAAACTTATTGATCTTGTTTCAAACACATGATACAAGATTTAAGAGGTATCTACCTGCTGACTACATCTAAGCTTCCATGTTAATGAGTTGGTATTGCCCAGCTTTTCACTATGTAACTAAAAGTTATTGGAGCATCACTTCACTTCACTGACCTGATTATCTATGCTGTACTTTTTTGGTAGAATTCGATATTTAAGAACAATATCAATATTTAAGAACTTCCTCCTCTGAAAAAATAATACAGCAAATGTAAACAATATTTAAGAAGAAAAAATGAAATATTTTTTGTGGAGAAATATAACATAAGAAGCTCTATATGGTTCATGTGAAAATGATTGCAAACTTGAAGGCATTATGTTAGGATGGTAAAGTTAGATGCAACTGAGCACCCTTTAGTTAACTGTCGTAATAAGTACTCCAATGGATCAGTTCCTAAGTTGATGTCTAGGAACCATGGTCCCACCTGTGAGTTGTCAGTGTCTCCTGTTAATTGTAATAGAAAGATTGTGGAGTATCCTTATAATGAAATAAAACAGAGCTACATGATTTAGGTGTGAATTTATGTTAAAGTGCATTGTTTAATAATTGTGCTTGCTATTCTTCATGAAATTTATGTGATTTAGGTTTAGAGTTGTATTCAAGTACCTGAATGAAACTTTGGGGCTGCTGCATATAATATATTTCTTATTCTGTTAATCCTATGTAGTAATTATTATGCATTCTTTTTTCACTAGGACACGTATCAAACACACCATTGACACTCCAAAATACACTAGGACATTCCAAAATAGGTGCCGTGTCCTTATCGTGTCATGTCCATGGAACATAGCTCTTTCATTATATTGTGTAGATGTTTTGGGTACATATGTGCCCATTCTTGTTTGCAATAGGATTGAGCTGGATGCTTATTGTTTCAAGTTACAATAAGTGGATTTCCAGCCCTTAAACATTAATTCATGTTCGTGATAATACTACTTTTTTTTTTCTTGCAGCATTGGGAGGATTTGCCCGTGGCTTATATGTAGAGAAATGGACACCATTTGTGAAGGTTGACCTTGAATAATTTTGTTAATGCAATATCAAAATTCTATTTTATATTAGAGAATTATCAAATACATAAAGATAATTCGATGTGTTATATTATAAAATCTTAGTCTCATTCCAGCACCACATCTTTGGTTCCTGATAATTCTGTATTTATTTCCTTGCTTTTATTTAAAGATCTCTCTCTCTCTCTTTCTCCATTGTTTCTCTGGAAACTCTTAAAAAACCTTGTTATAACTTTCCTCAATTTATTTGTCTTGAAACTCCTATTGTTCAACTTTGCGTTTGTGTCATTCTATGTCCCTCTTTCATGCTCCTTTTACTCCTATCAATTGGTTCTTTGAGAATTCCTATTCAACTTTGTGGTCGTGTACAACTTTTTACGTAACAAAGTAAAACTGTTGCAATACCAACCTAATTTCTTCATCTCTGTTTGATTTAGGAGCTCGCTGTCATTGTTGCTAGGGGAAGAGATGGTTCAGTTTCATGCTATCCTGTGGTTGAAACTATTCACAAGTAAGATGATACAGTTCTATGGTTATGTAATAAGCGGCATCGGTCTTTCTTCTGTTGTATTTCATCTTGCTAACATGAAATGACCTGGAGGGTTACCTCTTAGGAGGTCATTTCTTCTTTTCTATGCAGACTGATTTGTTACTCAGACTGTTTTCTGATTTTTTGGTATTTTTAGGGATAACATTTGTCACATAGTAGAAGCTCCAGCTAATGTGCCTAGAAGGATAAAGAAGCTTTCTGTTGATGTTGCCCAACAAGCTGTTAGTTCCTTGGAAGGTGCTGGCGTCTTTGCTGTGGAATTATTTTTAACAAAAGATGGGAAGGTCAGTCTTATTTTCTTACACATCTTGACTTTATCTTGTATATTCTTTTACACTTGTCCATTAAGGTATTCTGCTTGTTTCCTGTTCAGTTTGTGGTACTTAGGGTCTTATGTAGGACACATTTCAATGTAAATTGATTGTACCTTATTTTAATTAGGTTTTGCTGAATGAAGTAGCTCCTAGACCTCACAACAGTGGCCATCATACAATTGAATCTTGCTATACCTCCCAATATGAGCAACATCTGCGAGCAGTCATTGGTCTTCCACTCGGAGATACATCAATGAAAACTCCAGCTGCGATCATGTACAACATACTGGGGGAAGATGAGGTAATGTTTTTCTTACACTAATCTTCATTGACACTGATTTACTTGTTCAGATCTACCTTTAGGATCTCTTTGGTAAACTGTAAGATTAGGAGAATTTGGATCTACACTTTCAAGGGATAGAAAATGCATGGTTTCATGCGCTTTCTTGTCCATTGTAATTCCAAAAATGTGTTTGATTTGTTAAGAAAGTGGAAAACTGGAAAGTGAGAAGTACATTATAATAATAGTAAATATCAATTAAATTCTTTATAATTACAAGATACTAATAATAATTATTAATCATCTTAATTAATAACTAATTATTATAGGTATATCTTAATATTAAATACTAATTAAATTATCTTACTAAATTGATAACTAATTATTAACATGATATCTTTAACCAATTATTTTATTTTAGGTTAAACAATTAGTGTAAAAATAGTAAGTATTATTATTTAACTATCTTAATTATTTGAGAGAGAGAGAGAGAGAGAGAGAGAGAGTATAAAAAAAATCAAAAAAAATCCTAAACTCTACTTTCCAGTCCACATCCTCTTCTTTGGAAGAGTGGATGTTAAAAGTTGAAAGTGAAGGGAACTAGGGTTGGGTGTACGGTTCTAGGATCTGCGATTATGATCTGGCCCGAACCGTAAATTGCCCAAACAAGTTGGTTCCTAAAATTTGAATTTAAACGGACCGGATCGTTTGACATTAACGGGTCAGGACGGGTCATATTTTCAAAGTAAACGGGCTTCGACCCGTTTTCGGGGGCAGAATAGGGATTGTGTGATGCATATGCGACAATTCAGGATGGTGCTGCAAGGGTATATAGGTATTATTATTATTATTTAATTATTTTCTTTCAGTAAAAATCCTGTTAACTTATATTTGCAACAGAACGAAAAGAGTTGTTCAAATTGCTTAATTTATTCTTTATTCAGATTTTGAAGAAAAGGACTTCCAAAAAGGATGAAGTTATATATATATATATATATATATATATATATATATATATATATATATTTATATATATATATATGTGTGTGTGTGTGTGTGTGTGTACGAACAAGCCTAGAACAAGTTATGCTGATGTTTTAGTCTAACATATAGGTTCAAATTTAGCAGCTAGAAACTTTCACATGGAACACTTAACAGACTTTGTATCTCTTCTAATTCTAGAATTTGTATCAAAGAACACTTCTAACAAACATATAACAAGAGAGAGCTTTGTGTGCTGATATTTTAGTCTAATATATATGCTGATATTTTAGTCTAATGTATATCAGACTTTGTATCTCTTCTAATTCTAGACTTCTATCAAAGAACACTTCTAACAAACATATTATAAGAAAGAGCTTACATGATTTTTTTGCAAAACGATTATTCTCATCTCAAGATCATCTAACAGTCGACCACAATCTTACATGACCAAATTTTGCTTCAAGGTGAATGAACTACTTGAGATAAATGGATGGACTGGATATAAACTCCAAATAAATACGTTCTAGGTTCAACTTCTAATTCAGAACTTCAGGTGTTAAAAATTTTCAGTAAGAATTCTAACCTTTTCAAGCGTTCAGTTCAGAAGAACCTCATATAAAAGAGTTTTTCCAGCTAGCTATTGTTGCTGCCATGCCCCAGCCACATTTTGAACACGTTTGGACCTGCGGGTCGCTCCATTTTGATCCGTTTCAAACGGTCCCAATCCGGTCCGGTTCCAAAAAAAATTCGGCCCGTCCTGCTAAAGAACGGCTCCGGTCCAGTTCTATAAAATTTGGGCTCGCTCGGCTCCCGTGCCCACCCCTAAATGGAACAAAGTGGGGGACAAGACTTTGTATTGCAATGATGGCATAGAGTTTTCACTTCAAATCCAAGTTGTGAACCAAACAATAGATTTTGAAAAACTCCTCCACAAGGTTTGGTACTTTCCACTCCCAATTTCAAGTTACCAAACAGGCCCTTATGGTTAGTACTGAAAGGTAAACGATGATTCAAAGAAACTTCATTATCTGGCTTCTTCGGACAACATCCTTGCTTCTTCTTTTTTTCTTTTCAGTCAACAGATTCAACACCAAAGAAATTTCCAGTCAAAATGTTTTTGAGCGAGACCCCCCATTAATTAACCATTGGAACATACTAAATTAAGTTAGCATTGGGATTATGCAAAATTGAGACAGATGTTCCTTCCAATGTTTTGGTTGACACAAAATAAAAAGTAATTCATTATTCAGTTGCTCTGATTCACATATTTCTTTCTACCTTGCAAATACTAATCAGGAGTGGACAGAGTAAAAGCACCCGTTTAGCTTATTAATGTTATAATCTTCCAGTATTGTATTTGTTCAACCAACACAAAATTACTGAGGGAAAGAGATGCTAAATTGGGATGGATCAAAAACTGAATAACCCTTTTGCAATAAAACACTGGAATATTCAAGCTTGTTCTTTGAGCAGTGGCATTGGATTTGTGATTTTATGGTATTGAGGTGTGGGTATAATCCTCCTGATTGTGAGTGCTTAGGTATGAGGTTCACACTAAATGAAATTCAGGTAGCAACTTAAGACCTATCCTAGTGGGATACTGGTGATTCAATCCTGTCCCATTCTATTGTCCATTCTATTGCAAAAACATGTTGACCAATAATAAGACTAATGGAGGAAAATGATTTATATATAGTTGACCCAAATATTTAGGGTAAAGACGGGAGAAATACTTTTTTCTTTCTTTATTCTGTTTATTTAGTTGACCCAAAATATTTGAATATTACCCTTGATTGCATGAGCTTAAAATGCAGATCCAAAGGTAGGTCTGCCTACCTTCTAATTGGCCGCCTAGGTTTTATGGAATGACCCTATCATGCTTATAGCTTCCTTGGCTAGGATTTTGGCAACAACATAGAGGGTCGTCGCTAGGTCAAAATCCGATCGTATAAATCTTTGTCAAAACTTTTGTAGAGCTTTCTTATTGTCCAAATCCGACCCCAGTTTGATGTGAGTTTGATGTGAGTTGACTTGGACGGGAATGGTGATGATGATTATCCCCTTTGTACTCTTTTTGTGTTTGTTTTTTAGAACTTTGATCTCAGAAGGAAATTGCAATTGCCAAGGAGACTTTTACACTATTCCAGGATTTTCATAGTGGGTTACCAAAACTATCCTTAGTTTATTACAGTTTTAAAAAATGAAATTTATAGCTTCCTTTATAAATTAAAGATAATTTTGGTAACCCCATTTTGAAAATCCGTGGACATTGTACAAGCTTCCTTGGCAATTACAGTTCCCTCTCAGAAATACCATATTCTATATTATTCATCCTTAATATCAGCTTACCTAACTAGCTGTTTGTTGTTGTTTACTTTAATAGATGTCATGGTCAAGGTCTAGAGTTTCTTTCTCCTTTTCAAGTGCTTTGGGTATTGTTTTTAACTTTCCATTTATATTTAGTGTCCTTAATTCTAACTTTCTGTCATCAACTTGCCAATGTGGATGTTATTTTCCTAATTTGACCTATCTATGAATTTGAAGTTGACAATACGGAATCATTGTACGATTTTTTAATGGCCTTCGTTTAAGGAGAACCAGGGTTCTGTTTGGCTAACCAGCTGATTAGTAGGGCATTAAGTGTTCCTGGAGCTAGCGTTCATTGGTATGGCAAACCAGGTGGGAAAGACGTAGTTATGCTCATTTTATTATGGTATAAAAGTTTGATTTCTGCTTGGGTTTTCATGACAACTTGATATATCAATCTTGTAGAAATGCGGAAGCAACGGAAGATGGGCCATATTACTATTGTAGGCCCTTCAATGAATATTGTCAAAGCTCGTCTGGATCAAATATTGAAAAGTGAAAATTTAGGAGGCAATACTGCAGGTTGGTTGATGATATCTTCTTTTTCCCTCTACGAGTTGAAGAAAGTCTTGCTTTACTTCCTTTCCGATATCAAGATTATCCAGTTCATTGAATTTCTTTATTTACAACATCAACATGCAAGTTCTATCTATTGTCATAACATCCAAGGATTTTTGGCTCTTGTATAATATTGTTTATTCATAAACATAATTGAGGTCGATGGTATGTTGGCATGTTTCTGTTCCTTGATCATCATTTGCTGTCTCATTTTGTTTCTATTTTCTAAATAGCTTTCTTTTGCAACTTGCTTTTTTTATATTAATTCATGTTAATAGTAATTCCGAAGAAATAAATATTATCAAGGAACATATGGAACTTCTATTTCAAAATAAATCCCATAATACAACTTGCCTTGTAGATCTGCATGATAGTCGATCTAAAGTTTAGTTTACTATAGCTAGCTTAGAATATGATAGCATCTTAATATAAAGAAGTGGTCTTATTGTAATAAAAATAAAATTGTGATTGGGTGCAGTAACTCCACAAGTTGCTGTTATAATGGGTTCGGATTCTGATCTTCCTGTGATGAAGGACGCTGCAGAGGTTTTGAAGAATTTTAATGTGCCATTTGAGGTTGTCCTACTCCTGTTTCAATAACTGTTTTATGGATAAATATGAAGGATGTTTGTATCAACCTAGAGTTCTTACGTAAACGCCATTGTTTATCAAAAATTTCAGCTAACAATTGTTTCGGCACACCGGACACCTGAGAGGATGTACTCTTTTTCGTTATCTGCCAAGGAAAGAGGAATCCGAGTCATTATTGCTGGTGCTGGTGGTGCAGCACACTTACCAGGTTTGTTCCTCTGAATATTGGTAGTCTATCACTGTTCACCACTTGAAGATGTTGTTGATCTCACCTAGAGAAGGTTTCATTTTCCAGGCATGGTGGCTTCATTGACCCCATTACCTGTTATAGGCGTCCCAATACGAACTTCGTCTCTAGATGGAGTCGACTCCCTTTTGTCAATTGTGCAGGTACGCAATGTTATTACTCTCATCTGTTATATACAAGAAAATAGCCTGAAATATGAAATATGTAAAAAGTTTCGCATGTTGTTTACTTGAGAAGATTATGGTAATATGTTGTTGAATGAACATGAATCTAATGGTTGCCACAGCAAAATCAAATTGGACTCTCTGGTTGATTAGAAGAATTAGCATGTCTACTTGTTTTACATTGTAGGTATAGCGAGTATAGGGGTGATGAATTCAAGTTGATATGATCATAACAATAAAGCTATGGTGAAAACATGTGTATTTATAGGGCTGGTGATATGCTTATAGTTCCTTGGAAAGTATCTAAATAGTCCAGCAGATGAAGTTAGGGTTTTTGGTCATTTCTTGAGTCTTTAGATTAAGCTCCATTTACTTTCATTTTCTTCAACAGGGTTTCTCCTTCCTCTCCATATCATGCTGATAAGAGAAGTCTTTCCCTACTCATCTGTTTAAAAGTATGAGGTTAAGGTTTTTGGTGATTACTAAGTTCTTAGATTAAGGTTTGTTTGCCTTTCATTTTCTTTCCTATGGATTTCCTCCTCTCTCCGTATGATGCCTAATAAAGAAGCCACATAACATCCAGTTTCTTTCTAAGATGATGAAGGTTTTATTGCTACTTGAGCTCTTAGATCAAGTTGCACTCGCCTTTCAGTTTCTTCCATGAGGTTTTCTCATGTCCTTATCATGCTATAGCCTGTCTTTCCATTAAATCTTGTTCTCTCTCCTTAGGTTTTGCATACTTTTCTTTTGTTGCTGCTAAATGTTTTTCCAAGAATAACCTGCTAAAGAGTTATGTAAGAATTTATCTAGCTTTCTTCCCATAGATTTTTGTCTAGATGCAAAACTTGGCAACTTCATCTTGTGACAATAGTGCACAGACCTCGCACAGCTATCTTCTTTTAACTTATCCTAGCAAATCAAGTTGTGGTTACATATCCACACAAACAAACAAACAAATAAAGAAGGGTAATAAGTAGGAAACCTCCCTGATGTTTTCTAGTTTGGTACCCTCCTAACATTAATTCATAGAAAGTCCTCGTCATCCATTTTTTCGTGAACCTGTTAGTTTCAAAGTGTCAAATCACAATGATATCCCAGCTTTGAGTATTTTAATCTATAAACTCTTATGTGTTGTGAAAGAAACTCTCCCTCCATCCCAATCACCATGCTAGTAACCCTCCTTCCTACCCACAAGGGTGGCCGCAGCCTTGCTGCTGGAAATCCCCCTTGCACTCTCTCTCTCTCAAGACTCACTCCTTCTATTGGTCACTTTCTTGTAATTTGTGAGGTTTGGCAAGGAGGTATCATCAGTGCTGGCCGTCGCCAGCAAAGAGGGAGGACTATCGGGAAATGTGAGTTTGGTGAAGAATATGGTGATAATTTTCTTCAATCATAAAAGTAAATACAGTAGTATTTAAAAAAAAATTGTTTCAAATTAGGCAAATGAAACACATTATTGTCACTTGACACTCGTAGACCACAGTTTTTGAAAATGGATGTTAGATGCCAAAAGTCTAAAGTTAGGGGGCTAAGTCTAAGATGCCAAACTGGAAAAAGTGAAGGGTTTCCTGCTAACTAGTAACTATCCAATAAAGAATGTATATATACACAAACTTATTGATCTTGTTTCAAACACATGATACAAGATTTAAGAGGTATCTACCTGCTGACTACATCTAAGCTTCCATGTTAATGAGTTGGTATTGCCCAGCTTTTCACTATGTAACTAAAAGTTATTGGAGCATCACTTCACTTCACTGACCTGATTATCTATGCTGTACTTTTTTGGTAGAATTCGATATTTAAGAACAATATCAATATTTAAGAACAATAGCATTATTTAAATTGTTGGGTGTGGTGTGTGTGGCCAGTCAACCCACCGTTATATCATGACTTTTTATAAGGGCACTGTATTTTTTTTTTTACAAATTTTTCACTCAAAAATTTACTCAAGACGGCCCATGGGAAACAATTTTTGGAACTGTTGACAGTCCACCCAATTTGTGGGACTGTCAAAATTTTAAATTTTTTGACAATCCAAAAAATTTATGAACATGTTCTATTTAGGACTCTCAAATTTTTTGAAAGTCCTTTCCATTGATATTTTGACAGTCTTATAATTTTATCAATATCAAGCTGGTCCTACCTCTCCGCCCTCTCCTCCACCCTCTTCCGCCTCTGTTGCCAGCTCATGCGTCGCTCCTCCTCCGACCTCCTACTGTGCGGCGGACGAGGGATCGCGGACGAATGCGGAGATGTGAGGGCACTAGGTGAGGAGCTGGTCGGCGTTGAACTGGGCTCTCGTCGGAGGTCTCCTCGAGGATCATGCGGAAGCGGTCGAAGATGATGATGCGCTGGTCGCCGTTGACGGTGTAGATGGAGGAGTTGATGGCGGTCGCGGCAGCGCGGATGCCGAAGGCGGCCTTGGCGACGTTGGTGAGGAGGTTGACAGCGGCTTGGCTTCCCCTGGAGGCCATTGAAGGAGAAGGAGCAGGAGGGGGAGGGGGAGAAATTATAGGTGTAAACCCTAATTTGGGCAGTCCCCAGTAAAATTTTGAATGGCACACTTGTAAATACAAAAAAAAAATTGGACTAGTTTTGAATAAGTTTTGTAGTGCCCTGATAAAAAGTATAATATCATGAAATAAACTCTTCAGTTTTTTTTTTTTCCTTCTCCCAGTTGTCTAGAAATGTTGGAGATATTTGTAGAAGATATTGGCCACCTGAAAATTTTAATATCTCATGTAGTTCATCTTGCATTGGCATTACTGGTATAAATTTGGCATTAGAGATCCAAATTCCAATACTTCTCCATCTATAGAGTGCAAATATGGCTATAAGGAATGTCTCCCTTATTTCAGGATCTAGAAGGTAGGTACAAGCTAGTTCGCCCTCTTGTGTCCTCACTTAAAGAGCAGTTTGTGTGACAAAATTCTTCAAAAGGAGGTCATCTTGGTGTACCGTTCCTCGTAGAGTAGGTCTGACAATCTCCTTCTGTCTCCCTATGTTCTTGCCAAAGTGTTTAGTGGGCCGGGCTTTATTTGTATAAGCGAAGTAGTCTCAATACACAACTCGGTCTGGTCTGGTCGGGCTAACCTGGGCTGGATTTCTACAATTTGATGTATTCGACGTGAGTTACAACCATGCCTCTTGTAGCATTCTCCTCATAATTTCGCTTAAGTATTGTCAAATATAGGTTGGACTGAGATAACAAGGTTGGACTGAGATAACAAGTTTATCCCGAAGTACTTTTCCATACGGTCATTTTGGCTCAAACTGGAGCTTGTTTCGATCTCCCAGTCAAAAGTTATGATACTTTAAAGTTTTATATTTTATATTTTAGCCTGTAATATGTACGTCTTACTTCGGATGAAAATTCTCTCTACACGAATTGTGTTACTCTCGTCGAAAACATACAAATCGACCTATTGTGTGACGAAAAACTATTTGAACACAAATAGTTATGGCCGTTTGAAGTCTGATCGACGGCAGACGTAATATTCGTACGGTAGATTTTTTTTTTTGGTTCAATGATAACATATTTTATTATTTTGGATGTTAAACTAAATAAAAAAAATCAAAATCCAAAACTAACTAAATAGAAATAAACTAAAAAAAAATCCTGACAATTAAAATGAGGACTGTCAAAATTTTGACAGTCCTCATTGTTTGTGGGACTGTCAAAATCCTGACAGTCCTAGTTTTATATAAAATTTTCAGTGGGTTAAAATTAGGACTGTCAAAATTTTGACAGTCCACATAGCTTGTGGGACTGTCAAAATTATGACAGTCCTAACAATTTGTAGGACTGTCAAAATTTTGACAGTCCTGATTATAACAGCCCCGAGTTTGGGCTAGCCCCGAGTAACAATTTGTGGGACTGTCAAAATTTTGACAGTCCTTCCAAGTGGTAGGACTGTCAAAATTTTGACAGTCCTGATTATAACAGCCCCGAGTTTGGGCTAGCCCTGAATAACTTTTAAGATGGCAAACTTGTAATTTTTTGTAAATTTCCAATGGACTAGCCCCGAGTAAAATGTGTAGTGCCCTTATAATTAGCCTATTTTTCTTCCTCTCTTCTTCTTCTCGCTAGTTCCTTCTCTTCTTCCCGCTATGTTGGCGCTGCGCTTGGCCTCCGTTCCCGCTGCGCGCCTCCCACTCCAGTGCGACCAAGCCCGCCTTTCCTCCTCCTCCTTTAAACCCTCTTCTCTTCCCGAACCCACACCAACGTTCAGTGGCGTCGGAAAAAAGAAGCCATTTTTACTTCGGCAACAGCAGAAGAGAGTTCCGTCGATGTCGTCTTCCCGAAGTGACTCCGGTTCTCCCATTGGGTACGTGCTTTCCCGTCGCTCGTCTTGTTTGGCATTTGGGAATAGACATTGCGTCGAACACTTGGGCTGCCTAGACCCTTTTTGTGATTGGAATTGAGTTAGAATTGTTCGTTGGTAAATGATAGCACCGAACACGACACGGGAACGCGGACGCACATTGATTTTGGTGCCTTCTACTTTATTTTGTACTATCCGTAGTATTGGTGTTGTGACCAACATGAAACGGATACGGACACGGCCCCTTTTCTGTTTTCGGAATGCCTGTTCTTATTTAAGGTTCAGTTGGCATTATTTTTCCAATACTTTGCTTAATTTAGTTCATTAATGGTTGGCCTATAGTACGAGTCTTAGACTGTTTGTTTGTTTTATTTGTTTTTAATGTAAGAAAAATGCTTAATGCTGTTTATGCCCAGTACAACTCCTGGATTTTTTTGAGTAAAATACGCTTTTTTTTCCAAGGAAAATATTCATTAAAATTGGTACTTTTGAATAATCTAGAGTATTTTGGAAACTTGATTTAACGTAAGAAGTTGCATTTTGAAAATCCAAACTTTGGAAACGACCATGTTTTTGGACTTCTGGTTGTATTTGCAAAACTGCCGTTTAAAATAATACTAAGAATACTGTGCCTAGGCTATTAGTTGCTAGGCTTCGTCCTTGCAGCTTTATTGATGTTCCATGTTACATGACAGTTCTTATTGTTTTGTGAAGGTCCATATTGGTGTATAACACATTTTATTGGAACTAATATATGGCATCCGGTTTAAGTTTTTGGTCGACGGAGTGTGAGCTTGAAGCTATTTAACTTAGCAATACTATAGTCATGCATGCAACAATTTCCCCTATGGTTCGACTTTAAGAACAAGGCACCGATGCTATGTTGCACGGACACAAATACTGCACGATATAATAAATACACCGCAACGCAGACATGGCATTTAATTTGGCATGTTTAATGTATTCTTGGGGTGTCTGCGTGTCCAATACGTGTATTACAGAACATTGAGTTTGAAATAGTTTGTGCTTCCTAGCACCCAGCACAAACCATGCCAATTATAGCAAATTGGTGACATGATTAAGCAGAACAATTTCATAGAGATGGCTTAGACTAACGGTTGTCACATTTTTGTTAACTACCTTGCCCTTTAATTATTAGAAATCCTAACTAAAATGCATCACCTCTTACTTCTACCCTATGTTGCAAGGATACCAATACGACACTACATGATGGTGCAAACACAACACTGAGATTGGCGTGTCCTAGTACATTTTGGGTGTTTGTGTTGTGTCTAATACGTGCCTGGCATGACATGACATGGAGATGGCGCTGATGTTTGGACTTTGGAGTGTACATCCTTCCCGCTTTTGGTAGTCAATTCTTTAGGAAGGCCATCATTTTTATCTTCTAAGCTTCTTGCAAGCAATCTGAATCGGATAATATTACACTATACTTTGCATTCTGTTTTTAATTCTTCATATTATTTCCACTAATTTTAAGTAACAAGAACTATTTGATTGCCGTTCTTTTTCACTTTTGGCTTAATGTGGTATAGATATGAATGCAATTCTATATAGGAAATCATCTTATCTCTTTGTCTAGACTATTTTATAGTCTACCGGAACTTAGAGGGTGCTCTTTGGTCGCATGAGATTAAAATGCAAATCCAAAAGGTAGACCTACCTACTTGCCAACTGGACCTCTACATTTTATGGCATGGTCATCTCATACTCATAGCTACCTTGGCTAGGATTTTGACAAAAAATAGAGGGTTGACATCAGGTCGATAACCGGTCATAAAAACAACATCAAATCATTTATGAAGCTTTCTTATGCTCCATACATTGTGATGGGGGAATGCGTGGATGATAACGATGATGATGATGATGTAAGTAATAGGAACTACATACACCCTACAACTAATGCCTATATCAAAATATATGTCTATATGATGGGCAGTATACTGCTTATGCTAAATTTTACTTCAATTCAACATCATGTGATGCAAACCTTTTCCATTACAAACTTTTTATTCACTCATTTAGATTTTTTTATTTTATTGAACCAGTAAGTTATCCACCAACTCATTTGATACCATATTCATGTAGAGAGGACGATTTCCTGATCCATGGAGTCTCAAACGCAACCATTGGCATTCTAGGAGGCGGCCAATTGGGTAAAATGATGTGCCAAGCTGCAAGTTGCATGGCAGTCAAAGTGATCACTTTGGATCCACTTGACAACTGTCCTGCAAGTGGTGTGTCTCATTATCACGTTATTGGAAAGTTTGATGACGGCGAGACTGTCCGTGAATTGGCGAAGAGGTGGATATTGTGTACACAAAGTTTTTTCTTTCATCCAGAGTTCTATGTTTATTTCTTTTTTTTCCTCTTTAGATGTCAGGTGCTAACTGTTGAAATCGAACATGTCGATGCTGATGCACTAGATAAACTTGAACAACAAGGAATTGACTGCCAACCTAAAGCTTCAACCATAAGGATAATCCAGGTTAGTAATGCTCTCTTTATAATTATTTCTTTTCTTGACGTAGAAAGCATTTACAAGCACTAAAATTTTGGAATCATCTTGAAGTGCTTTCATATTTAGAAATGACTTTATAGTCAACTCAGTCAATGAAGAAGTCACGAAGGCTGGATTTGTCAGATGATCCATCGGTAATATAGATTTAAGTAGTCATAGGGTGCCAAATGTCATGGCCAGAGTGTTCCTGCCAAATGTCACCCAAAAATCCTGCAGACAAGTGCCCCCCAGATAACATAGTGGAAGTTCTTAAAAGCGGTTTTGAATCCACTGATAATTCAGAAATGTAGAGCAAGTAATAGGACAGGCTCCAAGAGAATTTAAGAGGCTTGATCTCAATACATATAAATTGTCATTTTTCTTACTCAACCTGCGACAGGGTCCCAGGAAGAGGTAGTGGATCTGTTGTGAATGAAGGATGCATTTGGTCTTGTTGGATCACATATCAACACGAAGCTAACGGTAAGCTGGGAGAATCACCCATCAAAAAAAGTCATAGGGGTGGATGCCTCTGGTCATAGGGCAATTCCACAAGAATACGCTGAGTCAATCCTTTAGAAGATGGCCTACTGAAGCCTAGGTATATGGCCCAGAGTGCAACCCCATTACATCATCCACTGCTTTGTGCAGTTACATTGACACCTTAGGCCATTCCTTTCCCATCAGTTACTAAATAAAACTGATTGTGGTAATACCTCTCACATCACCCAATACTAAGGCACCCAAATCTATGTGAAGAACACAATCATTACCATATTTGCTGCTACTGCATCTCGTAGGTTAAGCATAAGAAGAGGTGTAGCCTAAGGTCCACCTACCTAGCTTCCTTTTACCGACCTCTATTTAGCAGGTCTAGAATCACACATACTTCTCTTTAATGCTTCCAACTTAGAACCGAAGTCATGCTTACTTCCTTTAACCCTTCCGACAAAAATTTCATTGGCAGCCCAATGTGCAAAGAAGCCTAGACATCGGTGTAGGCTACAATATTTCTGTGGTGTCAATGACTAGTAATAAGAAACTTCCTTTATAGGAAAAGAATGTTAGAGATCTTGTCATATTATTTGTCAATTTAATTTCATTTTTCTTAAATTTATGCATGACATAAGCAATATGAAAAACATGTTAATCACATACGGTTTCTTACAAAAACACTAGACCATGTTTTAGTAGAGAAAGACGGGCATCATGAACTTGGATCATCTCCTCGCTAACGCTGGTTAATTTAGGTTGAGACCCAAATGCAAATTATTATTCATGCGACCTGTATCCACTCGTATCCCAGACATCATTGTTGTATTAGGGAAATTTTATTTTTTTATTTTTCAATTGGGTACGTCTTAAGAGTATCCAGGGTGAATCAGGTCGTACAACTAGATAATTCCCACCTGATATACACTGGATTCAGGTGCGTAATCCATTTTGAAGAATTTATCTTTTGTAGGCTACAACCTTTGATTGCACATTTAGTCCAGGTTGTGCCAAAGTTTCATTTCCGTTGTTTCCTTTCAGTATTTTCTTTTTGTTTGGATACTTTATTCAACCATTGCATAGGATAACTGGCGAAACATGCTAATTCCTTCTTTCTCCTATTAATCCAGCATGGAGGTGCTTGTGGAGCTGGAGTAACTGATAACTCCACGATGTCATCCTCCATTCAGAAATATTTTTTTCTTTTCCCAAAGGACTAGAATGTTGGATTGTTTCGTTCCAGAATGGAGAACGCTAAATTTAACGAATCTAATTTGTTTGAGTGAATGGAATAACCCGTAATCCTAACTATAGTTCTAACTTGCATTGAATGATGCGTACATCAAATAATGGATGTTAAATTGCAATTTCAAAAAAATTCTTTCGTATTGGAAGTACACATGATTGGAGAGCATACTACATTCTGGAAACATGTCTTTTGTTGTGCTAAAGCATTGTGAAGAAGCCTACCCCTGTTGTATCTTGTACAATACCACGTAACATTCACACTACAGTTTTTGGTCCACTGACCTAACATTCCACATTCTGGGAACATTGTTCTTGACTATTTATCAAGGTTTTAAGTATCAGATTGAACTGATATGTGTTGGATTGGAATTGTAGGGTCTGAAACTACCCGCTACTGACCAATTCAAAACCACCCAAACCCCAGGAACTGTTGAAGTCAGATACTTATAGGAAGGGTCTGAAGCTTGCTATTATATTCTTTGACAGTATGCAGTAATTATTCTATCTTTGTAGTGTCTGCCTCATAAGTTATTGTCCCTTGAAGCTTTGAAGGATCAAAATATTCACTGTTGCTTTTTGGTATGAAAAGTTTTGTTCAGCGTCCTCTCTAATATTGCCTAATAATTGCTTGTTTAAAAAATAAAAATACTCTTCTGACATACCTTTTACTCTTACGTCGTCTTCAAAAGGCTACCTGTTCTATTACCTTTAATTATTATTATAGTAATCACAATCAGTAAAAATTTGGTTGTTAGGAATTCATATCTAGTTCTTTCAGTTTTTATATAAAATTTGAGATGGACTGTCCCACTGAGCTTCATCTATTTTAAATGTTATTGCAGGACAAGTATATTCAAAAGGTTCATTTTTCTCAGCATGGGATTCCACTTCCTGAGTTTACGCAGGTTATACATTATTCTCTCGGTTTATACAAGAATTATAATCTTGAAGTTTAAGGTATTTATCTTTTGAAAGTTCTGTCAGGGCAGATAGATAGTATAGCAAGTGCTGAGAGAGCTGGGAACTTGCTTGGTTATCCTTTGATGATTAAAAGTAAAAGACTGGCTTACGATGGGAGGGGAAATGCTGTTGCTCACAGTAAAGAGGAGCTTCCTTCTGCTGTTAGTGGTAACATAATCACAGGCTACAACCTTTCCTTTTTAATTTGCTCACTCTCTGACTTACAAAGCTAACGCAAAAGTTTAATCAGTTTTTATGTTTGGTCTGGGATTTTTTTCTTTTCTGCTTGCTTCAAAACTTTTCTTTCAGGGAAATGAAATCCTATTGGTATAAATCAACAGCTACTGTAACTTTCTTTATGTTGCTTGTGTATATTTTTGAACATTAGACTTTTGAGCAAATGAACGACTAAGCTAAGTTTTGATTGCAATAATGATACATATGTTGTCACCTGATTAGTGAGTTTTATAAATCATGCTTACTGCTTCAGAACACCATATCTTAGACTAGGATGCTTTGAGTGCCCTCTTAGTGTTTCTCAGAGAAATTAATGTTTCATCTTTCCAGCCATTTTGCATCTAGTCCCTTTGCCATATGTGCATTGCTGCTTCTTTTCTTCCTATTTATTTTTAAGGATAAGTTGGTTAGAGATGTTATCCTGCTGCAGTTCTTAACATGTTCTGTCTCCTTTCAGGTATCTTACTTTTAGTAGATGAAAATCTAGTGACAATTGAAAGGCAAATTACAAAGGCACTACTAAGCCCTTTCTGTTAGGTGTTCTTTAGCCTTTTCCATTTGGTGATGAGTTGACCCTCTTACCAAAGGAGTTGAAGCTTTGAAGATAGATATTATTTCATGTTTTATTGAGCTGATTTTAGTCTGTGATACTTGCAATTTTCACCCTCATGACGTGTATCGGCAACTGGGTGGAGCCTAGGCGCTAGGCGGACATGGGGCGCCAAGACACTAGTCAACGCGTAGGCGGAATTAGGCACTAGGCGTCCGGTGCCCATCCGACTACCGCCTGACTACTTTTACAACCTTTGTATCAACTACAATATATCAATATTTTATAGATACTTATCGTCGTTATTATCACCATCCAAGACTTCTTCCATCAGAATAGAGTCAGCTATGGAACGTGAGAAAGCTCCATACAAGATTTGACTAAGTATAACCGGTTGTCGACCTGATGTACACAAGCATGATATGCTGGTCAGCTCAGAACATAAAGTACGGTCTGGACATGCTATAGGGAGGCCTGATATGAATTCTAGTTTCTTAAAGCAGGCTATTTGAAAGAAGAAATTTCTTAACCCAACAGAAAGATTATCCCGATCTGTTGACGACTTAAATTATGGTTAATCGAGTGAGATGAGGTTGCAAGCCCGACTTTCATTCCCATCGACGGGTTCTATTTGGAAATTGCTTTCCGTCCTAACCCTCTAAGTTGGTGATAAATTCCTAGCCAAGATAGCTATGAGCATGGATGGGCCATGTCATAGAACCTAAGTGGCAGACAGGTAGAAGTACCTTTTCGATTGCAGTGTAAACTCATGCAATCAAAGAGCACCTTCCAAGTTCTATAAGAGTCAAAGAGGTAAGATGATACAATTTGCTGTAGGAAATTGCATTCATCTCTATGATACATTACGCCAAAGAGTAAACTAATGACAATCCCAGTATTTTATAGATATTTATACAACCCAAAAGAACGAAGGACACAATTTCTTGAAACACTGATAGTTGTAGTGCTACTTCATAACTGGTAAAATAAATGAAGTGAGTAAACATGAAAATCATATAATTCTTCTTGAAAAAGATAACCCATCAATGTAGTTTCTTTAGTAGATTTTTTTTTTCTTTACTATTATATAGTTAGGATGGTAAAGTTAGATGCAACTGAGCACCCTTTAGTTAACTGTCGTAATAAGTACTCCAATGGATCAGTTCCTAAGTTGATGTCTAGGAACCATGGTCCCACCTGTGAGTTGTCAGTGTCTCCTGTTAATTGTAATAGAAAGATTGTGGAGTATCCTTATAATGAAATAAAACAGAGCTACATGATTTAGGTGTGAATTTATGTTAAAGTGCATTGTTTAATAATTGTGCTTGCTATTCTTCATGAAATTTATGTGATTTAGGTTTAGAGTTGTATTCAAGTACCTGAATGAAACTTTGGGGCTGCTGCATATAATATATTTCTTATTCTGTTAATCCTATGTAGTAATTATTATGCATTCTTTTTTCACTAGGACACGTATCAAACACACCATTGACACTCCAAAATACACTAGGACATTCCAAAATAGGTGCCGTGTCCTTATCGTGTCATGTCCATGGAACATAGCTCTTTCATTATATTGTGTAGATGTTTTGGGTACATATGTGCCCATTCTTGTTTGCAATAGGATTGAGCTGGATGCTTATTGTTTCAAGTTACAATAAGTGGATTTCCAGCCCTTAAACATTAATTCATGTTCGTGATAATACTACTTTTTTTTTTTCTTGCAGCATTGGGAGGATTTGCCCGTGGCTTATATGTAGAGAAATGGACACCATTTGTGAAGGTTGACCTTGAATAATTTTGTTAATGCAATATCAAAATTCTATTTTATATTAGAGAATTATCAAATACATAAAGATAATTCGATGTGTTATATTATAAAATCTTAGTCTCATTCCAGCACCACATCTTTGGTTCCTGATAATTCTGTATTTATTTCCTTGCTTTTATTTAAAGATCTCTCTCTCTCTCTTTCTCCATTGTTTCTCTGGAAACTCTTAAAAAACCTTGTTATAACTCTCCTCAATTTATTTGTCTTGAAACTCCTATTGTTCAACTTTGCGTTTGTGTCATTCTATGTCCCTCTTTCATGCTCCTTTTACTCCTATCAATTGGTTCTTTGAGAATTCCTATTCAACTTTGTGGTCGTGTACAACTTTTTACGTAACAAAGTAAAACTGTTGCAATACCAACCTAATTTCTTCATCTCTGTTTGATTTAGGAGCTCGCTGTCATTGTTGCTAGGGGAAGAGATGGTTCAGTTTCATGCTATCCTGTGGTTGAAACTATTCACAAGTAAGATGATACAGTTCTATGGTTATGTAATAAGCGGCATCGGTCTTTCTTCTGTTGTATTTCATCTTGCTAACATGAAATGACCTGGAGGGTTACCTCTTAGGAGGTCATTTCTTCTTTTCTATGCAGACTGATTTGTTACTCAGACTGTTTTCTGATTTTTTGGTATTTTTAGGGATAACATTTGTCACATAGTAGAAGCTCCAGCTAATGTGCCTGGAAGGATAAAGAAGCTTTCTGTTGATGTTGCCCAACAAGCTGTTAGTTCCTTGGAAGGTGCTGGCGTCTTTGCTGTGGAATTATTTTTAACAAAAGATGGGAAGGTCAGTCTTATTTTCTTACACATCTTGACTTTATCTTGTATATTCTTTTACACTTGTCCATTAAGGTATTCTGCTTGTTTCCTGTTCAGTTTGTGGTACTTAGGGTCTTATGTAGGACACATTTCAATGTAAATTGATTGTACCTTATTTTAATTAGGTTTTGCTGAATGAAGTAGCTCCTAGACCTCACAACAGTGGCCATCATACAATTGAATCTTGCTATACCTCCCAATATGAGCAACATCTGCGAGCAGTCATTGGTCTTCCACTCGGAGATACATCAATGAAAACTCCAGCTGCGATCATGTACAACATACTGGGGGAAGATGAGGTAATGTTTTTCTTACACTAATCTTCATTGACACTGATTTACTTGTTCAGATCTACCTTTAGGATCTCTTTGGTAAACTGTAAGATTAGGAGAATTTGGATCTACACTTTCAAGGGATAGAAAATGCATGGTTTCATGCGCTTTCTTGTCCATTGTAATTCCAAAAATGTGTTTGATTTGTTAAGAAAGTGGAAAACTGGAAAGTGAGAAGTACATTATAATAATAGTAAATATCAATTAAATTCTTTATAATTACAAGATACTAATAATAATTATTAATCATCTTAATTAATAACTAATTATTATAGGTATATCTTAATATTAAATACTAATTAAATTATCTTACTAAATTGATAACTAATTATTAACATGATATCTTTAACCAATTATTTTATTTTAGGTTAAACAATTAGTGTAAAAATAGTAAGTATTATTATTTAACTATCTTAATTATTTGAGAGAGAGAGAGAGAGAGAGAGAGAGAGAGAGTATAAAAAAAAATAAAAAAAATCCTAAACTCTACTTTCCAGTCCACATCCTCTTCTTTGGAAGAGTGGATGTTAAAAGTTGAAAGTGAAGGGAACTAGGGTTGGGTGTACGGTTCTAGGATCTGCGATTATGATCTGGCCCGAACCGTAAATTGCCCAAACAAGTTGGTTCCTAAAATTTGAATTTAAACGGACCGGATCGTTTGACATTAACGGGTCAGGACGGGTCATATTTTCAAAGTAAACGGGCTTCGACCCGTTTTCGGGGGCAGAATAGGGATTGTGTGATGCATATGCGACAATTCAGGATGGTGCTGCAAGGGTATATAGGTATTATTATTATTATTTAATTATTTTCTTTCAGTAAAAATTCTGTTAACTTATATTTGCAACAGAACGAAAAGAGTTGTTCAAATTGCTTAATTTATTCTTTATTCAGATTTTGAAGAAAAGGACTTCCAAAAAGGATGAAGTTATATATATATATATATATTTATATATATATATATGTGTGTGTGTGTGTACGAACAAGCCTAGAACAAGTTATGCTGATGTTTTAGTCTAACATATAGGTTCAAATTTAGCAGCTAGAAACTTTCACATGGAACACTTAACAGACTTTGTATCTCTTCTAATTCTAGAATTTGTATCAAAGAACACTTCTAACAAACATATAACAAGAGAGAGCTTTGTGTGCTGATATTTTAGTCTAATATATATGCTGATATTTTAGTCTAATGTATATCAGACTTTGTATCTGTTCTAATTCTAGACTTCTATCAAAGAACACTTCTAACAAACATATTATAAGAAAGAGCTTACATGATTTTTGTGCAAAACGATTATTCTCATCTCAAGATCATCTAACAGTCGACCACAATCTTACATGACCAAATTTTGCTTCAAGGTGAATGAACTACTTGAGATAAATGGACGGACTGGATATAAACTCCAAATAAATACGTTCTAGGTTCAACTTCTAATTCAGAACTTCAGGTGTTAAAAATTTTCAGTAAGAATTCTAACCTTTTCAAGCGTTCAGTTCAGAAGAACCTCATATAAAAGAGTTTTTCCAGCTAGCTATTGTTGCTGCCATGCCCCAGCCACATTTTGAACCCGTTTGGACCTGCGGGTCGCTCCATTTTGATCCGTTTCAAACGGTCCCAATCCGGTCCGGTTCCAAAAAAAATTCGGCCCGTCCTGCTAAAGAACGGCTCCGGTCCAGTTCTATAAAATTTGGGCTCGGCTCGGCTCCTGTGCCCACCCCTAAATGGAACAAAGTGGGGGACAAGACTTTGTATTGCAATGATGGCATAGAGTTTTCACTTCAAATCCAAGTTGTGAACCAAACAATAGATTTTGAAAAACTCCTCCACAAGGTTTGGTACTTTCCACTCCCAATTTCAAGTTACCAAACAGGCCCTTATGGTTAGTACTGAAAGGTAAACGATGATTCAAAGAAACTTCATTATCTGGCTTCTTCGGACAACATCCTTGCCTCTTTTTTTCTTTCTTTTCAGTCAACAGATTCAACACCAAAGAAATTTCCAGTCAAAATGTTTTTGAGCGAGACCCCCCATTAATTAACCATTGGAACATACTAAATTAAGTTAGCATTGGGATTATGCAAAATTGAGGCAGATGTTCCTTCCAATGTTTTGGTTGACACAAAATAAAAAGTAATTCATTATTCAGTTGCTCTGATTCACATATTTCTTTCTACCTTGCAAATACTAATCAGGAGTGGACAGAGTAAAAGCACCCGTTTAGCTTATTAACGTTATAATCTTCCAGTATTGTATTTGTTCAACCAACACAAAATTACTGAGGGAAAGAGATGCTAAATTGGGATGGATCAAAAACTGAATAACCCTTTTGCAATAAAACACTGGAATATTCAAGCTTGTTCTTTGAGCAGTGGCATTGGATTTGTGATTTTATGGTATTGAGGTGTGGGTATAATCCTCCTGATTGTGAGTGCTTAGGTATGAGGTTCACACTAAATGAAATTCAGGTAGCAACTTAAGACCTATCCTAGTGGGATACTGGTGATTCAATCCTGTCCCATTCTATTGTCCATTCTATTGCAAAAACATGTTGACCAATAATAAGACTAATGGAGGAAAATGATTTATATGTAGTTGACCCAAATATTTAGGGTAAAGACGGGATAAATACTTTTTTCTTTCTTTATTCTATTTATTTAGTTGACCCAAAATATTTGAATATTACCCTTGATTGCATGAGCTTAAAATGCAGATCCAAAGGTAGGTCTGCCTACCTTCTAATTGGCCGCCTAGGTTTTATGGAATGACCCTATGATGCTTATAGCTTCCTTGGCTAGGATTTTGGCAACAACATAGAGGGTCGTCGCCAGGTCAAAATCCGATCGTAAAAATCTTTGTCAAAACTTTTGTAGAGCTTTCTTATTGTCCAAATCCGACCCCAGTTTGATGTGAGTTTGATGTGAGTTGACTTGGACGGGAATGGTGATGATGATTATCCCCTTTGTACTCTTTTTTTGTTTGTTTTTTAGAACTTTGATCTCAGAAGGAAATTGCAATTGCCAAGGAGACTTTTACACTATTCCAGGATTTTCATAGTGGGTTACCAAAACTATCCTTAGTTTATTACAGTTTTAAAAAATGAAATTTATAGCTTCCTTTATAAATTAAAGATAATTTTGGTAACCCATTTTGAAAATCCGTGGACATTGTACAAGCTTCCTTGGCAATTACAGTTCCCTCTCAGAAATACCATATTCTATATTATTCATCCTTAATATCAGCTTACCTAACTAGCTGTTTGTTGTTGTTTACTTTAATAGATGTCATGGTCAAGGTCTAGAGTTTCTTTCTCCTTTTCAAGTGCTTTGGGTATTGTTTTTAACTTTCCATTTATATTTAGTGTCCTTAATTCTAACTTTCTGTCATCAACTTGCCAATGTGGATGTTATTTTCCTAATTTGACCTATCTATGAATTTGAAGTTGACAATACGGAATCATTGTACGATTTTTTAATGGCCTTCGTTTAGGGAGAACCAGGGTTCTGTTTGGCTAACCAGCTGATTAGTAGGGCATTAAGTGTTCCTGGAGCTAGCGTTCATTGGTATGGCAAACCAGGTGGGAAAGACGTAGTTATGCTCATTTTATTATGGTATAAAAGTTTGATTTCTGCTTGGGTTTTCATGACAACTTGATATATCAATCTTGTAGAAATGTGGAAGCAACGGAAGATGGGCCATATTACTATTGTAGGCCCTTCAATGAATATTGTCAAAGCTCGTCTGGATCAAATATTGAAAAGTGAAAATTTAGGAGGCAATACTGCAGGTTGGTTGATGATATCTTCTTTTTCCCTCTACGAGTTGAAGAAAGTCTTGCTTTACTTCCTTTCCGATATCAAGATTATCCAGTTCATTGAATTTCTTTATTTACAACATCAACATGCAAGTTCTATCTATTGTCATAACATCCAAGGATTTTTGGCTCTTGTATAATATTGTTTATTCATAAACATAATTGAGGTCGATGGTATATTGGCATGTTTCTGTTCCTTGATCATCATTTGCTGTCTCATTTTGTTTCTATTTTCTAAATAGCTTCCTTTTGCAACTTGGTTTTTTTATATTAATTCATGTTAATAGTAATTCCGAAGAAATAAATATTATCAAGGAACATATGGAACTTCTATTTCAAAATAAATCCCATAATACAACTTGCCTTGTAGATCTGCATGATAGTCGATCTAAAGTTTAGTTTACTATAGCTAGCTTAGAATATGATAGCATCTTAATATAAAGAAGTGGTCTTATTGTAATAAAAATAAAATTGTGATTGGGTGCAGTAACTCCACAAGTTGCTGTTATAATGGGTTTGGATTCTGATCTTCCTGTGATGAAGGACGCTGCAGAGGTTTTGAAGAATTTTAATGTGCCATTTGAGGTTGTCCTACTCCTGTTTCAATAACTGTTTTATGGATAAATATGAAGGATGTTTGTATCAACCTAGAGTTCTTACGTAAACGCCATTGTTTATCAAAAATTTCAGCTAACAATTGTTTCGGCACACCGGACACCTGAGAGGATGTACTCTTTTTCGTTATCTGCCAAGGAAAGAGGAATCCGAGTCATTATTGCTGGTGCTGGTGGTGCAGCACACTTACCAGGTTTGTTCCTCTGAATATTGGTAGTCTATCACTGTTCACCACTTGAAGATGTTGTTGATCTCACCTAGAGAAGGTTTCATTTTCCAGGCATGGTGGCTTCATTGACCCCATTACCTGTTATAGGCGTCCCAATACGAACTTCGTCTCTAGATGGAGTCGACTCCCTTTTGTCAATTGTGCAGGTACGCAATGTTATTACTCTCATCTGTTATATACAAGAAAATAGCCTGAAATATGAAATATGTAAAAAGTTTCGCATGTTGTTTACTTGAGAAGATTATGGTAATATGTTGTTGAATGAACATGAATCTAATGGTTGCCACAGCAAAATCAAATTGGACTCTCTGGTTGATTAGAAGAATTAGCATGTCTACTTGTTTTACATTGTAGGTATAGCGAGTATAGGGGTGATGAATTCAAGTTGATATGATCATAACAATAAAGCTATGGTGAAAACATGTGTATTTATAGGGCTGGTGATATGCTTATAGTTCCTTGGAAAGTATCTAAATAGTCCAGCAGATGAAGTTAGGGTTTTTGGTCATTTCTTGAGTCTTTAGATTAAGCTCCATTTACTTTCATTTTCTTCAACAGGGTTTCTCCTTCCTCTCCATATCATGCTGATAAGAGAAGTCTTTCCCTACTCATCTGTTTAAAAGTATGAGGTTAAGGTTTTTGGTGATTACTAAGTTCTTAGATTAAGGTTTGTTTGCCTTTCATTTTCTTTCCTATGGATTTCCTCCTCTCTCCGTATGATGCCTGATAAAGAAGTCACATAACATCCAGTTTCTTTCTAAGATGATGAAGGTTTTATTGCTACTTGAGCTCTTAGATCAAGTTGCACTCGCCTTTCAGTTTCTTCCATGAGGTTTTCTCATGTCCTTATCATGCTATAGCCTGTCTTTCCATTAAATCTTGTTCTCTCTCCTTAGGTTTTGCATACTTTTCTTTTGTTGCTGCTAAATGTTTTTACAAGAATAACCTGCTAAAGAGTTATGTAAGAATTTATCTAGCTTTCTTCCCATAGATTTTTGTCTAGATGCAAAACTTGGCAACTTCATCTTGTGACAATAGTGCACAGACCTCGCACAGCTATCTTCTTTTAACTTATCCTAGCAAATCAAGTTGTGGTTACATATCCACACAAACAAACAAACAAATAAAGAAGGGTAATAAGTAGGAAACCTCCCTGATGTTTTCTAGTTTGGTACCCTCCTAACATTAATTCATAGAAAGTCCTCGTCATCCAATTTTTCGTGAACCTGTTAGTTTCAAAGTGTCAAATCACAATGATATCCCAGCTTTGAGTATTTTAATCTATAAACTCTTATGTGTTGTGAAAGAAACTCTCCCTCCATCCCAATCACCATGCTAGTAACCCTCCTTCCTACCCACAAGGGTGGCCGCAGCCTTGCTGCTGGAAATCCCCCTTGCACTCTCTCTCTCTCTCTCTCTCTCTCTCTCAAGACTCACTCCTTCTATTGGTCACTTTCTTGTAATTTGTGAGGTTTGGCAAGGAGGTATCATCAGTGCTGGCCGTCGCCAGCAAAGAGGGAGGAATATCGGGAAATGTGAGTTTGGTGAAGAACATGGTGATAATTTTCTTCAATCATAAAAGTAAATACAGTAGTATTTAAAAAAAAAAATTGTTTCAAATTAGGCAAATGAAACACATTATTGTCACTTGACACTCGTAGACCACAGTTTTTGAAAATGGATGTTAGATGCCAAAAGTCTAAAGTTAGGGGGCTAAGTCTAAGATGCCAAACTGGAAAAAGTGAAGGGTTTCCTGCTAACTAGTAACTATCCAATAAAGAATGTATATATACACAAACTTATTGATCTTGTTTCAAACACATGATACAAGATTTAAGAGGTATCTACCTGCTGACTACATCTAAGCTTCCATGTTAATGAGTTGGTATTGCCCAGCTTTTCACTATGTAACTAAAAGTTATTGGAGCATCACTTCACTTCACTGACCTGATTATCTATGCTGTACTTTTTTGGTAGAATTCGATATTTAAGAACAATATCAATATTTAAGAACTTCCTCCTCTGAAAAAATAATACAGCAAATGTAAACAATATTTAAGAAGAAAAAATGAAATATTTTTTGTGGAGAAATATAACATAAGAAGCTCTATATGGTTCATGTGAAAATGATTGCAAACTTGAAGGCATTATGTTTTTTCATGAACTATATAGAAGTTTGGGATTTCTTTGAAGTACCTTGTCGACTTCATAATCATGAAGAGAATTTGAGAATCATGGGGTTCGCCCAGATCTTCAGGTTTAAGCCTTTGAATCAATGCCAAAAAAACAACAACATTGTTTTCCCTTCACGATTGCATAAAGCAAGTTGTATTATCATTTTCCTTGACCTGAGTTGGTATTCTTGAGAAGATTTTATAGGTTGGCCTTGAAAATGAGTAGAAAGAGACAAATTTCCCTGCTAGACATTTATATTACTCATCATTTAGTGCACTACTCTCTGACTTTCTTATCAAGTTTCAATTGGCTCCACGGATAAAAGTAAAACAAACATTGGATGATTTATTACTGGAATACATGGATATGTTGGACCATTTTAATATTAGAAATAACTGTGAAAGGAAACTTCGGAGAAATAAGGGAAAGCTTGCAGATACTAAGACACTGTACTTTAGAAATTTAGTCTCTTGGACTCGATCGATCATCTCTCTTAACACCTACTTCCTACTCAGACCATGATAAACGTAAGTCTACCATCTGCTTTTCCTAGTATCACAACAGTAACACGAGTGCAAGTTAAGATTAACACCATCAGGTTCGAATATGAGGTTGGAGCAATAACATTAGATATATATAGATTTATTTGTTATGATGTTAATGGTATAATAAACCTCCCATTTGTTGCGATAACTATTTGTAACACATGATAGTTACAAGTTCCATGGTTATTTATTTCACATTGGTTCTGGTGAATGTCTATTTTTATGTCTCAAACTTTAAAATTGACACAGTTTCTTTCGTACATGTGATGTCCATAAAGTGTAATTATTTGTTATTGCATATAAGTGAGGTTGGTATTCTTTTCTCTCTTAGATGGTTTATAATGTTCCAAATGGTGTTCCAAGTTTCTACAAAGTTGTCCCGTCTCAGTGACTAAAATAATTCTTGTAGAGGTTGTGGATGAATGATTTCGCAAGGCTCCACCATCTGTCCTAGATTCCTTTGATGTTACATTTTTAAAAAAATCTCAGTTATTTAGCTTTAAGATATTTATTCATTCTCCTCTGTTGTATCTTTGACCACTCTTATAGATGGGGTGCCATTCTTTTTTTACTTCGTCAGTTTGTCATAGAAATGAATTCATTCCCCTATAGCAGATTGTATCATCCAAGATAGAAGGCTGGTACGGACAGAACTAGGGTCCACTGATGAGAGAGGGCAAAAACTTGAAATTTATACCTCGTATTTGCTTTCAGCAAAAGGTTATGCTGGGTTGGATGGTGGTGTTGAGGATATGGTGGTTCCCCAGGTCATGCTTTTGATCCGTCATTCAGCTCTAAAAACTTGTCAGTTCTTTAACATTGCTGACCCAATTCTGATGGGAGAAGGCTCGAATGGTGGTGGCGTTTGAGTTGACCAGCCATGTAGGATTCTTTTTCTTGTAGCCAAATGTCAAGCTTGCCTAATTGTGTGAGAGTATAATGTTCCACATCGATTATACAAGATGGCTCTGTACCTGAAGACCTTATTTTTACCAGCTCTATATTCTACGTGAATTATACAAGATGACTGATAGAAACTTGACAATCAGGCAGCCTTCAATAAAGAGGCCAAACTAGTGGCAGAAGTGTACTATATCTTATGGCTTAGACAATCTCACTTATTGATCCTATTGATGTTTTGACATGTAGGCACGAAACTGAAATCTATTCTGGTATAATTAGTAGATGAAAGGCCAAAAATTTAAAAACTATGAGATCATTATGGTATATATTATTATGTTATTGCCATTTAGCAAAGTAAAGTTTAAATACTTTTAGCTTATGCATATGGAGGTAAGTCTGCCTACATCTTGACCCTCCTCTCCCCGGGACCTTGCATAAGTGGGTTCCCCGGGACCCCGAGACACCTTTTTTTATGAATCTGCAGCTGTACATATTATTTTCTTCATGTCTATTTACCTTTTGTGCTCTTCAGTGTCGAGTTATTGCTTCCTTCTTGACGCCGTCAAATTTTTGTGTTCTTTGGCTTGTTTTGACCAGTCTTCCCGTAAGTCTTCAGTTGTAGAGAACATTTGACGAATTTATTTATGCAAGTTTATGTGAAATGTGAAACTTGCAACCTGGTAAATAAGTAACTTGAAGACTTATGTTAGGAAGATGTGATCTACATGGTGAAGTTATTCTAATTTTTCCACTTGGCTATGTACAAAATTTATGCATCTTCAATTTAAGATATTGTAGCTGATGGATAATCTCGTCTCGTGGCAACTGCTGTTTCTGATCTTAATTTTTTTTTTTTTTTTCTGTACCAAAATTATGTATGAAGATGCCAAAAGGAATTCCAGTTGCTACAGTTGCAATTGGAAATGCTGCAAATGCAGGTTTACTAGCAGTCAGGATATTAGCAGCTGGGGATGCTGATCTGTGGGACAAGTGAGTCCTTCGGCTTGTTGATTTTCTTAAGAGAAAAATCAATAACTCTAAATGAATTTTACTCGCCGGCATGCACTTTCTTGCTTATACCATCTACTTTTCTGGTAGGCTGATCAAATATCAAGAGGACTTGAAGGACACTGTACTTGTTAAAGCAGATAAGCTTTGAGGTGGAAGGGTGGCAAAGATATTTGAACCCCTGATTTCCCATGTTTGTTGTGCCAAGATGATGTGTATGTACACTATGATTTGAATCTAAATATATTAGTTTCTGGTAAGAATCTTATTCTGTAAGTTTACATGCAGGCTCTAAAATTTTATACTCAGAAGGATCGGAGCTGGAGAAGATGGCTCTGAAATAAAGAGTATTGCTAACTTCCAATATATGAGAAAAAGAGTTGGAAAATCTTCCCATTTTTACTTTTTGGAAGTGATTCTGCTTTGAGATAATCTGTGCTAAACTTTGTATTGAGCATGACCTATTACCGAGTTGAAGACTTTGCTGCTGTGCGAGTTTGAGAGATTTTGTTTTGGTTCCTCGCATGGCATTCTAAGATTTGTTTCCACAAAACTTTTCATGTAACTTAACTGTAGCATCCATGTACCCTAAATTATATCGTAGATGTATCTTATGAACTTGAAGCATAGTGAGGCGCTAGCGAAAATAGGATTTTACAGCTTCAATGTTATTCTTGACTTTTTATCTCATTTTTCTATCTGATCATTGTTTCTATCTGAAGTAAATGATACTGTTTGGTCATGGACAAATGTCACATTTTCCTGCTATCTTGTTTCCTTTGACATGAGTTGGTATATTTTCAATAGCATTATTTAAATTGTTGGGTGTGGTGTGTGTGGCCAGTCAACCCACCGTTATATCATGACTTTTTATAAGGGCACTGTATTTTTTTTTTACAAATTTTTTACTCAAAAATTTACTCAAGACGGCCCATGGGAAACAATTTTTGGAACTGTTGACAGTCCACCCAATTTGTGGGACTGTCAAAATTTTAAATTTTTTGACAATCCAAAAAATTTATGAACATGTTCTATTTAGGACTCTCAAATTTTTTGAAAGTCCTTTCCATTGATATTTTGACAGTCTTATAATTTTATCAATATCAAGCTGGTCCTACCTCTCCGCCCTCTCCTCCACCCTCTTCCGCCTCTGTTGCCAGCTCATGCGTCGCTCCTCCTCCGACCTCCTACTGTGCGACGGACGAGGGATCGCGGACGAATGCGGAGATGTGAGGGCACTAGGTGAGGAGCTGGTCGGCGTTGAACTGGGCTCTCGTCGGAGGTCTCCTCGAGGATCATGCGGAAGCGGTCGAAGATGATGATGCGCTGGTCGCCGTTGACGGTGTAGATGGAGGAGTTGATGGCGGTCGCGGCAGCGCGGATGCCGAAGGCGGCCTTGGCGACGTTGGTGAGGAGGTTGACAGCGGCTTGGCTTCCCCTGGAAGCCATTGAAGGAGAAGGAGCAGGAGGGGGAGGGGGAGAAATTATAGGTGTAAACCCTAATTTGGGCAGTCCCCAGTAAAATTTTGAATGGCACACTTGTAAATACAAAAAAAAAATTGAACTAGTTTTGAATAAGTTTTGTAGTGCCTTGATAAAAAGTCTAATATCATGAAATAAACTCTTCAGTTTTTTTTTTTTTTTTCCTTCTCCCAGTTGTCTAGAAATGTTGGAGATATTTGTAGAAGATATTGGCCACCTGAAAATTTTAATATCTCATGTAGTTCATCTTGCATTGGCATTACTGGTATAAATTTGGCATTAGAGATCCAAATTCCAATACTTCTCCATCTATAGAGTGCAAATATGGCTATAAGGAATGTCTCCCTTATTTCAGGATCTAGAAGGTAGGTACAAGCTAGTTCGCCCTCTTGTGTCCTCACTTAAAGAGCAGTTTGTGTGGCAAAATTCTTCAAAAGGAGGTCATCTTGGTGTACCGTTCCTCGTAGAGTAGGTCTGACAATCTCCTTCTGTCTCCCTAGGTTCTTGCCAAAGTGTTTAGTGGGCCGGGCTTTATTTGTATAAGCGAAGTAGTCTCAATACACAACTCGGTCTGGTCTGGTCGGGCTAACCTGGGCTGGATTTCTACAATTTGATGTATTCGACGTGAGTTACAACCATGCCTCTTGTAGCATTCTCCTCATAATTTCGCTTAAGTATTGTCAAATATAGGTTGGACTGAGATAACAAGTTTGGGGGGGGGGGGGGGGGGGGAGATTATAATATTCTGTCCCGCGTGGTGCGTTGTGATGGATTGTTGGCTCGAAGGATTTGGTTGGACTTGGATTCATGCAGAGGAATCATTCAGTGATCTGCTCGGTCGAGACAAAGTCAATTCCTCAATGGTGGCCGGATGATTTTTTTTATCCTTCTCTCCTTTACATTTCAAAAGGTTATGTTGGATGTGCATGTCACCAAATTTTTTTTATCTAGTCATGAGTTGTCCTTGAGACGTTTTGAAAAAATCGTTAAGCTTTGAAAATTTCTAATAAAAATTTCAAATTGGATTAGGGAAGAAGGTTGAAAGATCATTATTCCACTCTACACCATTACTTTTTCTTGTTGAGACGCAAATAAAAGAAAATATTGGGTTTCGAGTTTCTTGGTTCTCCTTTACTCGTTCATGGGTTGTTCTTTCTGTACGATCCTCACATTAATTTGAACTTTATTAGGGAGGGCTTGGATCTCTTGATCCATTTTGTTAGAAATATTTTCGTTTTCTTATTGAAAAACTTGTGAATAAAATGAAAATAAAATTAAACTGATGTTACCGGTCCCTGGGAAAGTCGTGCACGAAGCACTGCCCTAAGAGTTGATTCGGGATATGTGTGCAGACGTTCCCGAAGCTCCTAGTGGTAAAACTCCCGCACTACCGGTATCTCGTCGTCGCACACGACTTGGAGAGAACGACCAGAACTTAGCTCTGCCCAGAGCTTGGAGATGATGAAGACTGAACAGAATGCTGACAGAGGTTTGGAGTAAAGAAATTTTTTTCTGAATAGAGTTTACAAAGAAATCAGTCCAAATATATAATACTAATATGTAACGGTCTGAATTAATTCTCCTATTAATTCAGCCGTTACACAAAATAAAGAATGAACCTGGACACAATAACGGTTCAGAAACAATTGTAACGTTCATAAATTAATTTTCTAACGTTCAGAAAATTAAATGAAAAAGAAGAGGAGCAAAAAGAATTTTAGGGTCCCAGCCCGAACCCGAAGAGGAAATCGAATCGGCATTCGGCGCCCGCAGATATGGGCACGTACCCGCACCCGTTACGCGCGCCGAACCGAACCGGGCCGAGCCGGGCCGGGCGGCGGCGGCGACGCGCGTGTGTGGCCCAAGGGGTTCCCCACACAACAACTTAAGAGAGCAAAGAAGAGAAACTAATATATGTACACAAGAGAGCTTTGGCCCATCCGATGTGGGACTAAAGAAAGGAAGAGGAAATCGAGCTTTTGCAAGCAAAGTAAAACCAACAATACCCCCCCCCCCCAAAAGGTCAAGTTCCGAAACAGAGATAAGAGTGAAGTAAATAGAGAGAGAGAGCATCTGGGCAGTAAAATACTATGCATAGATGAGATGGACTACAGCCTTGAATCTCACGTAGTGACTATTGCCTTAATCTGAAGAAGTGCTTGATGGACTATGCCTTGAATCAGACTTCTTGAACCAGATTTAGAAAAATAGCACACATAGTACGCTAGAGGTCCTTGGTCTAACGGGTGGCACTTTTAAATGGCCATGCGCACTATCCACATTCATGAGAGTTGTCTGGGATCGCCCTGTCCCATAGTCGCGGCCTTCACGACCTCTCATATAGGTAAGTCCTTAATGGTTGGTGATATGAATCAACCCAGCATTACAGCTTGGACCTATTAAGAGTTTAACCTCATCCTAACCATATCACACAGGAACACTGTCACCATAGGGATGGGGAGTCATTGTACACATGTACAACCGCTTGGGCTTTATTTTAATGAGACTTTAATCTCGAGTCAGTGTCCATAAAGTCACCTAAGTTCAGTTTGTTTCTACCCATTGAACCGGCTTCTTGGGATCTCCAGTCAGACTCGGTTGGGTTGCCACTGCTGGTGACTAACTTATGGGCTTAACCCCATCCCCCTCGATGATTCTAGGATCAAAGTCCTAGACAGACCCTTCGTCAAGTGATCTGCAAGGTTCTTTTCTGACTTTATATAGTCAAGAACCACATATTTGCCTAGTAGGCTTTTTATTGACTTGAAGCGCAGCTGCAGGTGCCTGTTCATCTTAGCATTCACAGAATCATGCTTTAGTAGTTCAATAACAGATTTATTATCACAATTTATAGAAATTGCAGGAACAGGACTAAGAGAAACAGGTATATGCATAATAAGATTTTTAAGCCATTCAGCTTCTGTGCAAGTTGTATCTAAAGCTATCATTTCGGAGTCCATTGTACTCCTAGTTATGATAGTTTGCTTACAAGAGCCCCAGGAGATTGCAGTTCCTCCTAGAGTAAATACATATCCAGTAGTAGATTTTATATCATGTGAGTCAGTTACCCAGTTTGCATCTGAATAACCTTCTATGATATTAGGGTGCCTAGTAAAATGAAGTTTGTAATCTATGGTGCCCTTGAGATATCTAAATACCCTATCCAAGGCAGTCCAATGTGACTGATTTGGGTTACTGGTATATCTACTTAGTCTCCCAATAGCAAATGCAATATCAAGTCTTGTCCTGTTTGTTATATACATAAGGGAGCCTATCATCTGTGAATATTTATGTTGTTCCAAAGGTGATCCTTCATTCTTTTTCAGTACAATACTGCTATCATAAGGAGAAAGGACAGGTTTCTTATCAAATAACTCAAACATTTTTAGCATTTTTTTAATTGAATGTGCTAAAGATAGAGTATAACCCTCTTTGCCTTTGGTTACTTGCATTCCTAAAATTAACTTGGCTTCTCCTAGGTCTTTCATGTCAAACTGGCTAGATAAATAGTTCTTTGTAATATTTATCAATTCCAGTGATGAACCTAGGATAAGAATGTCATCTACATACAAACATAAAATGACACAACTTTTACAAGTACCTTTAGAGTATATACATTTGTCATACTCATTTGACAAGAAACCATATTCATAAATTACTTTGTCAAATTTATTGTGCCATTGTTTGGGAGCTTGTTTCAAGCCATAGAGGGATTTTACTAGTCTGTAGACTTTCTTTTCTTGACCTTTAGCAATGAAACCTTCAGGTTGGTCCATATAAAGTTCTTCATCTAGATCTCCATTCAAAAATGCTGTCTTTACATCCATTTGATGGATTAGCATATCATGAATGGATGCTAAGGCCAAGAGAGTTCTAATGGATGTGATCCTAGTTACAGGAGAGTAGGTATCAAAATAATCTAACCCTTTCTTCTGGGTAAAACTCTTAGCAACTAATCTAGCTTTGTATTTCTCTATAGTACCATCGGCTCTGAGTTTCTTCTTGAAAATCCACTTACAACATATTGGTTTATTGCCTAAAGGTAGATCTGTTAGAAACCAAGTGTTATTCTCCATGATGGAGTTGTATTCACTGTTAATGGCTTCTTTCCAGAAGGGAGCATCAGGAGACGACATTGCTTCTTCATAAGTTGAGGGATCACCCTCTATCAAAAAGGTGAAGAATCCTTCTCCTAAATTTTTCTCAATCCTATTCCTTTTACTCCGTCTAGGTTCTAAGTCTTGTTCAGATTGTGAGCTAGGTATTTGGACATGAGAACTAGTAGAGGGTATGGAGGAAGATATTGAACTTCTATCCTTAAAAGGAAATATGTTTTCAAAGTAAACTGCATCTCTTGCTTCTATAATGGTATTGTTAGAGATTTCATTCACTTCTGAGTGAGTCACTAGAAATCTATTGGCATAGCTGTCTAAGGCATATCCTATGAAAATAGCGTCTACAGTCTTGGGACCAATCTTTCTCTTTTTAGGTTCGGGAATTCCGACTTTAGCAAGGCATCCCCAAACTCTAAGGTAATTAATCCTAGGTGCTCTACCTTTCCACAACTCATAGGGAGTCTTATCTTTTGTCTTACTAGGAATCCTATTAAGAATGTAACAGGCAGTTAAAAGGGCTTCTCCCCACAAGTTATCAGGAGCACCAGAGCTGAGAAGCATTGCATTCACCATATCTAACAGAGTGCGGTTCTTGCGTTCAGCAACTCCATTAGACTGAGGTGAATAAGGAGCAGTTACCTCATGAATTATTCCATGTTCTTCACAGAAGTTAATCATTTCGTTTGAGGTATATTCTCCACCACGATCAGATCTAAGGATCTTAATCTTCCTTTCTAATTGATTCTCAGCTTCAGATTTGTAGACCTTAAATCTATCTAGAACTTCATCTTTGGTTTTGAGAAGGTAGATATAGCAATACTTTGAATAATCATCTATAAACGTAACAAAGTATTTTCTACCACCTCTGGTCAAAATCCTATTTGAGTCACATACATCACTATGGATAAGTTCTAGAAGGTCAGAATTTTTTTTCTACAGATTTGAAAGGTAATCTAGTGTGTTTGGCTTGAACACAAATCTCACATTTGTGTTTGTCATCTATTGGAGTCTTGGGAATAAGATCTAAGGTCATCATTCTTTTAATAGAACCTAGGTTCACATGACCTAGTCTGCCATGCCAAACATTTGAAGATTCTATATTAGAGACAATGAGAGAACAATCAGAAATTTTATTCATTGTACTTAAAATGAAAAGACCGTCTTTTACAAAGCATTTTTCTATAAAAGAGTCATGCTTAGAAAAAATTACTTTATTAGCCTCCATTACAATTTTGTACCCTGAGGGAGGTAGCTTGTCTATTAGGCATGCTATTTTATGCTCATTTGAGAAAGATGTGCCTTTGGCTTGAATATGCCTAAGGTATTCTTGGAATTCATGGAGCTGGTCATTCATAGGCTTGTTATCTACCATGAAATACCTATTAAAGGTTGAAGAATTAAACCTTTCTATTCCGGCATCATCACAACCGTATTCATCTTCCAAGACTTTCCAAAGTTCTTTAGAGCTCTTGTATTCAAAAAATATATCATACAAGGATTCAGATAGTGCACTTAGAATTCTATGGAAGCAGTGGAAGTCTATCTCTTTAGGGGTTTTGGGTTTCGAGGAGGTGGACACTCCTATGTCAGACTCAGTATCATCAGAATCATTTGTGATGGGTGTGGGCCCATCAATGGCAGAAATAAGTCCTAAGGTCGTGAGCCAAAATTTCATTTGGCTCTGCCATCTTTTAAAGTATGAGCCATCAAACTTAGCAGGTTTTGCAGTAGAGGATTCCTCCTTACCAGTCATGATTGCAGTCTGAAAAATATAAAATTATTTAATAACAATGTCTAAGATAATAGTTTAGGTGGTCTTTGCTAATCAATCTTAAATCTTTAGTTTTTCAAGTGTTGATCAACTCAGGTTAGCTGTAGGGGCCGGTTCCCAGCTAGCGGCGGTCCGAAGACACTTAAGTACCGTGTCGCTTAGGGCTATTTACACCCGGTTGACAGAAGGACCCTTTCGGCTTGTGCCCGAGTTTCTCTCTACTTTGAAACTTTAGATTTGAAGATTTTATTTGCAATTTTCTTTTACTAAACTATTTTCTTTTGGTCCTAGATTGCTTTCAAAATACTAAGTGATTAAAAATTAAGCAAATTGTATGTTACAAATGAAAGTAATTTTTGTGATCAAAAATTGCAATTGACAAATAGATAGAAAAAAAAATCTTACACAGTAACTATTAATTATTTACAATAAATCAATTATAACAAATAGTGAGAAGCAAATTGTATTAACTATCAATTAGAAGCAAATAGTGAGAAGCTAATAGTGAAAATCAACTTGTATTAACTGTCAATTAGAAGCAAATAGTGAGAAGCTAATAGTGAGAATCAAATTGTATTAACTGTCAATTATGTTACACAGTAACTATTAGTAAATCAATTCTAAGAAAACAACAGTAACTATTTGAACAAATAGTGAGAAATCAATTCTAAGAAAATAACAGTAACTATTTGAACAAATAGTGAGAAATTTTTGTTTTTTGTTTTGTTTTTTTTTCTTTCTTTGTAGAACAAAACAACAGTAACTATTTGAACAATTGAAGCAATAGTAAATTTCCACAGTAACTATTGAAACAATAGTAAATTTAAACTAACAGTAAATCAATTCTAAGAAGAATCAACTCTTAGATTGGTAGAAATATTTTCGTTTTCTTATTGAAAAACTTGTGAATAAAATGAAAATAAAATTAAACTGATGTTACCGGCCTCTGGGGAAGTCGTGCACGAAGCACTGCCCTAAGAGTTGATTCGGGATCTGTGTGCAGACGTTCCCGAAGCTCCTAGTGGTAAAACCCCCGCACTACCGGTATCTCGTCGTCGCACACGACTTGGAGAGAACGACCAGAACTTAGCTTTGCCCAGAGCTTGGAGATGATGAAGACTGAACAGAATGTTGACAGAGGTTTGGAGTAAAGAAATTTTTTTCTGAATAGAGTTTACAAAGAAATCAGTCCAAATATATAATACTAATATGTAACGGTCTGAATTAATTCTCCTATTAATTCAGCCGTTACACAAAATAAAGAATGAACCTGGACACAATAATGGTTCAGAAACAATTGTAACGTTCAGAAATTAATTTTCTCACGTTCAGAAAATTAAATGAAAAAGAAGAGGAGCAAAAAGAATTTTAGGGTCCCAGCCCGAACCCGAAGAGGAAATCGAATCGGCATTCGGCGCCCGCAGATGTGGGCGCGTACCTGCACCCGTTACGCGCGCCGAACCGAACCGGGCCGAGCCGGGCGACGGCGGCGGCGCGCGCGTGTGGCCCAAGGGGTTCCCCACACAATAACTTAAGAGAGCAAAGAAGAGAAACTAATATATGTACACAAGAAAGCTTTGGCCCATCCGATGTGGGACTAAAGAAAGGAAGAGGAAATCGAGCTTTTGCAAGCAAAGTAAAACCAACACATTTTGGGTCTTTCTACTTAACATAAGTAAAGCAAAAAAAAGAAGGTCGAATGTAACTTTTTGTTGTAGAATTTTGTACGTACAATTCTTGAAGTCTAAATCAGAATTGATTATAATTCCAAGCAGGTAGAACTGTTGTAGCGTTGAAACTAGTGTAAACTAGAAATATGATGCAGTAAAACTGGGAGGAACCATGCAAATATAATTAGCACAATAGCTTGTCGTACTGATTATAACCACCGTTGTTCAAAACGAGATTAAACATTCTTCTCCTCGATTTACTTGTAAGAACCATCAAGTTTCAATTGCCATAATTGAACTTCTGAAATACTCTTTGTATCAACTTCTGACTTGGAATAAGCACTAATGCACTAAGACAAAGAACTTAGAATAAGCGCTGAAGCGCTAATGCTAAAAAACAGACTGGTGATGCTTGGTGGTTTTTTCTTTTCTTTAAGTGTACATCTTACACAAGAGCTGGAGCACCCCTTTTATAGGAAATTTATAAGGGCACTACACTTATTACTTGGGGCTAGTCCAATGTAATTTTTTTCAAAATTATAAGTTTGCCACTCTTAAAGTTACTTTGGACTAGCCCACACCAAGGTATATAAGTGAACAAATTTTTTATTTTTGGCATTCCACCTAGACTTGAAGAAACCCTCATTCTCCAAGTCTAAACCTAAATTTGGAAATTGATGTTGTGGTTGGAGGAGAATTTTGCTTTGGTGATTGTCCAACGAATATTCTTCCGGTATGTCTTCGACAACATACGATGAATAAGTTTTGCGATTGTCAAAATTTTTTTTAGTTTTTTTTTACTATTGTAGGAACAATGCATGAAAATATTTTCGATGACGAAGTCGGATCCGCCAATCCATTAAATATGCACTCCGGACGTTCCGAAGAACATGTCGGTTGTTCCGAAGCACGTACGGTACGTCAAACGACAACCCTAATTCGACAGTCATCGTGTAAGGACTGTAAAAATTAGACAGTCCTATATAAATATAGGACTGTCAACAATTCTACAGTCCTATATAAATATAGGACTGTCAGAATTTCGACAGTCCTATATAAAAGTAGGACTTTGGGAGAATGAGTAAAGTAATGGGCTAGTGTGAGTAAACTAATGGGCTAGTGTGAGTATATATATATGTATATATGTTTGTGTGTATATATATATATGTATCTAAGTGTGTGTGTGCATATGTGTCGAGGTGTGTGTGTGAGTGTGCTAGAGAGGGGGAGCCAGCAGGCCAGCAGCAGCAGCAGCCAGCAGGCCAGTAGCAGCAGCAGCTACATGACAGCTGCAGCAGCAGCAGCAAGGGCAGCCAACAACAGTAGCACTAGGAGCAGCAGCAACATGGAGCATCAGCAGTAGTAGCAGTAGGTAGTAGCAGCGGCAGTGAGTGAGAAAGAGAGCTATATATATATATATATATATATATATATATATATATATATATATATATATATATATATATATATATATATATATGAGATGGGTAATGGATATATGTATATATGTATGTGTGATATATATATATATAGATATGTAGGTAGATATGTATATGTGTTAGATGTATATATATTTGCCTAGATATATAGCTAGATGTATATATACATAGATAGTTAGCTAGATGGTTAGTGTTAGAGAGGGGGTTAGTGAGATATCTCAATACCTTGAGATATCAAGGTATTGAAGGTAACTTGAGATACTTAAGGTATCAGGTATCGGGGCAAGGTATTGGGTGTTTGCCTAGGTTTGGTATTAGAGTTGGGTTTATATGTATAGGTGTATATATTATGCGTGTTAGTATATGTGTTCGTGAATTTATGCGGGGTATATAGCATAGGTTGAGATATCGAATACCGAGGGTATCCCTGTATCTCAAAGAGACGAGTTTGAGGGTTTACTAGCTTAATGCGCTAGTTTTAACCTAGAATTTTAGGGGCACCCTAGTTTGACCTAGAGTTGACCATAATTGCCCTCATTCACTGCAAAAGTCAACGTTTGACATAGTTTTGACCCAGAGTTGACTTTTTGGACCTCGGGTTGACGTTTTGATCCAAATTTCACCGATTTGACCCGTTCGACCTAGAATAACCCTAGAAGCTTATTTTTAGTTATTTTATATCAGTTTAACTCTTTAGAACCCCGTTTAATCTTGCTTTTCGTAATAGGTTCTTGTGACGCCAGTCCGGATTTCGATCCTCACCAGTTGCTCAGGACGTCAGGCGAGTACCTACCTCTGATTATTTCTATTTCATGATAGCTTATATATCACCTGTTCTAGAACTGTAATACTTGATTCTGACACATTGTTTCACGAGCTGGTACTAGTTAGATCCCGTCATGAGATGTTATTCCCCTTACCTTGTTCAGCAGGTACTCTATCACGTGTATTTTATCATGTGCTTCGGGTATTGATTCTCATGTGCTATCATGTGCTTCGTGTGCTCTCGCCTTCATGTGCGCGAGTTATTTATCATGTACGTAGCATGTCATGGTTGGATCCAAGAGTATTAGTGGGGGAGGGGAGTAGGAGTTGGTTATGTAATCAAAGCCAAACAGTATTCATGTGTATATCGGTTATGCAACTCACGTATAACGGAGTTATCGTAGATTATTCATGTGCAACCTAAGCCGATCACATAACGAACTTGTGCTCAAGGCACTTAGCTAGTATTCCTATTTTCTCACATGCAGTTACTTCTCTACTACTTGTATTTTTTCCCAGTTTTACTTTGCAGTTACTTCATCAGCTCTACCATGTATTTACTTTCATGTGCATCTTGTATACTTTTTTATTGCTAGTCATATACACCTTACCATGTATTTGGAGTTGCTTTCAGAGTTATGTACTTCGCTCCAATCCTGACTGAATATATTTTTTTTCAGAGGATCCTGAGAATTTTTGCCCGATCTTCTACGAGCCAGGTGTCGAGGAGTGTTATAACCCGGAGATTGAGGAGGAGCCTGTCTCGGCTGAGGAGACGCCGCTAGCACCCTAGTATAGCTAGGTGGGTTTCTCTGGGTTGTTCCCAGTTGGTGGTTTGGATGACTGTATTACTATTTATTATTTTGCTGCTATGAGATATTGTAGACTTTTAGACTTGGACTATATATTTGGATATTGTACTGCTCTCCTTGGTTCTTTGTTTCTTTGTTGACATCTTATCGTGCTTTTCTCTTCCCCTAGTTATTGTGATTGAGTTTATATATATTGCGTGGTTGCCCTCCTTTTGGAGAGGTTATCTTGACAGGTTATTGTAAGATATATAGTTGTGACCTAGAACGGACCTAGACATCGTTCTACTGCCGATTCTGCGGCGTAGGCTGGACGTACCCATGACTCATGCCCAATTTTTTGGGTGCCGATCGTGACACTCTATATTGTGGTCATCAAGACTTATAGAGAAATCTTGATGTATATTAATACCAAATAACCTGTTAACCAAATTAGATTTTGCTCCACCTATTATGCTATTTAGTGGATTATTGATAATTCTCCCATCCATGCATACAACTAAAATAGGAGTATCAATTCATGTTCGGAATATCCCCGTGATTTTGAGCTGAATTAAGCCAATATGTAAATATCTTATCTTTGGATATTTAGCCTTTAATTTTTCTATTTTTCTTTTATCCAATAGACTAATAGAAGAAAAATTCTCATCCCCTTTCAACTCGATATTTCCCTGCATTCTCTCAAACACGTAGGTATATTTATTTAAGAATCTAGACTGAAAAGAAATTGGCTTATAGACTTCTCTTTTATCAGAATATGAAATAGCTTCTTTCAGCTTTTCTAGGTCATCATCAGTAATTTTAAATTGTTCTCCTTCACTATGGGGGATATTTGCGTTTGTGGTCTCTTTTGAAGTTAAGGTGTTTGTATAAATTTGAAACTCTACCAAAACCATATACAGATTCCCCTAGGTCAAGCACTAGTGAATTGCACGATGGTTACAAAGATCTGTACTTATAATCTTCCTAATAACAATAAATTACAAAAAACTATTTATGGTATGTTAGAGCTGCTATTTTCTGATAATCCTTTAAAAGCCTTTGATAAAGCTCCTAGATATTATAAAATAGAATTATTAGAGCTATAAAGAAGTCAAAGTTAGGGTTAATAGGATTATGGTTTTCCCATCTGACAAAGAAGAATTTGCTAAACAAATTAGCGAACTCTTAAAACTAAAGCTTATTCAGAAAAGTTTCAGTATGTATTCCTCTCCAGCTTTTCTTGTTAGAAATCATGCTGAAATAAAAAGAGGAAAAACGCACATGGTCATTAACTATAGAAAGCTAAACAGTTATACCAAGTTTGATGGATACTTTATCCCCATAGCAGAACATCTTATCAAACAAATTTAGGATGCTAAATATTATAGTAAATTTGATGTCAAATCAGGATTTTGGCAAATAAAACTAGAAGATAGGAATTCTATTGAGTTAACTGCTTTTAGTTGCCCACAATGACATTTTGAAAGGTTTTTACCATTTGGTTTGAAAAATACTCCACAAATTTTTCAGAAATGGATGAATTCTATTTTTGAAAATCTACCTTTTGTAGTAGTTTACATTGACGATATTCTTGTATTCTGGAACACAGATGAAGAACATAAAGAATATCTATTACATGTTTGTAAACTATTACTCGATAATGATTTTATTCTCAGTCCAAAAAAGATAAAATTATTCAAAAATGAAATTGATTTCTTAGAAAAAACCATAAGAAATGGACAAGTTCTCTTACATGAACATATATACACTAAAATCAAAAAGTTTCCCGATAACTTCAAAACTCTTAAAGAGCTTCAGAGTTTTCTAGGATTACTTAATTATGGGAGGAAATTCATTCCCAATCTATCTGCATGGGTAAAGTATTTGCAAAATAAACTTACGACTTAACAAGCCAAGTACAAAGAAACACTGGTGAACAACCAAGAAAATAGAATACAGACAAAATTCCTCTCTCTCTTGATAAAGATGAAATTGAGGAAATTGCTAGGGTAAAAGAATCAATAAAAATAGAAAATATTCTTTATTTTTCCTTTGACAATGATACATTAGTATTACAGACCGACGCATCAGACAACTTCTGGGAAGGTGTATTAATTGCTAAATAAAAAGAAATTGTAGCCTACACGTCAGGAAGATTTACTAAAGTACAAATGAGATATGCTACTTATGACAAATAATTATTAGCAGTTAAACTCGCCATCAAAAGCTTAAAGATCTATATCCTATATAGACATTTTCTGATTAAAATCGACAATAAATCAATAGCACAGTTTCTGAAAAAGAAGACTATTAATAATCCCGAAGAAAACCTCCGACAAATTAGAATATCGATGTATTTGGAAATTTTTAATTATGTTGTCAATTATATTCCAGGGTATACTAATTTTCTTGCGGATACTCTTACCAGGTTATGATAAATGGAGGACGAAGATTTTTATAAGAAATTTAGGGACCTTTTCCAAGAAATGAAAGGACAGGAAGAATTTGAGGAAGTGGCCCCTAAAAGGCTAAGGACAACAATGTGGCAGAATCATCCAGGGTTGAACAAACCCAATAGGCAAATAGCCAAACTTCTTTTAAGGCGAATAGCCAATCTCTTAAGGCGAACAGCCAAAAAAACCAGGCGAACAGCCAAAACACCATCCAGACGAACAGTCAGGCAAACAACAAAGGGAAAAACGTGCTAGGGTCCATTCCAAGACCCATGTTTATACCAGAAAGACCAATAGTCCTGCCCATGCAGTTTACTGGTCCACCAAGGCCACCTATGAGTCCAGTCCAATTCTTGGATATTGTAATAAAAAATTGGTACAATACCAATATGGAAAATAAAGACAAAGCAGTATAGGAAAGATTCAACGGCTGCTTTCGGGCTTTCCAGGCACGCGACATAAAGGGAGCCAGCTGCTGGCTGACCCAAATTGAAAGGACTCTACTGGCCGAGAGGGAGAAAAATACTCTACTTGAAAAGAAGATGACGGAAACACATCAACTCATCTCCAAGATGGCCACTTTTTCTCTACATCCAGATCTATTGCACTCTCTACCAAAGAACGAGATCTCTTTACCGGTACCTTTGCCGAACAGAAGGAGCTAAAGGATATTTTTTCCCAAATCTAGACCACTGACTTGGTAAATTTCCGGATGGCTGATGTTCTTGAGTTACTCAAGGCCCTTAGAGTCGCTACACCAAAAATTGAGGAGTTCAATGCCGAAGTTACTGTTCAAGAAATGCTGGCCATACATCAGCAATAATTGCTGGATGACTCTCGACTAATCCTCTTTTTCAAAAAGCTCGAAGACACTGAGATTATCAACTTCCTCCAAAATGAGAAACTAATTCTCAACTCAAACATGCGACCCTGTATTCTTGCCTATTTTTGGAGATCAAGAAGTTCAAACCCTACATCAAAAAGGGGTTAGTTCATGAGGTATATATGAATATGATCTTTGAAGATGACTACAAGGATTGTCTTTCGGACATCTACATCAAGGCGGCACTCTCACACTCCACCAAATTCCAAACTATTTTTTGATTCAAAGTTTGGTGCATCTGGGAGGAACGACAATATATTAAGCTCTTCCCATCTTACCAGCTTTGGGAGCTCAGCAGGCTCATTGAGGAACCTTTTTTTGAACACATCAAATTTTCAAAATAGGGTTTCGACGAAGATCATAAGAGGCTAATGGCAGCCAAATTTTTTTTGAAGCTGCAAGGAGTGCTGCCAGGGCCAACACCCTGATTACCACCTCTAAGCACACTATCCTAGTGGACCGCCTCAGGCCCTTACTAGAAAATAGCGATGGGCCTTATAGGATCATAGATTTCCTAGAAAACATGACAATGGACCAAATTGGCCTATTGGCTAGGAATGAAGATCTACTCTTAAATAATGATCCTATGAGGATCTTAGTTGACTCGGAAGGAAACTCTGATTAAAGAAGCATGGTGGAACCTAATCTCATGAAAAACTTAAAGAAAATATGTTATAAAACCATTCTTAAAAGATATCTATGAAGGCTTGGGCAACAAACAACTCGACGATTCCCCAGGAAAACCGTACAAAAGAGAAGGCAGCAACAACAACTAATACAGATTAGGGAAGCAATAATTACAAGGAGACACGAACTACAAGAACAGATTGAACAACTTAGGAGAACTATTGAGGAAAGAGAAATAATGGTTAGCTCTCTAATTGAGGAAAGAGAACAAATTATGGAAACTCGACATGATAGAAGCAATCCATTTTCTATCAGTAGAATTTCTATCTGGCTAGAAGACAACAACAACAACAACATCTCTGACAACAACAGTTTCGGCCACTACAACAATAGCAATAATAGTTCCAGCCACTACGATAATAGTACCAGCCACTCAGAAAATAATTCTGACAGCTCGGATGATGATAATGATGACAACCCAGACACAGACGATAGCGTATCATAAAGGATTCCCCACTAAAAAAAAGCAAGCTCCATTACCACTCTGAAGAAAAAGACATATAAAAGAGATTCCCCATTAACAAAAGGGAAGCTCCATATTGAAAGAAAGAAGGATCGCCATCATTACAGAAGATATTCCATCATAACATATGCCGGTTACTTGACTAGGGACTTGTCACGACCCGCACCCGGAAGTTCGGGCACGAGTACGTGGGTACGTCCAGCCTACGCCGCAGAGTCGGCGGTAGTACGCTGTCTAGGTCAATCCATCTAAACTAGTCTAACTCATTCACAAATAACATAGGCAAGATAATAATGAGAATGAAACTTAAGATTTGCAAACTGAAATAAATGTGACCACAATTTCAAATGTTTAATACAGGAATTCCAAATGAAATCGGGGACAAACCCGATTAAATAAGATAAGAACAGAAATAAAGATAACTACTAAAAGCTACTCGGCAGCAGGGGTCTCCTGGGGGGTTCTGGTTCTTCATAAGTATCATCTGTCCCCTCATAGGGACCATAATAAGTAGGGGCAAGGTCCTCATCATCGCCTAAATCAACAGATCCAGTCAGGAAAGGAGCAGAGTACACAGTGCACAACAAGGTTAAACTAAATAATTATGACAATTAATTATTGAATATCATGTTAAGGAAATTGCATAACGAATGTCAATATCTCAGAGTCACAACTATAAACAGGAATATGAGAAAACAGAAGTAAATGAGCAGAGTGAAACTATCACAGTCAGCAAGAAAGATAACATGACTAGAAACTATATGTATGAAACTTGTGTTTGTTTTTAGAATACTTAGTTGGCATGTAGGGGTTTATAAGGCTAATCCGGCCGTCATAAACGGCTATTATTCACGAATAATCGAGATCCGGCTGATGGACAGTCGTGTACCAACAGCTATTATTCACGACAAGGGGAAGGGTAAACTACATGCCTTTCAGTATTCTCCCACCCGACATGATAACAAGACATGAATTCCAATAGTCAAGACATGAAAATTCAGCATTTCTAACACTAGGTGTAATCATCAAGGGTACTAGTAAAACAGGAAATTAATTATCACAATATATAGATTTAACTTGAAGTGCAGGTACTTGCCTGTTGTTTGGATCTGTTTAATTTGGGTCTTGGGAGAAATTTCCACAGATGAGTCCAAAAGCTAAAACAGACATTACCATCATGCTCAGAAGATGTCAAATAGCTAGAAACGCCTGTCCTTGGGTCCAATTTGGAGACAAGGGCAAAAACGGCAGTTTCGGGTCAAAACGGGGTCCGCCGTTGGGCCCGCTTTGCACCGAAAAATGTGTCCGGGTCAAGGGTCTCCAAATTCACCAAACTTAGTGTCAACAGGTCAGGAACGCTGATACGAACCCAACGGAACTTCCAGATTTGGATTCCGATGAGCCGAACACAAAATCGCCCGTCGAGCGGGGCCTGTGGGGCCCACGACACGCGATTTCGTCAATGTTCTCAGAATCGAACCAAACTTGACCCACAGGACCAGCGTATCGCTACGAGTCCGATGGCGTAAGTTTCGTCTCGATCTGACGAGTGTGCACGAAGTTAGGGCGAATTGCCGAAAAGGCGGATACGGAACGATGTCCGCGGATACGCGTTGATTCCGGTGTGCACGCACACCCGAATCAGCTTCCGCGAAATCTCACACGTCCGTATCGACGCTGCGCACGTATCTGTGAAGATCGCACGCGACCAAGTCGTCCCGTTTGGCGGGACGTACTCGGTTCCGGGGTAAAACAGGGTCTGGTTTTTTCCTGTTTTTGGATCGCGGTGTGCGATCACCACAGGACGCGGTGTCCCGAACAGTTTGTCCGGACACCGAGAGGGTCATACAGGCTTCGCAACGCAATTTACAGAATTGAAAACGGAGCTACGAGGCGAAAGTTACACATACCTGAAGGGGACCCGAAAACAGGGTCGAAAACGTGTCCGAGTCGTGTCCGACACAGTGTCCTGTGTCCGACACAGGAACAGTGATTAGGGCTAGGGTTTCGGCGGCACACGGCGGAGGGAGGCCGGAGAGACGCCGGAGAGGGCCGGGGATGGCTCGCCGAGGGGCGGCGCGTCGGTTGGCGGCGACGGCGGCGGCTCAGGGCGGCGGCCGGAGGCTGCGGCTGCTGCTGTGTGCTGCTGCTGCGGCTGCGGTTCGTCGACGGCGGCGGCGCCGAGGGAGGAGAGAGGGGGAAAGAGTCGTCGGCGGTCGGCGGGTCACGGCGAGGAGCGAGGCGGCTGCGGCGCGTGGTGGCGGAGGCGGTGGCTAGGGTTAGGGCGAGGGAGTGGGGTATAAATAGGGGGAGAGAGGGGGAGCTGGTGGCCGTGGAAGGCGGAGGGGGTGGCGGAGAATGCGGCGGCGTGGCGAGGCGTGGCGGGGCGTGGCGAGCGGATCGCGCGGAGCTGCGCGCGGCGGCCGGCGGGGGAATCGGGCGTCGTGGGGGGGGGGGGACGGGGAACAGTCGTGCGGGTCGGGCTGCGGCGGGTCGGGTTCGGTTGAACCCGACCCGACCCGATAAGGGGCTGGGCTGGGGTTACGGGCCGGGCCGCGGCCCAATGGGCCAGGGCGGCCCGCAGAAATAAAATAAAAATAAAAATAAAGAAATAATAATAATAATAAATAAATAAATAAATAAATAATAATTAAGTAATTAGAAAAATGTTTTTTAGGCATTTAAAAATATGTCTGAGGCCCAGAAAAATCCAGAAAAATTACCCTAAGTCCAATTTTTCATTTTACACCCAAAAATATTATTTTCATGATATTTTAATATTATTTATTGCTAATTAAAATCATTTATTAATTGAAAAGCTTGATTTTAATTACAGAAAATTCCCAGAAAATTCCAGAAAATTGGGAAAAATCCAAGATTTAATAATTTGAGAAATTAGGGGGGTTTACAACCTACCCAACTTACAAAAATTTCGTCCTCGAAATTTAAGAATAACAAGGCACGAAAAGAAAAGGCCGAGAAATAAAATACACCTCATGGTTCAAAAAGATAGGGGTATCGCTCTCTAATCTCGTCTTCTCGCTCCCAGGTGGATTCGCCGGGGGAATGGTGCTTCCAAGCTACGCCAACCAGTGAGATAACCTGGTTCCGTAGGACTTTCTCCGAGCGATCCAGGATCTCCACGGGCTGCTCTTGGTAAGTCAAACTTGGGCCTACTTCGAGCTCTGAGTGATCCAAAATGTGGCTGGGGTCTGACACATACTTCCTCAGCTGCGACACGTGGAAGACGTTATGGACTCCTTCCAGAGAGGGTGGCAATGCCAGACGGTATGCCACTTCTCCAATTTTCTCCTGTATGCCAAAAGGTCCGATGAATCTTGGGCTGAGTTTTCCACTCCTTCCGAACCTAATGGTGCCACGTGTCGGGGAAATCTTTAAGAATACCAGTTCTCCAACCTTTAATAAAGTCACAATCAAGTCTTAGTTCCATAAGCAAAATATTTAATTGACTTGAATTTCATAAATTTAATTACCTCAAATTCCAAGGGCCTTCGGTGGCTATTTGCCCAATGTCGTTGCCTGTCTTGAGCCACTCGAAGTCTGTCCCTTAGTTGCTTTACCTTTTCAGCTGAATCGATCACCATCTCTGGTCCCAGTAGGGCTCTTTCTCCAACGTCGTCCCATGATAGCGGGGTACGACATCTTCGGCCATACAGGGCTTCAAATGGAGTCATCTCGATACTGGCTTGGTAGCTGTTATTATAAGAGAACTCCACCAGATGTAAATAGTCCTCCCAGGATCCTCCAAAATCCAGAACACATGTACGGAGCATATCTTCAAGTGTCTGGATGGTACGTTCCGATTGTCCATCGGTTTGGGGATGATAAGCTGTGCTGAATTTGAGTTGAGTCCCCAAGCTGGCTTGTAAGCTCTTCCAGAAGTGAGAGGTGAATCTTGAATCTCTGTCGGAGACAATACTTACTGGAACTCCATGCAGCCTAACAATATGTCTGATATATAACTCTGCCAGCTTCTCTGTAGATAGCCCTACTTTGAAAGGTAGAAAATGTGCAGACTTGGTCAGTCTATCTACTATCACCCAGATTGCATCCTTTCCACTAGGTGTCCTTGGAAGTCCGGAAACAAAATCCATTGTGATATGTTCCCACTTCCACTCCGGAATGGGTAGTGGTTGAAGCAATCCTCCAGGTCTTTGTCTTTCTGCCTTGACCTGCTGGCACACTAAACAACGAGACACGAACCTGGCTACTTCTCTTTTCATGCCATGCCACCAAACATGCGTCCTCAGGTCCTTGTACATCTTGTTGGCTCCTGGATGTATGGAGTACTGCGATCTGTGCGCCTCTTGCATAATTTCTTCTCTTATGTCTCCTTGAGGTACACATAATCTATCGCCATGTCTCAGCGATCCATCTTCATGAATTCTGAATTCTTCTACTAGTCCAGCTTGCACTTGACCTCGAAGGCTTCGCAGGCCTTCGTCCTGAAACTGAGTCTCCTTGATCTTGTCCATTAGAGTAGACTGAATCTGCAAGTTCATCATTTGGCCTTCTTTTCCTGGGATAATTACTTCAATACCTAAACTTTCCAAGTCCTCCAGCAGGTGTCTGTCCATAGTCAAGTACATCGCCATAGGATACCTGCTTAGAGCATCAGCAACTACATTTGCCTTCCCAGGGTGATATTGAAAAGTGATATCAAAGTCTTTCATTAGTTCCAGCCATCTTCTTTGCCTCATGTTTAGCTCTTTCTGAGTGAAAATATATTTTAGACTCTTATGGTCTGTAAATATTTCCACCCTTTCTCCATAAAGGTAATGCTTCCAAAGTTTAAGAGCAAAAATGACAGCTGCCAATTCTAAATCATGGGTTGGATAATTCTTTTCATGTGGTCGAAGCTGTCTAGAGGCATATGCTATTACTTTCTTATTCTGCTCCAATACACAACCTAGACCTTTTCCAGAAGCATCACTATAAATAGCGAAACCTCCGGTTCCAGAAGGTAAGGTCAGAATAGGGGCAGAAGTCAATCTTTTCTTCAATTCCTCAAAGGCACGCTGACATTCATCAGTCCAGGTGAACTCTTCATCTTTTCTTGTTAATTTTGTCATGGGTTCCGCAATTCTAGCAAAGTCCTTCACAAACTTCCGATAGTAGCCAGCTAGTCCCAGGAAACTTCTAATCTCAGCTACAGAGTCTGGAGTGGGCCAGGATTCTACTGCAGCTATCTTCTTAGGGTCTACTGCTATTCCATCTCCAGTCACAACATGTCCCAAGAATTCTACTTTGTCTAGGAAGAAAGCACATTTGGATAATTTTCCATAAAGTTTTTCCTTCCTCAAAGTCTCCAATGCTAACCTCAAATGTTCTTCATGTTCTTCGGGAGTCTTGGAGTAGATCAAAATATCATCAATGAAGACCACTACAAATTTGTCTAGGTATGGCTGGAAAACTCTGTTCATCAAGTTCATAAAAACTGCTGGAGCATTCGTCAACCCGAACGGCATCACTAAGAATTCGTAATGTCCGTTCCGGGTATTGAAAGCAGTTTTAGGGATGTCTTCTTTCCTTACCCTTACTTGGTGGTAACCAGACCTCAAATCAATCTTTGAAAAGACCCGAGCTCCACTCAACTGATCAAATAAGTCATCTATCCTGGGCAGGGGATACTTATTCTTAATTGTTAAGGCATTTAAGGCCCTATAGTCAATACACATTCTGGATGTTCCGTCCTTCTTGGGCACAAAAAGTATTGGGGCTCCCCAGGGTGAGACACTAGACCTAATGAACCCTTTGTCTTCTAGCTCCTTGATTTGTTCATTAAGTTCTATTATCTCATTCTTGTTGATTCTGTAGGGGTTCTGAGATACTGGTGCTGCTCCTGGCACTAAGTCAATAGAGAATTCAACTTCTCGGTCTGGGGGTAAGCCTGGGAGATCCTCAGGGAAGACATCAAGGTATTCAGAGATGATAGGTGGCAATTCTTCTGTTACTAGGGCTCCACAAATTATGTTATTACCCATTTCTCTAGAACCTCTAGCAAATTCAGATTCTGGCTTGCCAGGGGGTCTGAAGATTACACTGCCTCTGTGACAGTCTATTGTGGCATGATGTTGACTTAACCAATCCATACCCAGTATAATATCAAAACTGGGCACTGGCATTACAAGTAGTCTAGCATACAGGTCTCTTCCACATAATGTAATAGGACAATTGTTACAGGCATCACTAACCGGGATGATTCCTCCACCGGTAATGATCTTATAACAATTCCTAAGGGGTTTAGTGATTAAGTTATGCTTCATAAGGAAATCTACTGACATGAATGAATGAGAAGCTCCAGAGTCAAATAAAGTAATAGCTGGTATTGAATTTATAAGCACAGAACCTGTGATCACGTCAGCTGTGGCTTCCGCTTCTTCCAGAGTCATTGTATAAGCACGGCCTTGCTGCGGTGCACCCCTCTGTTGTTGCTGTTGGTGCTGAGCAAAGCGTTGTTGTTGAGTTGGAAGCGGAGGTCCCCTCTGTTGTGCTGCTGGGGCCCTGGTCTGGGCTGGAGCCTTTGGTGCAGCTGGACGTCCTTGAGCAACAGGACAGTCCCTCAATTGATGTGCTGGGGAACCACAATAGAGGCAAGCACCTAGCCTCTTTCTACAGTCTTGCCAAGTGTGGCCTGGTTTTTGGCAATAGTTGCAAGGGGGAGCTCGTTGGTTCTGTCCTTGAGCCTGGGGTGCTGGAGCTCGAGGGGGAGGACGCTGATTTTGCTGCGGGGCCCTCTGCTGTTGTTGTTGTTGAAAAGGGCGTTTGTTGGGTCCCGCATTTCCGGTATCTCTTTCTCGCTTCAGTTTGTGCCCCATGTCTCTCTCGACTCCTTGTGCCACGCTCAGGATTTCCTCATAGGTGCGAGCTCGGCTGGTGGTGACAGCGAGACGAATATCCGGAGATAGCCCCTTCTTGAATCTTCGGGCTCTGTCCTCCGGGGTACGAACCATGTACTCCGCAAAGTGGCTTAACCTGCTAAATTCGGCAGTATATTCATCAACAGTCATGTTACCTTGTTCCAGTCTCTCGAATTGGCTTTCGAGAGCTTCCCGAGCCACTTCGGGATAAAATTTCTCCTTGAATAGCCTCTTGAAGTCTTCCCAGGTGACGTCGGAAGCAGATAGTTGGGGTTCATCTCTGAACCAGGTTCGAGCAATGTCGAACAGTTGCAGGCTTGCGGATTCCACTTTGAGATCATCGGGAACCCGGGCAGTCTTCAGGAGTCTCTCGACATTCTCTATCCACTCATCAGCGTAGAGAATGCCCTCAGTTCCATAAAATTCCAGAGGCCTAAGGTTCTTGAAGTCTTTGGCACTTCCTGGCCTCTTGAGTGGCGACTCCTGGGGCTTAATAGCTTCTGAGAGGCTGGTCCGCAGAAGTGCAGTCTGTTCTTTCTGGGATTCCACCAATCCCTGGAACACTCCAAGTAGTTGTGCTCCATCTAGCATAACTGCCGGAACAGATGGAGGCGGTGGGAGTGCAAGAGTCTCGGGCACATTCTGCTCAGCTGGTTCTGATGTGCCTCCTACTGTGTTCCTGGTCTGGACCATTCTGAAAGATTAAGGGATAGGAAGATCAGAATAGAATACTTGGAAATCAAAGGCGATGGAAAAATTGAGCAGAAATGATATCAAGAATTGAAATAAGAATCCTATACTGTGAATGAGCTTTTCCTAGAATCCTCAATCTTATTCCATATCCTGTCCTAGGGTATTACCCTATTTAAGGATAAGGACCTGCATGGGCCACCATAAAAACGTGTCACGACCCGCACCCGGAAGTTCGGGCACGAGTACGTGGGTACGTCCAGCCTACGCCGCAGAGTCGGCGGTAGTACGCTGTCTAGGTCAATCCATCTAAACTAGTCTAACTCATTCACAAATAACATAGGCAAGATAATAATGAGAATGAAACTTAAGATTTGCAAACTGAAATAAATGTGACCACAATTTTAAATGTTTAATACAGGAATTCCAAATGAAATCGGGGACAAACCCGATTAAATAAGATAAGAACAGAAATAAAGATAACTACTAAAAGCTACTCGGCAGCAGGGGTCTCCTGGGGGGGTTCTGGTTCTTCATAAGTATCATCTGTCCCCTCATAGGGACCATAATAAGTAGGGGCAAGGTCCTCATCATCGCCTAAATCAACAGATCCAGTCAGGAAAGGAGCAGAGTACACAGTGCACAACAAGGTTAAACTAAATAATTATGACAATTAATTATTGAATATCATGTTAAGGAAATTGCATAACGAATGTCAATATCTCAGAGTCACAACTATAAACAGGAATATGAGAAAACAGAAGTAAATGAGCAGAGTGAAACTATCACAGTCAGCAAGAAAGATAACATGACTAGAAACTATCTGTATGAAACTTGTGTTTGTTTTTAGAATACTTAGTTGGCATGTAGGGGTTTATAAGGCTAATCCGGCCGTCATAAACGGCTATTATTCACGAATAATCGAGATCCGGCTGATGGACAGTCGTGTACCAACAGCTATTATTCACGACAAGGGGAAGGGTAAACTACATGCCTTTCAGTATTCTCCCACCCGACATGATAACAAGACATGAATTCCAATAGTCAAGACATGAAAATTCAGCATTTCTAACACTAGGTGTAATCATCAAGGGTACTAGTAAAACAGGAAATTAATTATCACAATATATAGATTTAACTTGAAGTGCAGGTACTTGCCTGTTGTTTGGATCTGTTTAATTTGGGTCTTGGGAGAAATTTCCACAGATGAGTCCAAAAGCTGAAACAGACATTACCATCATGCTCAGAAGATGTCAAATAGCTAGAAACGTCTGTCCTTGGGTCCAATTTGAAGACAAGGATAAAAACGGCAGTTTCGGGTCAAAATGGGGTCCGCCGTTGGGCCCGCTTTGCACCGAAAAATGTGTCCGGGTCAAGGGTCTCCAAATTCACCAAACTTAGTGTCAACAGGTCAGGAACGCTGATACGAACCCAACGGAACTTCCAGATTTGGATTCCGATGAGCCGAACACAAAATCGCCCGTCGAGCGGGGCCTGTGGGGCCCACGACACGCGATTTCGTCAACGTTCTCAGAATCGAACCAAACTTGACCCACAGGACCAGCGTATCGCTACGAGTCCGATGGCGCAAGTTTCGTCTCGATCTGACGAGTGTGCACGAAGTTAGGGCAAATTGCCGGAAAGGCGGATACGGAGCGATGTCCGCGGATACGCGTTGATTCCGGTGTGCACGCACACCCGAATCAGCTTCCGCGAAATCTCACACGTCCGTATCGACGCTGCGCACGTATCTGTGAAGACCGCACGCGACCAAGACATCCCATTTGGCGGGACGTACTCGGTTCCGGGGTGAAACAGGGTCTGGTTTTTTCCTGTTTTTGGATCGCGGTGTGCGATCACCACAGGACGCGGTGTCCCGAACAGTTTATCCGGACACCGAGAGGGTCATACAGGCTTCGCAACGCAATTTACAGAATTGAAAACGGAGCTACGAGGCGAAAGTTACACATACCTGAAGGGGACCCGAAAACAGGGTCGAAAACGTGTCCGAGTCGTGTCCGACACAGTGTCCTGTGTCCGACACAGGAACAGTGATTAGGGCTAGGGTTTCGGCGGCACACGGCGGAGGGAGGCCGGAGAGACGCCGGAGAGGGCCGGGGATGGCTCGTCGAGGGGCGGCGCGTCGGTTGGCGACGACGGCGGCGGCTCAGGGCGGCGGCCGGAGGCTGCGGCTGCTGCTGTGTGCTGCTGCTGCGGCTGCGGTTCGTCGACGGCGGCGGCGCCGAGGGAGGAGAGGGGGAAAGAGTCGTCGGCGGTCGGCGGGTCACGGCGAGGAGCGAGGCGGCTGCGGCGCGTGGTGGCGGAGGCGGTGGCTAGGGTTAGGGCGAGGGAGTGGGGTATAAATAGGGGGAGAGAGGGGGAGCTGGTGGCCGTGGAAGGCGGAGGGGGTGGCGGAGAATGCGGCGGCGTGGCGAGGCGTGGCGGGGCGTGGCGAGCGGATCGCGCGGAGCTGCGCGCGGCGGCCGACGGGGGAATCGGGCGTCGTGGGGGGGCACGGGGAACAGTCGTGCGGGTCGGGCTGCGGCGGGTCGGGTTCGGTTGAACCCGACCCGACCCGATAAGGGGCTGGGCTGGGGTTACGGGCCGGGCCGCGGCCCAATGGGCCAGGGCGGCCCGCAGAAATAAAATAAAAATAAAAATAAAGAAATAATAATAATAATAAATAAATAAATAAATAAATAATAATTAAGTAATTAGAAAAATGTTTTTTAGGCATTTAAAAATATGTCTGAGGCCCAGAAAAATCCAGAAAAATTACCCTAAGTCCAATTTTTTATTTTACACCCAAAAATATTATTTTCATGATATTTTAATATTATTTATTGCTAATTAAAATCATTTATTAATTGAAAAGCTTGATTTTAATTACAGAAAATTCCCAGAAAATTCCAGAAAATTGGGAAAAATCCAAGATTTAATAATTTGAGAAATTAGGGGGGTTTACAGGACTAAAGGTCATTCCCTGACCTCTTGTAATATAAATAAGACTTCGAAATGCATTGAAGGGCATTGAAGTTTGGAGTTCTGGTGTGCATTGTAAACTTTACTCTTGTAATCTCTCCCCCCTTTTCTGTTCTTGTGTTCTCTTCTCTTCCACCTTGTAAATTCTGTTGTTTTGCGTTTGCATTTGGTATTAACCGCTACGTACACTTCTAGTTTGTCTCCCTCGGGATTTGTCTCCAATGCGAGAGAGGGAAGTGGAGACCTCCTACGAAGCTTGACCACCAAGGGTTCGGGGGCAAGAGCCGACACTGGGTCCTTCTTTCGACTTGGCAGTCGTACCTTCAGAGGTTGTGGTGCCTTCCTCTGTATTTTCACAACAAGGGGAGAGGTTGCATCATGAGCACGTCCCTTAAGGTGGACCGTTAAAGATTTTCCTGATGTCATGTTGATCTCTCCTTCATCGTCGGCTTCATTCCCTCCTTCTTCCTAGCGGACTTGTTCATACATGAGTGAATCAGAGTAGTAGGCCTCTAACCCTTTGAAGGGATCGACATCGGCGAACTCTGTTCTAATCGTGCCATGGTCGTCAATGTACTTTAGGCACTGGTACAGGGTTGACGGCATGATCATGTATTCATGTATCCATGAATATTCCAGCAGGACGTTGTAGGATACGTCTACACCAATGACATAACATGTGACTTCTGTCTTCAAGTTGCCTATCTGACATTTCAGGCAAATCTTGCCCAGAGGGTAACTTCTTCCAGCATTGAAGCCACTGATGGTAGTATTGGTAGCCGTCAGTCGATGCATTTGGATGCCCAAGGTCTAAAGCAGACTCCTGGGGATGATGATGATGGACGAACCCGGATCGATGTGCATACGGTCTACCTTGATAGCGTCGATGTACTGTAATGACCCGCTTCGCTCAACCCAGAGGGCCGATTCAAATGGCATAAGTGTAGCGAACTGACCCTCCTTGCTCAGCGAGATGGCTCATTCGATGCAAAGGCATTCATACTTGGATCTTCAAATGGAGCCAGAGTTAGACTTTTAGAGGCGCGCGGAGTCTCACTTTACCGATGCGATTCATCGCTAAGGTGGATAGCCCTGGTGAACCCGTCCCTACTTAGCTGTACACTATGAAAATGAATGATATATGCTAGTTTTTAGGTGATAACATTTGCATGCTAATAAAATAGATAAACACACATAACTAAGGGGATAATCCCGCCTTATCATTGTATAGAACATGGAGATCTTACTTGCTATTTTTTTAGTCTGGCTTATTGAGTTAAAATATAGTAGTTTCTTATATATGCCATAAAGATAGTTGAGTTCATACTGAGGTATCGCACCACACAAAATATGACATGGGATAGAGTATAATCATGTTGCATACATAGAGGAGGAAGACTATCAAGTAGTTATTCCGAGTCAGGAGAAGGAAAAAAAAAAGTACTTGGGGTATCCAGATCACCGAGGCAGTCTCTAATCAGGGAGCTATGTAAAAAAGAAAGATCTGAGTGTAGTCATCGGCAAGACTGAACCGAGTTGTTTCTCGGCTAGGATTGGAAGTGGGAGAGTAGTTTCATGATCACAGACAACTGATTGCGTACCAGGTAGAGATGAGTCCTTAACACGATTGCTGAGGCATCCAAATTATATCGGCCCGGGAGGACAGTGCCAGTATAGTCCTGGTAATACGCTAGCTGATGACTAGCGGACGAGAATGGGACATCTAGCAAGGCTTGCTACCCACCTAGATGGTCGTCGACTCGTCATATGGTTCGTGAGGCCCAGCAAGGCTAGCAACCGAGCTGGAAAGATAGCTGTTCTATCGCAGATCATGTCTAATATGGCTAACAGAGCCAGTGACCTTCATATAGATAAGTCATGCTTGCATAACGGCTATCCACATTCAAAAGATGAGTAACTTGAAGGAGTACATTTGCATGATATTTTTGTATATTTAGAATAGATGCACGGTAATAAACATAGTTCGAGAAGAATGGGTCTGAGGCAGAAACACAAACATAACACTTAGATTTCATAGATGTTCCTTGTTATTCAGTAGATCATTATTTATATTGTTGCATATGATAAGGAAGGCCGAATGGTAAGAAATGGTAAGACGAACTCAGTTGTTCATTATTATGACACTCTTAAGCAGACACGGATATTACTTTCATTATATTGCTATGTAACTGATCCTAAGGAAAAAGAATAGAAATACAACAAAATTAGTCGGTGCACATAACTAATAAACGTGCTTGTTTTGTGGCATGGGCGAGAGGCCTTCCCACCAGTGCATTCAATGTACTGATACCCAACCAGTTTGCATGCAGGGTGCAGAGGGAACTCATACAGGTTCAGAGATCGCTTAACACAATGAGGCGCCGGACCGCACTTGGCGTCTTGAAGCATGGCGCACGGACCTGGAGCTCACATATATAAGACATAACGTATGGGATTGGTACCACCCCGTCTCGGGCTTCCGTTGCCAAAAAGTTACCAAACTAGAGGGACACCATATTGGCGGCAACCGTTTTGTCCTTAAAATCCAAGTTGAGGCCCTTAGAATTGAGTAGATGCTGGATGTACCGCTTCAGTATGTAGCAATCTCGTATCGCATGATGGACGTACCGATGGTAACAGCAGTACTTGGGGTTATTTACGTCTTCTGCCTCATCGAGGCACTTGATGTCAGGGAGGAAGAACTTGTTACCCTTCATCAGTACATCAAAGATTGCCATAACGTCATTATCCTCGAAAGAGTAAGTCTCATTTGGCTTTGGATCCTCTGTCGACTTTTGTTCTGGCTTTTTGGCTATATTGGCGACAAGGGCCTGCTTTCCTTTGTAGTCACGACCACTATTGCCATCGTTGTTGTTGTAAGGATGCTTTCCCCTATTATCAGTGACGGGGATTTGTATTCCCACAGTCGGGCATCCTTTACTTTCCTCTCAACACTGATGATATTTATGATGAACGCCGTCCAGTCTTTGAATTGGGTGTCACCCATCCATATCCTGACTGCCGAAAGTAGATTCTTCCGACACATGTCCATCATCGTAGATTTAGGATTACCTGGGGGCAACTTCATCGCGGCTTGCCTATAACTTTTGATATATTCTCGTACATGATCCTTTTATTTTTGTATGATGTCTAGCAAGGAGGACATCGTCATGTCACATCCCCTGTCATAGAATCGGGTAAGGAAGAGACTTTTAAGATCGTCAAATAATGATATACAATTATCCTGGAAGCTACAGAACCAATCGAAGGCCACCCCAGATAATGCCCCGATAAAAAAACTTGGTGAGAAGAGCGTCACTGCGGGGTAGATGCCCTGTTGCTGTCTCAAAGTAGCTCATGTACTGGTGATGAGACATCTTTCCTTCAAATGGATTTAAGTTGAAGGGCATGTATATAAGTGGATAGGGCACATATTTCCACTAGAGGGAATATGGTTATCGAATCCCGAGCTCATGTAGTGAGTCTCGATTGCCCATTAAGTCCAAACGGGCTCGCAGTTCTCGCACCTCTCGCATTGCTTCCCCAGCCTCATCTACTACAGAAGGAGTAGATAATCTGGGCCTAATGTAATCGTCGTTAACGGGCGGAACGGTGGCGTTTGAGTCTCCATTTGCTACAGGATCTTTACTAGCTTGTCCTGAGGTTCTTGGTGGTTGTGAGGCCATATTTTTCTTGATTTTCAGCATTGTCTTGGTCAAGGCTTGCATCGATGTACTCATGGTATGCATCATAGCCTCGAGAGTCTTGAGGCACTATAGATCGCTGGGGCCCTCGTGATCATCCTCTGATATGTACACCATTCTTACATGGGAGGAAGTAGGTAGAATAATTGACGTCGCACTTTCTGCCTCGGACTCTTGCAGCTAATAGTCCTCAAAAAAAGTTGTCTGTGTCGCATCCTGTTCGGACTCGGAGATTACACTACCCCAGCGTAGGAAGGTGCGTCATCCTGGTGAGGGTGACTACCCCTAGGGATCTCGAGATCTGTTCCTTGGGAATCTCTGTCCCCTCGGAATGTCGGGTTGTCATGGAGTTCTGGGGGATTGCTAACCCCAACTTGCAGAATCACTGAGGGTCTTGAGGAAGAACCACCCCTAGCAGCTGACAATTTCTTCTTGGAGTGGGTGCCCTGGAAAACTCCTTCTATAGGTACCGCTGTCTGTCCTTCTTGGGCATGCCTTCTCGATACGCTAGCCGAAAAGAAAGGGTTTGATGGCTAGACTTCTGACCTCCCCTTGTGGAGAGAGACTTCTAAGCGGAATAACACGAGGTGAAGGGCAGCTCCTCCTCCGCTGGTAATTGTATATGTTTTTTGGGACGCTGTCGGGTAGGTGCCTTTGGTTGCAGCCGTTGGAACGCCGACTGCAGGTTTGTTGGCACTACTATTTTAGCACAGCAGTAGTTGTCATATCCCGGTCCTGAAGGTCCCGACTACTCCCCTGCCGGGCGCGAATTACCGTGCCTCGACACTCCCATGGGGCGTATATCGTTTGCCATCGAGGCGTGATACCGTACGATCCTGGGATTGCGCTCGCATAAGGCAACATCGTTAAAGTTATGGCTATCATCGAACCGATCGAGTACGCAGGGGAGGAATAATGTTACCAATAAGGGTCCAATCAGAGTATGCGAAGCGAACCTCTAGGTACGAGGTTCTCTGAATACAATGGAATTATTCCATATATTATGTCCCTTTACACAAAAGTAGCTCAAAATATCTCGATACGGCTCAAGGTATCGACACCAGATTTCTGGGTCCTGGGGATGTGGCACGGATATCGCTTCCTTGGGTGATCCAGCACCTGCTAACAAGCAAACTGTTGGTGGGTCAGCCATTTGGCGAAAGTACTAGTGACTATAAAATCAACGAACAGAAGCAACATTCACTAAAATCAACACTAAATAATTATGTTATAAAATATTACATTACTAGTGATCTTTCTAGTTTTACCTAGGTTAATTTTATGTAGTACAGGAACAGAGTCATATTAATTCTTTGGAAAATATCTCTTGAAAACAGAGTTCTTATTCGATATACAAGCAAACAGGCAAGGCAAGCAGTTCATGCACGATATGCCGATTCTTTTAATAACTCTGGTGCGCAGCGTGTCTTGTGAGCCATATTCATTTCTTTAAACACTCTAGCATGAATCTAGTAGACTATCTTTTTATCATCTCTCTCTCTCTCTCTCTCTCTCTCTCTCTCTCTCTCTCTCTCTTATTAACAATTACCATCTTACCGTGTGAACGAGATAGAAGCATATATGTAAACAAGACTTCTCTATGAAAGCATTTATACAAGAGAATACGTTTGATAACATGTATATCACTTATTCAGTGATTCTTACCCTTCACCGAACGGTTATTCCTGCAACAGACATACAAGTTAGCAACAATTTATAGAATCATATATGTTCTATTCCCTGTCCGTCTCTGCATCAAACATTTAGGTAAGCAAGAAGGCTCAATCCTAACATGTGACCTAACTATATGATGGCCCATGAGTCTGCTTCCTCATGATTAGTAGCGGTATTATCATGTCCCAACACTGCACTAATATACTAGATGCTTTGACACGTGAACTAGGTATCTAATAGATATGAATACCCCCTTGATCACGAGGACTTCTTTGCCTCAGGGTATTCTTTCTGACCCCCTAGGGCAAACGGTCTCCAGTGCCCCAGGAACCAGTCGTGGGATTATCCTTGTGCACAACTTGTCTAAAGACCAATGCATGAATGCAACTTTATCAGATAAACTCTATATGGATGCAGCAGTTCAATAAAAAAGTATATAGTCAATCTCTTCTTTTCTATGTACGGAAAGGCCACCATCTCTATCTCTATGCAGACTGACTTCCATCTCTCTGATACCGTTCAAGCATTTCAAACAGTTCTATCTTTACAGCATGATAAAGGAAACATATAATAGTATCTAATTAAGCAAGCAAGAAAGCAGTTCTCTATCTCTTTTAACTAAGCATGCAGTTCTACTCTTTCTTTAGCATACGATGGAAACGTATAAACATTCTTTTACTCTTGTTTATTAATATGGCAGCGGTTCGTTCGATAGTGGTGTCCGTGTAACTAAGCATGCGACATTTCTTTCTTGACATAGCATGGCAATGGTTCTATCTCTTTTAGACAAGCATACAAGTTCTCTAGTTAAGCATGCAGGTTCTCGTTCTATCATTCTCAATGCGAACATTCTCTTATTAAGCAAACAAACATTTCAAAAACTTAAATTCATTATTAAGGCGTGCAAGAATCAGAGAATGATATTCTGTCCACTCACCTAGATCAGTCATCTTCTGGTCCAACAAGGAGCTCTTCAAGAAGGTTTCCTTTTTGACTCATCAAACTGATATCTCTTCTATATAGTGCCAACGCAGAGTAGGGTACTACATACTTACCCACCAAGAAAAAGTTTCATCCTTGAAACTTTAAGGAGAAATTTTCGATATCCAGAGTAGCAATAGTCCTTATCCCTCACCATCCTCAATCGAAAACTCTAGCAAACCACAAGCACGAAATCACAACTCTCAAATAATAAATCAAATCCAAAAAAAAAATTGTGCACATCTTTGAGAATATTTATGGACTTATTGTATTGAACTCTCTACGCAGCAACGATATCATTGACAAGGAATCGTTATCTAGGAACTTGCAGCAAAAATGGCATAAGGCTAGAAAATCAAGTTGCTCTGATACCATTATGTCATGCCCTGGTCCCGAAGGTCCCGACTACACCCCCGCCGGGTATGAATCACCACGCCTGGGTGCTCCTGCGGGACTTATATCATTTGCCATCGAAGCGTGACACTGTGCGAGCCTGGGGTTCCGTTCGTACAAGACAAAATCATTAAAGTTGTGGCTATTATCGAACCGATCGAGTACGCAGCGGAGGAACAATGTTACAATAAAGATCCAATTAGAGTATATGAAGCAAAGCTATAGGCACGAGTTTCTCTGAATACAATGACATCATTCCATACATTATATCCCTTTATACAAAAGCAGCTTCAAATATCTCGATACGGCTCAAGGCATTGACACCAGATTTTTGGGTCCTGGGGATGAGGCACAGCTATCGCTTCCTCGGGCGATCCAGCACCTGCGAATAAGCAAACTGTTAGTGGGTCAACACTTTAGAGAAAGTACTAGTGAGTATAAAATCAACGAACAGAAGCAACATTCACTAAAACCAATACTAAGTAATTATGTTATAAAATATTACATTACTAGTGATCTTTTTAGTTTTACCTAGGTTCGTTGCATGCAGTACAAGAATAGAGTCATATTACTTCTTTAGAAAAAATCTCTTAAAAAATATAATTCATATTTGATATACAAGCAAGCAGGCATGGCAAGAAGTTCACGCACGATATATCGATTCTTTTAATAACTCTAGTACGCAACGTGTCTCTTGAGTTATATTTATTTCAGTAAAGACTCTAACATGCATCTAGTGGACTATCTTTTTATTATCTCTCTCTCTCTCTCTCTTATCAACAATTACCATCTTATCGTGTGAACGAGATATAAGCATATACATAAACACGACTTCTTTATGAAAGCATTTATACAAGAGAACACATTTGATAACATGTACATCACTTATTCAGTGATTCTTACCCTTTGTCAAATGGTTATCACTGCAACAGACATACAAGTTAGCAATAATTTACAGAAGTACATATATTCTATTCCCGGTCCGTCTCTGCATCAAACAGTTAGGTAAGCAAGAAGGTCGAATCCTAGCATGTGACCTAACTATATGATGGACCATGAGTCTGCTTCCTCATGATTAGTAGTGGTGTTATCATGGCCCAGCACTGCACTAATATACTCGCTCATATACTATCTGCTTTGACACGTGAATCAGCTATCTAATAGACATGAATACCCTCCTGATCGCGATGACTTCTTTGCCTCAGGGTATACTCTCTGACCCCCCTAGGGCGAACGGTCCCCACTGTCCCAGGAACTGGTCATGGGATTATCCTTGTGCAAAAGTTGTCTAAAGACCAATGCATGAATGCAACTCTATCAGATAAACTCTATATGGATACAACAGTTCAATAAACAAGCATATAGGCAATCTTTTCTCTTCTCTGTGAGGACAAGCCGCCATCTCTATCTATATACAGACTGGCCGTCATCTCTCTAATACCGTTCAAGCATTTCAAACAGTTCTATCTTTACAGCATGATAAAAGAAACATATAATAGTCTCTAATTAAGAAAGCATGGAAGCAGTTCTCTCTCTTTTTTAACTAAGCATGCAGTTATACTCTTTCTTTAGCATATGATGGAAACGTATGAAGATTTTTTTACTCTTGTTTATTAGCATGGTAGCAGTTTGTTCGATAGTGGTATCCGTATAACTAAGCATACAATATTTCTTTCTTGACTTAGCATGGCAATGGTTCTATCTCTTTTAGACAAGCATACAAGTTCTCTAGTTAAGCTTGCAGATTTTTGTTCTATCATTCTTAATGTGAACATTATCTTATTACGCAAACAAGTATTTTAGAAACTCAGATTCATTATTAAGGCATGCAAGAATCAAAGGATAAAGTTCTATCAACTCACCTAGATCAGTCATCTTCTGGTTCAACAATGAGCTCTTCAAGAAAGTATTCTTTTCGAGTCAGCAAACTGATATCTCTTCTACATAGTGCCAACGCAAAGTGGGGCACTAAAATAGTTGATGATGATGTTGGCACAGGGGTGTCCTGGAGGGGACACCTTACATGCCGTAGTTGCCTCACTCACTTTGCGCTTGTGGTTGATCATGTTGCACAAATTAAGCGAGGGCTGATCCACCTTTACACCCTTGTTATGAGCCCGGGCAGACCGAGCACATGGATGTGTAGGTGTTGTCTTTGCTCCCTATCCTGGGGTTCACACAAGAACTCTCCACAAGTCGTTAATGGAAGACTTTTGAGACTGACCTTGTCTATTTGCAACTGTGGGTTAGACTCATGGGTCGGTCTTGTACAACTTCCCATCAGTAGCTAGCGTAACAGTTAGCAGAGCCTACCGACGGTCGGTCGTATGAGCAGTTGCTTGAGCTTGGTGAGCTCATACTGCCTTGGACTCCTTCGACCTAGCACGCACCGGTGCGTAGTATGAAGTGTCCAAGTTCACATCCTCTCTTTTCTCAGCAAGGTGCATGGAGCCAACACTGTGTGAGATTCGATCAAAGACGGAGGTTCTGCTATTGTGCTGGTCGTATGTGATCATTTGCCTGTGGTCGACGATCAGTGTCGCATGTGGATTTTTTTCCTGAGTTTGCCGACTTATGCTGCTTCTGCTGTGGCCGCATGGAACATTTTTCAGCACCCAAACTTTTGGTATCATAGTATTTTTCTTTGCCAGAGTTTGGGTGCTGAGCGCCTTTCCCGATTGCTACATGGACTGGATCAACCTGGGTGGATGCATGATGTACGTCTGCAGCAACAAAGAGAGAAGGGGGAGTGCATGCTCCGTAGTTGGGAAGCACATGCTCTGCAGTTGGGTGAGACACAGCGGCCTTCGCTATCCATGTCCTGCGGGTCTTCTTAGGCTTTGTTTGCCTTGGAGAAGGACTCACACTGTACCCAAGAGCATGTTCTCGAATGCTTTCTGGTTGAAGCATACCACCAGCATCCTTTAGTTTGAATCCAGCTTGGCTGTATCGAACTGCGTCACTGTCTTCTCATCAGAGGAGAAGTTGGTCCCCAGCAGAGTCGTCATCTTGTCTGCCATTGCAAGTTTTGAAGTTCAAATAACAAACAAAGAAGTACAAAGAGATCCTAAGCAGAAAATCTAAGTACAATATTTTGATCTTGGTAGTGACGCTGGAGCTTAGGCGCGATAGCGTCTCATTTACTCTGTTAAAGGTTTGATGAGGGAATGAGGATGCTCTCTCCTATTTTTCTTGCTCCTTAGCTTGTGTGCACGTGTGTAGCTGGCCGGAGGGTTGTAGGGTATGCTACTCTTGCTATTTATAGCCATCTTGCTGACGGGCTATAAGTGTCGCATATGCCTTTTTTGGTGGCCGCATAGGACTCCTTCAACAGAATACGATTATAATTATAGTCGCATGCCATGGACATGCTACCATGTGGTCTTGGTTACGATATGTTTTTGAAGAGATCCCGGGGTTATTACTGTAATGACCCATTCTATTCAAGCGGACAACCGATTCAAACGGCGCAAGTGCAACGACCCAACCTGCTTTGCTCAACGAGAAGACTCGTTTGAGGCAAAGGTATCCAGACTTGGACCTTCAGGAGTTCAGACTTAGACTTTCAAAGGATCGCTCGGAGTATCGCTCGACCGAGGTAAAACATCACTAAGGTGGGTGGCTACGATGAACTTGTCTTTGCTTAGCCAGCACACTTAAAATATGGACGATACATGCTAGTCGCTAGGTGAATCAACCCCTGCATGCTAATAAAGAATACAACGCACCTAGCTATAAGAATAATCCCAACTTATATTGCTTGTGTTAGAACATGAAAATAAAATTTGGCTTATAAATGGACCCTCGTATGCTACATTTGCTTTGTATAAGTAGACCCCGCTATGCCTCGAGTAGATCATCATATACTCTTCATAGTACACTGCTTTACTTGTTTACACTACTCGGCCAAAGATTATGTCGCTCGATAATGTCCCTGTACGGTTGCCCTTCTCGCATTACCCTTTAGACCGTGCCAACGTAAATGCTTATGTTCCATATAAATGCATTCTTGCTTGCTTACATTGTAGCTAGTACTCGTTGCCTCGATTCAATATTTGTCACATAATTCCATGCCATAATCAAGTGAACACTATCTTGCCTTGCATTCATCCAATTCACTGGAAGACTATCCAATAGTCATTCCATGCAAGTATGAACCTGAAAGTATACGGGACCGTTAGGTCACCAAGGCAATTCCCGAACCAGGAGATTGTATCATGTCAAGTAAATCAAGAATCATAGCTCATGGAGCAAGATTCATTCAGGTATTCGGATCCTTGGTAGTCTCTTTCGAGCGGACAAGATGGTGTATACGCCCTTATTGCTACACCCATCTCCGCCAAAGAGACAACGAATCATCCAATGACTAAGTAAATCGAGAATTAACATGTCATGTCATAAATTTCATGAATCTGAAACCCTAGACTTGCATGGTCGCGGATAACTCGTGCACGAGGTATCGTGGATTTCTCGGACGATTATCGGGGTACCGGGATCGTGCCGGCCTGGAAAAAATTATATAGGGACTCCTCGAGCTTTGGCGGGATAGTGTCTGTGCCTCCATTTTTTAGTGCTATACCATCACCATTGAAAGAGTCTATGTTTCTCATGTTATGACGGGATGGTGCACGCCTCAAGTTTTTAGCACTATAACCATCTCCGTCAAGATACTCGTCCAAATGGCTTATAGTGCCAGTGACCCTCCTGTTTATATAGATAAGTCATCCTCGCTTAGCGGTAACCCGCGTGCGAGTCATTGCATTGCCTCCAGTAAACTAAAATACCTGAACGATCATGAGTATAACACACTTGTACATATGGAACAGTTGAACATCTTCTGCAACACATCTGATAATCTGTATAACTCGTGCACCTGAAACATAACCTTGCTCACGACACTTGTGTTTGAATATGCTATTGTCCCTGAATTTTATTATATATATATGCTCGTATTTGATTTTACTTGGTTTTCCTTAGGTAGGGAAGGACGAATGGTAAGTTGGTAAGTCTCGCCGTGTTACTCTTATATCGCATAACGTACTGCCATACGAGTTAGGCTTGTATATTATGCCATAAAGCTGATCCAAATTCAAGATTAGAAAGATAACTTAATAGATGGTACACGAAACCTATATAATGTGTTTGGATTTGTCGAGCGGGCGAGAAGCCTCCCCACCAATGCATTCATGTACTGATAACCTACCAGATTGCTTGCAGGGTGCAAAAAAATCTCGTTCGGTACGAAAACCGTCTTCATGCATGCTAAGACATGGAGTTCACTCTGGAGCCTTGGAGCATTGCATCCGGAGCTGAAGCACTTATACAAAACATAATGTTGGAACATCGCCTATGTATCATTCCATAAATGTAGCCACTTGGCACGCTTTTACTATTTTAGAGATAGAGAGGCTTGAGCGACTTATAATCTCGGCCTAGTACCGCTTGTAACACTTGTTCAATATCAATAAAGAGCTTATTTTACTTTTATACTTGTGTTATTCAATGCTTTTGCTATTGACGACTCTGTGAACTTGTTACCAATGGCCTGTTCGTTTCCTATTTCGCTGCACTCGGACTATCTGTATGACTCTATGGCTTAGATATCTTACCGCATGTTTGAATTATGGCCTTGCACGGACGCAGCTTACACTCGTGCGGCATCACGCCCAGATAGAAAAGATCGTCCCGTGGGAGCGCTGGCGCAGTGATAAGGGCCTAGCGGGGACGGCCTATTACCTATGAAAGATAAGGGCGTTACATAAATAAGTCATCCTTGCTTAGCAATAACCCACGTATGAGTTATTACATCGCTTCCAGTAAACTGAAACACCTGAACGATCATGAGTATAGCAAACTTGTATATATAGAACAGTTGAATATCTTTTGTAACACATCTGATAATCCGTGTAACTCGTGCACCCGAAGCATAACCTCACTCACGACACTTGTTTTTGCATATGCTATTTCCCCTGGATTTTATTATATATATATTCTCGTGTTTGATTTTACTTGGTTTGCCTTGGACATGGAAGGACGAATGGTAAGTTGGTAAGTCTCGCCGTGTTACTTTTATATCGTACGTCGCACTGCCACACGAGTTAGACTTGTACATTATGCCATAAAACTGATCTAAATTCATGATTAGAAAGATAACTTAATAGATGGTGCACATAACCTATATAACGTGTTTGGATTTATCGAGACCGTGAGAAGCCTCTCCACCAGTGCATTCATATACTGATAACCCACCAGATTGCTTGCAGGGTGCGGGAGAACCTCGTTCGGTACGAAAACTCCTTCGTGCATGTTAAGGTATGGAGTTCACTCTGGAGCCTTGGAGCATTGGGTCCTGAGCTAAAACAGATATATAGGACATAATATTGGAACATCGCCTATGTATCATTCCACAAATGTAGCCACTTGGCACACTTTTTCTGTTTTAGAGAGAGAGACTTGAGCGACTTGCAATCTTGGTCTAGCGCCGCTTGTAACACTTGTTCAATATCAATAAATAACTTATTTTACTTCTATACATGTGTTATTCAATACTTCTGCTATTGACGACTCTGTGAACTTGTTACCAATGGCCTATTCGTTTCCTATTCTGCTGCACTCGGACTATTTGTGCGACTCTGTGGCTTAGACATCTTACCGCATGTTCGGATGGCCTTGCATTGGTGCGGCTTACGCTCGTGCAGTATCATGCCCAGATGGAAAATATCGTCCCGTGGGAGCGCTGGCGCAGAGATTTGCGCCTAGCGGGGACGGCCGATTACCTGCGGGAGATCGGGGCGAGTCATATTGGTATCAGAGCATGGCTTTACGCCTTTGAACTTCATATCAATTTGCTCAGTTTTGAAAGCTCGTTCGTGGGTTATGTGCATACCCTCTCTCTCTCGTTGACCCTATTATGATATTTTATACAATGAATCTAAATACTTTCAAAAGTGTATATGAATGATATGATTGCTTATACGAAATTGTAATACGAAGGTCTTTGTGCCGACCTGTGTTAGACTTGGTTGTAATAGACTCATGCTATAATTTGCAAGTTATGTACTAACCCGTATACCTATATGTGTTTACCTAGCTGGTTAGTGTGTGGAATAGAAAATCGTTCGGACAGTTAGCTATTTACACAGCCTGCCGGCTAAGTTGTGTTAAGTATCGTGCGCCAAAACCCTTTTGGTGCAAGCAAGTTGCAAGCGGGATTGGAATATCGTTCAGATAAAGGATAAGTCAGACTTAGAACAGTAACCGATAGAAATATTACCAGTTTATCACTAAGGCGAATATAGAGATCATGCTTGAATTTTGAGAAATAACTCAAACGATATTTCGTGTCGGAAGATACAAATCAAATATGGTTTACTTGGAGGACTATCAATAGGATGTATATACGAGACTAAGATTTATCAGGCGATGCTTAGGTATCGTACATGAATTCTAAGGAATGGCTTGGTAAATATAAAAGTGATTGATGCGAACACTGATTGAGGATTTTATTGGGTGACTCGATTCCTGAGTGGTGTATGGATCATTTTGGAAATGTTCAAACGAATTCATAGGTCTTGTGCGATAATTGGATTGAACGATTGGAGAATATCTTGAACAAATAATAAGGCTTATATCAAATAGGGATTCAAAAAAAAGAAATCAATATCTTGGTCAAAGAAAACTTGTTGAAAACTTGGAGGATCGTACGAGCGATTTCGGATTGAATCAAATAGATTAAAGCTTGAGCATGATATCGCTCGAATAGAAGATAGCCCGAGAATAAATATTGTGGTTTGATGAAAGAGGTAAGTGATAACGGATTTGACCTGGAGTTTGGAAGAACGATCTTGAATCTAGTTCAAAAAGATAACATTTAAAATCAGTCCCGACCGAGAACGATTATCCTATGGGAACATCGGCGTGGTAATTTCATATCCGATGGGGATAATCGAACTCACGGAAACATGTTCGGTAATTATTTCAAACGAACTCAATGAATAGAATGTATCAAATGGGGATAGACTTTGGTTGGATATTTGAACTTAGTTGTTTGAGAAATGCCAGAAGTAGACAATGGATTTATCAAACGGTAACATAGTGGTTGGATGATTTTACTAAATGAATTATAATTACTACATGAACGAATATGACTTGATAGATTTTATATATATCTTTGATGGAGCAAAGTGAAATGATAAGGTATCTCGATCGTTTCGATGATAACCATAGTGTTCGACGTTCTTGTCTTGTGCGAGCGTAACTCTATGCTCGTACATGCGTCACGCCCGGATTAGGATAATTATCCAGTAGAAGAGTTTGGGTGGTGATCTCACGTCCAACGAGGATGATCGAACTTAAAGAAGATCAGAGCATGACAACTGATGGATCGTCTTGACTTGTGGTTCGACACGATAAGACGAATTTGAGAATACAAGTGAATCGAAAGTATTTCAAGGATAAGTTATCCTAGAACCTGGAGTAAATTATGCTTGATGGTTTCATGAATGGATACATAAATTTGGTTGAACGACTTAGAGTTTATGATCACTACCAGAAAAAGTCAAATTAGCGACGTCAAAAAACATCACTAAATGACAAAAAAATGTCGCTAATCATGTTTAGCGACGTAATTAGCAACATTTTACAACAGTCGGAACTCAACACGTCGCTAAAAGGAAAAACGTCGCTATACCGACATTTTTTAGCGACTTAAATGTGTCGCTAAATTAGCGACGTTTAGCGACGCAGAGTCACTAATTAGCGACATAAACAAACATTGCTAAACATCGCTAATTAGCGACTTATATAACGACGTGACAGTGACGTCTTTAATGACCTGGCAGTACTGCAATACCAGCAATTTGCGACGTACAACGACGTATTTAGCGACATATTTAGCGACGTCATTAGCGACGTCTATTAACGTCGCTAATTAGCGACGTATTTAGCGACGTATATAAACGTCGCTAAACGTCGCTAAATACGTCGCTAATTTTACAGAAAAAATAAAAAAATAAATACTGAATTATTTCCAAACTATTATTCCTGCAATTTATGAATTTCTAATTAAAAATAGACCCGGAGCAACCCTCCGTTGAATTCTCTGGGTTCGCCGACCCCTTCGGTGGAACACTCAACACCAATAAATTAACATTATTTAATATGAATAAAAAATATCATAGTCATATAATACAGACAAATATTATAAACAGACCTGGAGCAACCCTCTATTGAATTTTTTGCGTACGAAATAACACAAAAAGTATATAAAATATCACAGTCACATAATACACACAAATTAAAAGTATCACAGTCACACAAAATGCATAATATATAAGTATCACAGTCACACAATGGGCATAATATATAAGTATCACAATCACACAATAACCACAATAAAAGTATATAAAATATCACAGTATCAATCTCGAGGATTTCCAATACGCTGGGGCACATACCAGTCCATCAGATACTGCGCATAAACAACGTCTATGTGATCAATCTCCCCTATAGGTGCTGGGTGACTGGAACTCCCCGTCTGAGATACAGCCGCTATAGGTGCTGGGTGATTGGAACTCTCCGTCTGAGATACAACAGGTGGTATCTCTTCCTCCTTAACAGTAGGAGGCATCACTTCCTCCTTAACAGTAGGAGGCATTACTTCCTCCTTAACAGTAGGAGGTGTCTCTCTCATGGGTGCCATCTAGTAAGATAGATGAAAACAAAGAATATAATTGATAACAGATATTACTTAAGACATACCCTTAATAATGCGAAATAGAAGAATTAGATGACTGACAAAGCCGATCCCAAAAAATTAAAATAAAACTCTGTTTTTGTTGTTGCAACAACCTTACAAGGAGCTCGTACCCTTTCCAAAATTTTGTGTTATGATATTCAATCTCACCGTGTATCAATCCAAATTGATGTCATGCAACATTTTGTTTATCCAAATTCAACCTACATAGACTTGTGTTATGATATTCAACCTCACCGTGTATCAATCCATAATGTTCCAATTTTTAATCTCTGATTACAAAGAAATTTATGAAAGAAAATAAAATAGTATAACCAGTTTGGTTTATCAGTCACAAGTTGCTTCTTATAACTATCTGTATAAAACTTGTTTATAAACTACACTAATATTGATCATAAATTAGTAGGAGAGATCACAGTTTTTATCACTCACTAGGTGCAAAGCCTCTTTGCCATGGAACAAGAGATATGGGGTTCAAGCCTAAAGCTATTGCTCATAGGAGACTCTGGCCTTTGGGATGTCATTAATCTCAAAACAAAGTTCTGTTCATGTTCTTACTGCTACAACTTCTGAGTGAAATTTAAATAAAAATATTACATAATTTTAATAGCTGGCACCAGTTTATAGACTATATTTATACTGTACTCCCGACGAGCTTTTACTTTCATAAATCACCCATCAAATAAGACATTCACACCGAGTTTGATCATAAAATTCTAGATGACTTTGAAAAAATATGCCAAATGTAGTTTGGTACACTTGATATGAGGCCTGGCATCTTCTTGAGGTTTTTTTATTAACTTTTTTATGGGTGCTAAGGAATTTTCCAATCCCCAAAGATATGGTTTCTGAATGATAGAGATTCCCTTCTATCGCTCTTATTTGACTCTTATTTGCTGCAATCAAGGTTAGATTGGACGAGATGGGAGGTGCCTCAACCTAATATGTTGTTGAACTCTAAATTCTTAAGTACCCAGTCCCCAACCTGCTTATCTCTGGACTGATCATCCACATCAAGTATGTCAACAGGAGACCAAATTATTCCAGTTCCAACAACAACTTAGTTTTGCAAGAAAAATATAGGAAAGAGTGACACAACTTTCCAGACAAATAATGGGCATTCAATTGTCCAGTGCATGTTTTGAAGTAAGGCATTCTTCTGAGCTAGTTTATAGATGCACGACAATTAAAAACTGTCAAAACACATTTAATCTTGTTTGGAAGGTTATTAGATACATAAATTGTAGCTGAAGAATTTTTAAACACCTACACTAATTACTCATTGGTATAAAATACAGGAAATTTATATGCTTTATAGAGAGGAGGAAGATGAAAGATTAGAGGAAGATTTTGTCCGGGAACTCGAAGAGCAGCAAAGATAATTATTAGTCTAGCCCAGGGTCTTATTCTGCTTTTATAGGTGCAAAACAATATGACCTTTTGATAGGAGATAGGAAAGATGGTCCTAGCAAAAATAAAACTTGCATACTATGCAATAGTGCAATAGAGATCATCTATTTTTACTGTACATATACTGACTATGTCTAATGATGACGTAGATTAAATTTTGAGTTGAGCAAGAGACATAAGATTACATATACACACACAAAAACAAGTGTTAATAGTTGGATTACATTAATTTTGTTTGATAGGGTTTTTGTGTGAGCATATGTTGAGTATTTGTGGGTGTCTGAGAATCATGGAAACTTTTATCTATATATGTGTAATGGCCATGTTCAACATGTACCAGATGCTTAACGTTTGTCATATACACATGTGATACGTGTCAGACATTTGAAATCCCTATCAGCATGGGAAATGCCAAAGATCCAAGTATTTATACTTGACGGAAGCATGTTTGACGTGGATGGAGACCGAATGTCAATAGTCACGACTAAAGGCATGTGTCGCATGTGTTGCTTTTTAATAACATGCTATTTTTTTTTTCATGTGTTGTGTCCATATCTGTAATTACTGATAGGTGTCATGCACATATATACATGTGTAAGCATGTCCATGTTAAGAATACATAGAATAATCATTATCACGCAAGCCTTTTCCTAACCCTAACCCCAGGTCAAAACCCTAACCCTAACCTTAACCCTAGGTCACATGTGTGTGTCGTGTCAGTGTGTGTGTCAGTGTCTGTAACATGTGTGTCGTGTCAGTGTCAGTGCCATGTGTGTCCTGTGAGAGAGAGAGAGAGAGAGAGAGAGAGAGTTAGGGTTTACCTAGAGAAGAAGGAGGGGGAGGATGCTGCAGGAGGGAGGAGGACACGGCTGGAGGGGGGTCGCCGGGAGGGAGGAGGGGGCACCGGAGGAAGAAGGGGAGCCGGAGGGGGAGGATGCGGCCGAGGGGGGTCACCGGAGGGAGGAAGGAGGAGCCGGAGCGGGAGAGATCAAGAGCGGGTTTGAAATTTGGGAGAGGGAAAGGGAGAGATCAAAGGAAATGGGGGGAATCAGCCCTAAGTAAATAATTTAGTGATGTTTTAGCGACTCCAATAATGACGTCGTTAATTTAAAATTTAGCGACATTTTAGCGACGCCAATAATGACGTCGCTAAATTAGCGACGTCTTAAACGTCGCTAATAACGTCGCTAAATGTCCAAAATATATACGTCGCTAATAATATCGCTAAACGTCGCTAAATAAAATATATTAGCGACGTTTAGCGACCTAAATTGAACTTATAGCGACTAATATTTTAAAAACTGAATAAAAGTCGCTAAACGTCGCTAAATATCGTCAATTAGCGACGTCTAGCGATATTTTTACATGGAGTCGCTAAATTAGCGATGCTTTTACATGGAGTCACTAAAAAATGTCGCTAATCCCGCTTATTCTAGTAGTGGATTGAGATCAAAGATTTAGAATTGAATCAGGGCTTGGTGGTCTAGACTTGGAATTGATATATGGGTTATATCGAAACATGTTAAAGAGATAGACTATGCGAATTACTAGGCTTGTCCTACAACTTAAATATATCATGGATTTGCCTGAACGGACTCGAACCCTATGCAACGAACGTGTTAATGTTAGTAGGATAATCTGTGCTCGATGTTTAGAAATCTGAGTGAAACGAACTTGGATAGAATATTTCATGCAAATGAATAATGGTTTGACCTTAGAAATTCGGGCGAACATCGTGCGACAAATTTGCACAATAAATCGTGGCTTAAACTTGTACATATAACCTTGTGAGCTGACCTAGTAATTAGGCAGACGACCCTGTACAGAGTTGTAAACCCCCTAATTTTTCAAGAATTTTTAATTTAGATTTTTCATAATTTCCTGGAATTTTCTGAGATTTTTTGTAATTAAAACCTAGGTATTTGGTAATTAAATGATTTTTAATTGCTGTTAATTAATATTAAAATATTATAAAAATAATATTTTATGGTGTAAAATGGAAAATCGGACATAGGATAATTTTTTACGAATTTATTGGACTCCGAAAACATTTTTAAAAGCCCTAAAAACCAATGTAAATAAACCCTAATTAAACCCTAAAATAAACCGGGTTTATTTGGAAATAAACCAAGCCAAACCAACCCAGACCCGGTTCAACTGAACCGAACCCAGCCCTTAGCGGGTCGGGTCGGATCTAAACCCGACCCGAAACCCGAATACCCGAAACCCGCCCCATCTCCTAGCGGATCGGGTCGGATCCGAATCGAACCCGACCCGACCCAAACCCATTAACCCAACTCCGAATCCCAATCGGATTCCCTGTTCCGCGGCGGCGCGCCTATTTAAGTGCCTCGACTTCCGCGCCCGCCACCGCCGATAACCCCCTCTCTCCTCTCACCGCCGCCCGCAGCCAGCCCGGTCGCCTGAACCCTAATCCCCGTCGCCACCTTCCTCCAGCCATCTCCTCCACCACATAGACCTAATCCTAACCCTAACCCTAGCCATCTTTCTCCTCCGCCCGCAGCACCCGACTCCGGTGAAGCAGCTCCACCCTGACCTCGATCCCTCATCACCACGGCCGCCTACCAGAACCCCCTCAGCCCGAGCCTCCATCGCCCTGGCTCCGCCTCCCTTACCCCGAGCCCCATCCCCCTCCTCCTCCAGAAGCTCCTCGTCTCATCCCCGTCCGCCCAGCACCACCAACCTTCCACCACCTCTCTCCCCGACGACTCTCCCCTCCTCCACGTCGAGCCCTAGCCGATGCAGCTCCGCCACGACCCTGCCGCAGCACCTCGAGCCTCCAGCCCGTTGCCCCGCCGTGCCATCTCTCCACCTACGCCGGAGCCGACGCCTCCCGCAGCCGACTCGAAGACCAGAAGCCCCCAGCCGCAGCAGCTCCGGGTAGCCGCCTCCGGCCAGAGCCGTCCCCGGCCGCCCGCAGCCCACAGTCCCAGCCTCGAACCTCGCCATCTCAGCCGGACCCAGCCCCGAGCCGCCTTCCTCCGGCAAGCCCTAACCCTAGAGCAACAGTCCGGACACGGCCAGGACACAGCCGTGTCAAGTCAACACGAGGATACGAAGAAATCTCAGTTTTTTGGAGCCTTGTTCAGGTAGCATTTTCTCTCTCCTTATTACCCCATTTTCTATCCCGTCACTTATGACGCGTAGATTGTGTGACCCTCTCGATGCTCGTGCAACCCGCTCGGTGCGTCGCGTCCTGTGGCGATCGCAAATCGCGATCCATAAATAAGAAAATCAACACCCCGTTTCACCCCGGAACTGAGTGCGCCCCGCCAAACGGGATGACTTGGTCGCGTGCGGTCTTCACCGAAACATGCGTACCGTAGATACGGACGTACGGAATTTTGCAGAAGTTGATTTGGATGTGCGTGCACACCGGAATCAACGCGTATCCGCCGACAACGCCCCGTATCTGCCTATTCTAGAATACGTCGTAACTTTGTGCACATACGTCGGATCGAGACGAAACTTGCGCCATCGGACTCACAGTAATACGCTGGTCCTGTGACCTAAGTTTAGTTCAATTCTGCGAACATTGACAAAATCGCGTATCGTGGGCCCCACAGGCTCCACTTGACGGGCGATTTTGTGATCGGCTCATCGGAATCCAATTCTGGAAGTTTTGTTGGGTTCGTATCATCGTTCCTGACTTGTTAACACTAAGTTTGACGAATTTGGAGACCTTTGACCCTGACACATTTTTTGATGCAAAGTGGGCCACATGTGGACCCCGTTTTGACCAGAAACTGTCATTTTTGCTCCTGTATCCAAATTGGACTCAAGGATAGGCGTTTCTAGCTATTTGATATTTTCTGAATCTAATAATGATATTTATTTTAGCAACCGGAGTAGTACCTGCAGATCACACTGATACCAGAGCTACAATTGGAGCCAGAACTACAGGCAAGTGTACCTTGCCTACAATGCAGTTCTTGTTACATATTTCCTTGTCTTATTTATATATTATTGTACATGCTTAACCTAGGACCGTGTGACTTTTCTTAGCGTCCGATTAATAGTCGGGTGCCAATACCGTACGCGGCGTTGTGTATTGTCATCTAGACATGGATACCGAGACCCTATACTTCTCGTACTTGTCTTATCAAGTACATCATAACCCAGGACACTTGACAATATTCATGAGACAGAATCTTCCTGAGATATTCATGGTGATTCTATATAGGATACAGGTTTTATGACATAGACATTATAATCATTGACATCATATGACTTGCTGCATTAGTATTGATCTTGCGTGTCATGGACATGAGACGTGTGATTACATTGGGTGGGGAGAGACACACAGGCTACAGGCTAATTTATATATATATTATTTATGGTGAGGACTTAGACTCTATATCAGAGTTAGGCACTCTACTAGTGTCATATTTATTGTGAGGACTCAGACTCTATATTAGAGCTAGGCACTCTACTAGCGATATCTCTGCTACCGGCTCCCAGACACAGAGCTTGTAGTGGTCTCAGCCTGAGTTTTAGTGATGCTCTTAACTTGCATTTCACATAGATGGTTACATATTTACCCTGTTTATTTCATTTACTATTTTACTGCATTTATTTTGGCTTGAGTTATCTTGTACCTTGCTATGTCCCCTGAGGACCTGGATCCGGATTATGTCCCCAGGATTTGCAGACGAGATCTATCCCGAGGTATACGGGACAGCGGCAGGAGGTGATACAGGAGCTGTACCGACACCCGAGGATGAGATTGTGCCAGAGGACTTCTTCTGAGTATTGGCTTGAGATACTCATTTATTTATGTTTTTAGTTCTTTATTTCCAGTCTATTGCATTGATGTATCAGACTTGTTCTCGGATTGTTCCCCGAGACACTTTTTATTGAGATTTGTTAGTTTATTTTATTTGTATTTATTCTGGCATTTGATCTGTGATTATCTGTTGTGGATGAGATTAGAATAGACTGTGACTTGAATTATTGGACCTATTTATTATTATACTACAGCTTAAGTATGCCCTGATGGATCCATTAAATTAGGTTTGTCCATCGACATGTACTGCTGGCCATTATCACGTGTCCAGTCCCTCGGCATTTGGGATTGGGGCGTGATATAGTTTTTATGGTGGCCCATGCAGGTCAACGACTAAATTGCTTCGGTTTTAACTTAGGGACCGGGCAAGCCTGCAATAAGAATATGATAAGTTTTTAGGATCTCATCCACTTACTTGAAACATTATTGATATCTATATCGAATTCAAATTAATTTCTTGACTTGCATCTTGCCTTGATTCCTGTGCGCCTCTTATAGTTTATTTTTGATGCAGAGCAATGGATTCACAAGCACGCGACGAGACTCCCGCAGGAACACCACAAGTTGCAGATGTCACCTATGATGATGAAGTAATAACTGTTGGTGGAGGTCAACTAGAACAACAAAACAGTCAAGATACCTCAAGAGGTCGGCGAGACGACATTCCACCTCCGTCGCAGTTTTCACCACCAATGGCCGTATTCCCACAAGGGCAAGCTATGGACGGGCAACAGATATTTCAAATGATCTACGCAATGATGCAAGCTCAATAGCAGATTCAACACGAGGCTCTGCGTCACAGCCTAGCACTCGTACTGGAGCAGGCGAATCTACCAGCACGACGACCAGTGACAGGATCTATCACCTATTTCTGGCAGTTGAAGCCCCGTACCTTTTCTGGCAAGGAGGAGCCTACCGAAGTTCATGAGTGGCTCACCAACATATAACACCAGTTGGAAGCAGCTGAGCTTCCAAGAGAACGTTGGATGACTGCCGTCAGAATGCAGTTAACGGACAATGCACATCACTGGTGGCTATCTGAGGAGACATTGCTCGGACCAGACCGAGTCACTTGGGAAGAATTTTCCAGGCTCTTTTAGGAGATGTACATTTCGGCGATCGCTCGATCAGAACTTCGGGACAAGTTCAATCGCCTCACTCAGGACAGTATGACAGTAGAAGAGTACAACGCAGAATTCATTCGTCTAAGTCGCTTCACCCCAATCCTGATCCCGACGGAAGAAGAGAAGGCTGAGAAGTTCTTCGACGGACTAAACTTCAAGCTACAGAGACTGATCGAATCCGTTGCACCTACTTCTTACTCAGACGTCATTGCAGCAGCCCGACGCATACAGCGCGTCGTCAGGAGAGAGACCAACCTGAAGCGGCCTTCCACATCCGCACCAACCAGAGCAGCACAAGAGGATTCTGCAAAGCGTCAACAGATAAATCCACCACCGAGGGCAGCACCAAGAGCCTCGTTCCTTCCTACTTGTTACTACTGTGGCAAGATAGGCCATATTGAAAAAGAATACAGACGCAAGCTGGGAATGTGCTTAATTTGTGGATCCAGACAACACTTAGCCAGAAATTGCACAACACATCAAGGAGAAACACTGATGATTCATCAAGAAGGTTTACCAGTACGAAGGCCAGTCTATCCAGCATTGGGAGCACCGCAGACAGGAATTGGAGGAGTCAGACCACCAGTTCCAGGAGGATATCAGCAGAGACCACCATTGGCACCACAAGCAGCACTCTTTCAGCAGGCCCAGCAGCAGCAGAGGAATCCACCACAAGGACGTGGACAAGCTTATGCGATGACCTTGGAGGACGTACAGATTCATGGAGTAGCTAATACGCGTAAGTTTTCATAGTTATATGCTTCTAGATTTGCTTTAGTTTGTGCATGTTGGTTCGTGACCTTAGCCTTAACCTAGAAATTTTGAACTTACTTATAATTGATAACCTAGTATGTTTTTAAGTGATAACCTAGTTTTTTCTAAACTGTAGTCTTCTAGATCTCCTTCATACAGGAGATTACATAACTTCTAATGCTTAGGAAAATAATTTTTCTTTGTATTATTCTTACACCCTCAACCTTGATTCCCCTTGATCGTGATGTGCTTCGAATAATGTTTGCAACCGTATCATCTCTGTTGACCGATTAATCTTTGATTGCGAGGACGCAATCCTCTTAAGGGGGTAGATTGTAAACCCCCTGATTTTTTAAGAATTTTTAATTTGGATTTTTCATAATTTCCTGGAATTTTCTGGGATTTTCTGTAATTAAAACCTAGGTATTTGGTAATTAAATGATTTTTAATTGCTATTAATTAATATTAAAATATTATGAAAATAATATTTTATGGTATAAAATGGAAAATCGGACATAGGATAATTTTTTGCGAATTTATTGGACTCCGAAAACATTTTTAAAAGCCCTAAAAACTAATGTAAATAAACCCTAATTAAACCCTGAAATAAATCGAGTTTATTTGGAAATAAACCAAACCAAACCAACCCAGACCCGGTTCAACAGAACCGAACCCATCCCTTAGCGGGTCGGGTCGGATCTAAACCCGACCCGAAACCCGAATACCCGAAACCCGCCCCATCTCCTAGCGGATCGGGTCGGATCTGAATCGAACCCGGCCCGACCCAAACCCATTAACCCAACTCCGAATCCCTATCGGATTCCCTGTTCCTCGGTGGCGCACCTTTTAAGTGCCTCGACTTTCGCGCCCGCCGCCGCCGATAACCTCCTCTCTCCTCTCACCGCCGCCCGTAGCCAGCCCGGTCGCCTGAACCCTAATCCCCGTCGCCACCTTCCTCCAGCCATCTCCTTCACCACATCGACCTAACCCTAACCCTAGCCATCTTTCTCCTCCGCCCGCAGCACCCGACTCCGGCGAAGCAGCTCCACCCTGACCTCAATCCCTCATCACCACGACCGCCTACCAGAACCCCCTCAGCCCGAGCCTCCACCGCCCTGGCTCCGCCTCCCTTACTCCAAGCCCCATCTCCCTTCTCCTCCAGAACCTCCTATCTCATCCCCGGCCGCCCAGCACCACCAACCTTCCACCACCTCTCTCCCCGATGGCTCTCCCCTCCTCCACGTCGAGCCCTAGCCGACGCAGCTCCGCCACGACCCTGCCGCAGCGCCTCGAGCCTCTAACCCATTGCCTCGCCGTGCCACCTCTCCGCCTACGCCGGAGCCGACGCCTCCCGCAGCCGACTCAAAGACCATAAGCCCCCAGCCGCAGCAGCTCCGGGTAGCTGCCTCCGGCCAGATCCGTCCCCGGCCGCCCGCAGCCCGCAGCCCTAGTCTCGAACCTCGCCGTCTCAGCTGGACCCAGCCCCGAGCCGCCTTCCTCCGGCAAGCCCTAACCCTAGAGCAACAGCCCAGACACGGCCAGGACACAGCCGTGTCAAGTCGACACGAGGATACAAAGAAATCTCGGTTTTTTGGAGCCCTGTTCAGGTAGCATTTTCTCTCTCCTCGTTACCCCATTTTCTGTCCCATCAGTTGTGACGCGTAGACTGTGTGACCCTCTCGATGCATGTGCAACCCGCTCGGTGCGTCGCGTCCTGTGGCGATCGCAAACCGCGATCCAAAAACAGGAAAATGAACACCCCGTTTCACCCCGGAACTGAGTGCGCTCCGCCAAACGGGACGACTTGGTCATGCGCGGTCTTCACCGAAACATGCGCACCATCGATACGGACGTACAGGATTTTGCAGAAGTTGATTTGGATGTGCGTGCACACTGGAATCAACGCGTATCCGCCGACAACGCCTCGTATCCGCCTATTCTAGAATACGTCGTAACTTTGTGTACACACGTTGGATCGAGACGAAACTTGTGCCATCGGACTCGTAGTAATACGCTGGTCCTGTGACCCAAGTTTGGTTCGATTCTGAGAACGTTGACAAAATTGCGTATCGTGGGACCCACAGGCTCCACTTGACGGGCGATTTTGTGATCGACTCATCGGAATCCAATTCTGGAAGTTCTGTTGGGTCGTATCATCGTTCCTGACTTGTTGACACTAAGTTTGACGAATTTGTAGACCTTTGACCCTGACACATTTTTTGATGCAAAGTGGGCCACATGTGGACCCCGCTTTGACCAGAAACTGTCATTTTTGCCCCTGTATCCAAATTGGACTCAAGGACAGGCATTTCTAGCTATTTGATATTTTTTGAATCTAATAATAATGTTTATTTCAGCAACCGGAGTAGTACCTGCAGATGACACTGATACCAGAGCTACAATTGGAGCTAGAACTACAGGCAAGTGTACCTTGCCTACAATGCAGCTCTTGTTACATATTTCCTTGTCTTATTTATATATTATTGTACATGCTTGACCTAGGACCGTGTGACTTTACTTAGCGTCCGATTAATAGTCGGGTGCCAACACCGTACGCGGCGTTGTGTATTGTCATCTAGACATGGATACCGAGACCCTATACTTCTCGTACTTGTCTTATCAAGTACATCATAACCCAAGACACTTGACACTATTCATAAGACAGAATCTTTCTGAGATATTCATGGTGATTCTGTATATGATACATATTTTATGACATAGATATTATAATCATAGACATCATATGACTTGCTGCATTAGTATTGATCTTGTGTGTCATGGATATGAGACGTGTGATTACATTGGGTAGGGAGAGACACACAGGCTACTGGCTGATTTATATATATATTATTTATAGTGAGGACTTAGACTCTATATCAGAGCTAGGCACTCTACTAGTGTTATATTTATTGTGAGGCCTCAGACTCTATATTAGAGCTAGGCACTTTACTAGCGATATCTCTGCTACCGGCTCCCAGACACAGAGCTTGTAGTGGTCTCAGCCTGAGTTTTAGTGATGCTCTCAACTTGCATTTCACATAGATGGTTACATATTTACCCTGTTTATTTTATTTACTATTTTACTGCATTTATTTTGGCTTGAGTTATCTTGTACCTTGCTATATCCCCTGAGGACCTGGATCCGGATTATGTCCCCAGGATTTGCAGACGAGATCTATCCCGAGGTATACGGGACAGCAGCAGGAGGTGATACAGGAGCTGTACCGACACCCGAGGACGAGATTGTGCCAGAGGACTTCTTCTGAGTATTGGCTTGAGATACTCATTTATTTATGTTTCTAGTTCTTTATTTCCAGTCTATTGCATTGATGTATCAGACTTGTTCTCGGATTGTTCCCCGAGACACTTTTTATTGAGATTTGTTAGTTTATTTTATTTGCATTTATTCTGGCATTTGATCTGTGATTATCTGTTGACATGACCGCCTTCTACAAATTCTACACCCTTGTCGTAGACATGACCGCCTTCTATTCTGACATTTGTGTAACTTATAATTAAGCTCCCTTGTGCTATATTTTAGTCGCACAATATTCGTCGCGAACGTTATTTCTTAAATCTAATTAATTCTAACTTGTATCCTTGTACGTTCCAATCAAAATTGGAGACACAATCTTGACCCATTTTGTACAACCCAAATTATGACATATTCTATCCTGAGCGCTCTATGCCCATGACACTTGTGTCCCACCTAATTTTATCTCCATGTAATTCTAATTAATTCAAGAACGCCATGCGCATTAATTATAATTAATTTAATCTAATTTCTATCTTTGTGCAATTTTCTAATTATGCAAAAATGTAATAAGGTGTCTACACCATTGGACATGACACATGAAGAAACCTATTTTTTGTTCATATGAATTTTTTTCATGATTTTGGAATGTACAACGCGCAACATCGCCCTCTCATTAAACCTAGCCTTTCATTTTAGACAATGCAAATTATAGCCCTCCAAACATCTTCATGACAATTGAAAAATCATGGAGGTTAGGATGGAAATATGTACAGAATAAGCTGTAAATCTCTATCTCATACCATCCTTGACTTTCTATCGTGGCTTAGTTTTAATTTCGAGGACGAAATTTTTATAAGTTGGGTAGAATATAAAACCCCTAATTTTAAAAACCGTATTAATCTTTTTAATTAATTATTTAATTGATTTATAGTAATTATGAGCTAATTAGAGGAAATAGGATTTATTTAAAATTTTATTTTAGGTGTTTGTGTATTTAGGGGATTTATGGAGCAATTATAAATTTTTCCTAATTTATTCCATATAGGAGACCCTGTGGACAGTTGATAGCTTAATGGTATGCACTAATATAAATTCTAGAATTTTCTATGTATATATATATATATATATATATATATATATATATATATATAGTTTAATTAGAAAATAAAAGAAATTAAAAATAGTAATTAGAAAATAGAATTAGAAAATAGAATTAGAAAAAGAAAGAAAAGAAAAAGAAAAACAATAGAAATCCCTAATGGATCTACCTACCCAAACCCAAACCCTCTATCCAACCCACTACCCCGATAACCGCACTCGCAAATGCAAAAGAACAGCAGCAGTGGCCCGCGAGTTCCCCCCCCCTCCGCGAGCGGAAACCTTAACCCCCATCTCTATCTATATATATATGTGCTACACCCCTCTCCCCAAACCCTAACCCTAATCATCCTCTTCCACCCCTCGACACCAGAGCTGCCGAGTCCCAGACCAGAGCCGTCCGCCGCAGACACCCCGCCGAGCCTCAGCCACCCGCCCCACCGCGTGACGTGCACAACCACGACAGTAAAGTCAGCAGCGTACCCCTGTTCCCGCGCAGATTCCCGCTTCCTCGCTAGACCAAACTTGACCCCGTCTTCTCCGGTATGATCCCGACCTATCCCTCTTCCAATACTGTACATTAGTTTATCTCGAACAGTGCGTAAACCTAGGTAAAAATTGATGCCAAGTCGAAGAAAAATGACCACTTTTTAATTCCAGAAATTCTGTTGCGATGACCTATGTTCACGAACACGTATCTCCAACTACAGAGATCCAAATTCGGTTTTTCTTATTGGTATGCGAAGATCACCTAACCTAGTTTATTTTATGTTATTTACAATAATTTATTAATTGTTGTGTGTAGAATTAAATTAGATGGAAAACCCCAAAAATATACTTTTTTCTAAATTCCAAAAATTGTGATACGGAGTGCGCCCCGCCAAACGGGACCGCCCCATCGTGTACCAAGTGTACCAAAAGGTGCGCACAGTATATCCGAACGTGTGGGTTTTTGCGAAAACTGTTTGGACGCGTGTGCGCGTCAAAATTACCCCGTATCCGCAGAAAATCTCCCGTATCGTAACTTTTGCAAAAGCTCTACGCATTTAGTGCACGCTCGTCAGAATGCGACGAAACTTGCGCCAATGGACTCATAGTATCTCTCTGGTCCTGTGACCCAATTTTTACGCAATTCTGAGATAGTTGACCAAGTCGCCTATCGGCGGGCCCCACGGTTGACTTTTTGGGCAAAATTGTGTTCGACTCACCGAAATCGATATTTGGACATATTGTTGAGTTCGTACTGACTTTTAGAGTTCGTTTGACATATAATATGTCCCATTTAGAGACCATTACCCCTGGCACATTTTTCGGTGTAAAGTGGCCCATATGCGAAGCCCGTTTTGACCCAAAATTACCGTTTTTCCCCTGTGTCCAAATTGGACGAAAGGGTAGTGATTTCTAGCTATTTTGCTTATTCTAAAAATGTTGGTAATATTTATTTCAGTATCCGGAGACGTTCATTCTAAGGCCATAGTTTCTGACTCTTGGTGTTTGACATCTGGACGTTACATTTTGCAGCTTCTTGACAGACAAGTATACATTGCCATTGTACTGTTATTCTTATTCCATATGTTGCATGCATCTTTATTTTCTGTCATTAGTTCATATATTTTAACTGCTATATATAAAATGCGCGTCCAAGGGAACTTGGGTGCAACGACGGTGTCGTCGTGATTGTTTTTATTTATGTATATGCATTGACCTTGTTTATGAGACCGTCCCATTATCATGAAGCATCATTAGGTTTCATTGGCCGTGACACAGCTGTTACACAAGTGTGAGTCTCATATAGATCACAGACTGCGTGACAGGTCTGGCCTCATGTACGTATGAGCCGTGCGTTAGGGATAACTGCTGATAGAAACTTTGCATGCTAGAGGACTTAGCAGTTATTAGTAGTCTATGGACATAGCCTATTATAGTACGATGGTCTAATCCTTGTCCTTGTTTGGTTGCAGGATTGGGCTATTATACTAAAGATAGGCTAGGAACCAGAACGTGTCATGGATGTGACGTTCTTAGAGCATGGGGTGGAAAGAACAACAAGTAAGGCATTTGGGCTCCTTTGCACTTTCCTTTTGTAACCCGGAAGCTCCGCTAGAGATACGGGCGGTGATGACCCTTATATATTATATATTATCAGGCGGCCTCTGCCGTTCAAAAGATGACATGCTTTGTAGGCCCCTGATTCTCCGAGAGAGTCACGCCAATCCCATTTTAACCAGATAGCCCACTTGGTAGAAAGTTGTTCTCAAACTGCATTCACTTAGATGGTTAGGCGACCCATTGAATATTTATTTCAGTACTTTATTGGCATGCTTCTATGTATCTTGTTATGTCCCTCTGATGACCTGGTCCCTTTCTAAGTGTAGATGTTCATGATTATTCGCAGGAGCGCCGATCCGGACTGGCTACTTATGTTATGAGGAGGACTTCTCTTCGAGCCCCGTGACTGTTAGCTAGTATTCTTATATTATGTTTGTTGTGTTTGATTTTGTATTTTAGTTCGGCAGTAGATTTGTTTCCATCCGACTATCATCTTTAGATACTTTATATTGAGATCTAGTTCATAGATATTGGTTATTTATTTATATTTGATTTTCTGTGGATGAGATCTAGATTATGCCCTATGACTTGTGATAGATTTATACCACTTGTGGATTTGATATTCATATTACAGCGTACGTATGGATTTTGGTTTCCATATATTAGAGTTGCCATATCCATTCGGCTGGCATGCTTACGTGTCCTAGTTCTACGTATTTTGGGACTGGGGCATAATATTTTGAGAGTGGCATGACATGTGTATCTTAGCACGTTATTCAATGCTACGCAACTATTGGATTGTTGGACAAGAACGTCAACTGAAAGTTGAGATTGTGCAACGATCTTTTGTATTATCCTAGAGTAGTTAGCGTGTATGGTTATTAATTAGAATATATTTAACAGGGCATCTTGGATCTGCTACTCTTTCAGCAGAGAATGTCGGACAGACAGCATCGCAGCCACAGACAACAGGCAAGTATACCTACCATGATGTATCACAGTTTCTTGCCTTAATTATCTTATTTAGTTATTATAGTTATTTGATATGGTTGATGTGTGTGTTTATCCTAGGGCTGTGAGACGTTGCTTAGCGTCCGAACAAGATTCGGGTATCGACGTTTCGTGTAACGTCACTTAGAGAGTTAATACCATGATCCTATTTCACGTGCATGTATCCTTGTACGTCAGACCGTATGACACTTGACACTATTTCATGTGACATAATCTTTTTTAAGGTATTCATGGTGATTCTGTATAGGATTACAGGACTCGTGATATGAGACTTGCATATTATATACATATATCATTATGACTCGTTGTACTAGCTAGAGGTCCCGATCTTGCGTATTATGGACATGAGACGTCGTGGACATGAGACGTGAGGTTACATTGGGTGGAGAGAGACACACCATACTACATGCTGAATATATATATATAATGTTACTGGAGGTGCCTTAGACTATGTCCCAAATCATTGGCACATTTAAAGGCCCTACGAGATATTACTTGCTGCTATGGGCTCCCCGACACAGAGCCTGTAGTGGTTTCAGCCTAAGTACGAGTGATATTCTCATGTGCATATCACTTAGATGGTTGTAGTAGTTTACCCTTGAGTATGTGGCAGTATACTATTTTACTTTGGCATATTGTTTCTTGTACCTTGTTATATCCCTCTGAGGACCTGGTCCCTTGCCAGTTTTGCAGCATAGACCGTTGTGGATCCTACCTAGAGTTGCTGATTTGGGTTGCTTTGCCATGTGGGCATTGGTACAAGGTACTTATATAATTTCTGCCAGAGTTATGCTATTTATTTATATTATTGATTCATCTGCTGATGTACCTACTTTTTATATACTCATACTTCTTTCTCGAGTCTATTCGAGCTTGTGTGTTACTGGGCGATTGACTTTAGAACATGTAGCTCATTCTTATTGTATTCTGTTTATTGTGGATTGGGGCATAGATATTTATATTTACTGGATTATCTAGATAGTGACCATTATAATACAGCTTATACATATTTGAGTCGGACCATAGTTTGTGTAAACACCCTAAATTTTGAGAATAATTTTAAAATAAGTTATTTCGTTTTTGGAATTTTTTTGGAAATTAAAACCAAGATGAGTGTGATTTAAAGAATTTTTAAGTGTGGCCAAAGGGTGTTAAAATATTCTGGAAGTAAAAATTTATTGTGTATAATGGAGAACCGGACGCATGGCATTTTTCGGTGAATTTATTGGACACCGGAGCAACGAATCGAGGACCAAAAGCTATAGAATTGTGAACCGAACCCAAACGAACCAAGCCCAAACCAACCCGACCCGAAACCCGCAGGGGAAACCCTAGCCGCCGGATTGTACTGTGCAGAACCTATAAATCCCCCCCTCGGCATTCGTGCCAGGCCCTAGCCGCCGCGCCGTCGTCTTCTTCAAACTCGCCCCTACCGAAACCCTAAATCCACTGATACCTACTCACCCCACTCCGGCGCCGACCGTTCCCCCTTAGTCCAGCGACCGCGACCAAAACCCCCAGCGCCGCTGTCGCCCCGACGTCGCGTTGAACCCTTCGTCGACTTCCCCCAGACCGACGACAGGCTGAACCCTTCGTCGACTTCCCCCAGACCGACGACAGGCTGAACCCTTCGTCGACTTCCCCCAGACCGACGACAGGCTGAACCCTTCGTCGACTTCCCCCAGACCGACGACAGGCTGAACCCTTCGTCGACTCCTCCAAGGCCGACGACTAGCCGCTTTACCCGAGTCGACGCGGCCTCAGTCGACCAAGGCCGCCGCCCTCTGGTCGACCCCGCCTCGGAGTTGACTCAGCCACCCGATCGCAGGACACGGATTTGACGCCAGGACACGTGGGAAACAGAACTCACGAGGCCCTGTTCAGGTACCGGTTTCTTCCTCATCGTAACTCTGATTTCAATTTTGTCAATTGCTACGCGTAGACTGTATAACCCTCTCGGTGCCCGTGCAACTCGCTCGGTGCATCGCGTCCTGTAGTGATCGTACACCGCGATCCAAAACAGGAAAAAACAATGCCCTGTTTTACCTCGGAACTGAGTCCGCCCCGCCAATCGGGACAACTTGGTCGCACGCGGTCTTTACCTAACTGTGCGCGACGTTGATACGGTCGTGTAGGATTTCGCAGAAGTCGATTCGGAGGTGCGTGCACCCCGGAATCAACGTGTATCCGCCGACGACACCCCGTATCCGTCGATTCTGAAACATGCTGTAACTTCGTGTACACACGTCGGATCGAGACGAAACTTACGCCATCGGATCCGTAGTAATACGCTGGTCCTGTGAGCCAAGTTTGGTTCGATTCTGAGGACGTTGACAAAATCACGTATCGTGGGCCCCAACGGCTCCACTTGACGGGTGATTTTGTGATCGGCTCATCGGAGTCCAATTCTGGAAGTTTCGTTGGGTTCGTATCATCGTTCCTGACTTGTAGACACTGAGTTTGCGGATATTGGAGACCTTTGACCCTGACACGCTTTTCGGTGCAAAGTGGGCCCACTTATGGAACCCGCTTTGGCCCGGAAATGACCTTTTTGCCCCTGTGTCCAAATTGGACGTAAGGACAGGCATTTCTAGCTATTTGACATCTTCTGAGACTGTTGGTGATATTTATTACAGCTTTTGGAGTAGTCCCTACCGGATCCACAGATACCAGGACGATAGTTGATATTCAAGCATCAGGCAAGTGTACCTTGCCATCTCTGCAGTATTGTTACCTATTTTTCTTACTTCATATTCTTACTGTGCATGCTTAACCTAGGACCGGTTGACATACTTAGTGTCCGATTATCAGTCGGGTGCCAACATCGTACGCGGTGTTGGGTAATGTCATTTAGATATGGACATACGTGACACTTTATCTTCTCGTACTTGTCTTACCAAGTACACTTTAACCCAGGACACTGGACACTGATCATGAGACAGGATCTTCCCGAGATATTCGTGGTGATTCTGTATAGGATACAGGACTTGACCTAGATTCTATTTTTCTAGTTACATTATGACTTGTGCATTAGTTATGACCCCGCTGACATGGACGTGAGACGTTATGTTCATGATTTGTGTGGTTAAATTGGGTGGGGAGAGACACACAGACCACAGGCTGATCATATATATACACCCCTACTATTGTGAGGCCTAAGACTCTGAAGTCCGAGCTTGGCCCATTACTCATTATTACTGCTACTACCGGCTCCCCGACACAGAGCTTGTAGTATGCTTCAGCCTGAGCTCTAGTGCTGCTCTCATTTTGCATATCACTTATCTGGTTATTTTAGTGTTCCCTTATTGTTCCATCTACTGCTGGGGAGACCCACAGGCTACAGGTTGATTATGTTATGCTGGCTACTCAGTAACCCGCTGAGTTAGACCACCTCTTGACACCACTGCTACCGGCTCCCCTACACAGAGCTTGTAGTTGTTCAACCTGAGTACTGTTGATATTCTCTCTTGCATTTTATACAGATGATTTCATACTTACCCTGCTTATTTCATTATGCACTGCACTGCTTATATTTGGCTTGTATTATCTTGTATCTTGCTATGTCCTTTGAGGACCTGGATCCGGATTTTGTCCCCAGATTTTGCAGACGAGGTTTATCCCGAGGTCTACGGGACCGGAGCAAGAGCTGATCCAGGAGCTGTACCGCCATCTGAGGTCGAGGTCTTAGCTGAAGACTTCCCTTGAGCATCCATGTTTATGCTCAGCTTTTATTATTTATTTCAGTCTTTTATTTTCTGGTCTGTTGAACCATTGTACTAGATATTTATCGGGTTGTTCCCCGAAGTACTTTGTGAGACTAGATGATGATTTACATTCCTTATTTATTCTGTGGATCATATTTTATATCTTGTGTGGATGAGATTAGTTGTGCCATGATAGTCGTAGACTTGTTTTACAGCTTAAGTATGCCCTGATGGATCCATTATATTGAGTTGGTCCATCGGTGCGTACTGCTGGCCATTGCCACGTGTCTAGTCCCACGGTATTTTGGGACTGGGGCGTGACATGGTTTTTGTGGTGGCCCATGCAGGTCAACGACTAAATTGTTCGGTTTCAACTTAGGGACTGAACCAGCCTGCCCTAAGGATAGTATAAATCATAGTATCTCATCCATTATTTAACCATTGTTGAACTCTATATCGAACTCGAAAATTTGTTACTTGAACTGCATCCTGTATTGATTCCTCTGAGCGTTCTTATAGTTTATCTTTTTGCAGAGTAATGGATTCCGAGAACAGAGATGATATTCCTTTGGATATGCCACACGACGCTGTGGTTACTTATGGAGACGGAGTGACACCAGGGGATGGAGGACAAGCATCGCAGAGTGATCAAACCGGACAGCCTAATCCAAGGTTCCGAAGAGATGACATCCCACCTCCACCACAGTTCACTCCCCAGATGCCAGTATTCCCGCCAGGATAAGCCATGGACGGGCAACAGATGTTCCAGATGATGTATGCTATGATGCAAGCACAGCAACAGATTCAGCAGGAGGCCCATCGGCAGGAGGCCGAGTATCTGAGGACCAGCCTGGTATCCGCATTGGAGCAGACTAATCCAGCAGCGAGACGAACATCGACGGGATCTATCACCGACTTCCGTCATCTCAAGCCTCGCATATTTTCTGGTAAAGAAGGGCCAACGGAAGTTCATGAGTGGCTCACAAACATTCAGCATCAGCTGGAAGCCGCTGAACTTCCAAGAGAGAAGTGGATGACTGCAGTCAGAATGCAGTTAACTGATAATGCGCATCACTGGTGGCTAGCAGAGGAAAGGAGACTTAGATAGGACAGAGTCACATGGGAAGAGTTCTCCAGACTCTTCCAAGAGATGTACATCCCGGCAGTTGCACGGTCAGAGCTCAGGGACAAGTTCAACCGCCTCATCCAGGGCAGCATGACAGTGGAAGAATACAATTCTGAATTTATTCGCCTGAGCCGCTTTGCCCCGACATTGATCTCGACAGAGGAGGAGAAAGCGGAAAAGTTCTTTGACGGGTTGAAGTTCGAGCTTCAAAGATTGATTGGCTCAGTGGCACCTACAAATTATACTGATGTTCTAGCAGCAGCACGATGCATGGAGCGCGTCACTAGAAGGAAATCGAATCTGAAGAGGCCAAACACCTCCGCACCAACCAAGGCAGCACATGGAGATTCTGTAAAATGATTCCAGAGGAGTACGCCAGATAGAGCAGCGCACAGGGCCATATCTCTCCCTACTTGTCACCACTGCGGCAAGATAGGTCACATTGAGAGAGAATGCAGACGCAAGTTGGGACTCTGCCTAGCTTGCGGTTCCAACCAGCATCAGACCAGAGAGTGCACCGAGCGCAGAGAGGGAGCACCCAGATTAGCTTTGCCTGTACCACGACCAGCGCATCCAGCCGTAGGAGCACAGCAGGCAAGAGTTGGTAGAGTCAGACCACCAGCCCCAGGAGGGAATCAGCAAAGACCACCCCTGGCACCGCAGGCAGCTTTATTTCAGCAGGCTCAGCAGCAGCGAGGCCAAGCACAGGGGCGAGGACAGGCATTCACTTTAGCTGTTGAGGAGGAGGCTACAGCAGGCGAGGTCATCGCATGTACTATTTTAGTAGCTTCATTACCTGCAGTAGCATTATTTGATTCTAGAGCATCGCATTCATTTATAGCAGCTAGCTTTGTAGCCACCCATAGAGTAGCTACCGCACCCCTTCCGAAGATGAAGAGAATTCTTACGGGAGGCGGTATTATTCCGGTTAGTGATGTCTGTAGATCATGTTCTGTAGTAGTTTGTGGAAGAGAGATGCGAGCTCAATTTTTGATATTTTCTATGCCGGATTATGACGTCGTACTTGGTATGGACTGGTTAAGTCAGTACCATGCGACTCTTGATTGCCGAATTGGGCGGGTTATATTTAGACCGCCAGGACATCCAGAATTCGAGTTTCTCCGAGGAGCAGCAGAGCAAGGAGTTCAGCCTACTCTTAGGGTACTATCTGTAGAAGGGGAGACAGGTTACCCAAGAGTCATATCAGAATTTGTGGATGTATTTCCTGATGATCTTCCAGGTTTACCGCCTGATCGGGAAATAGAATTCACAATAGACTTAACTCCAGGAGCAGAGCCAATCACTTCCTCAGTTTATCGGCTAGCACCTAAGGAGTTAGTGGAGTTGAAAGAACAGGTTGATGATCTTTTGGAGAAGGGTTTCATTCGGCCCAGTGTTTCACCTTGGGGAGCACCCATCTTATTTGTGCCGAAGAAGGATGGAACAGTACGGTTGTGCATTGATTACAGGGTACTAAATGCCGTAACCATCAAGAACAGGTATCCCTTACCACGTATTGATGATCTATTCGATCAATTGAGTGGTGCAAGGGTATTCTCGAAGATTGACCTTAGATCCGACTATCATCAGATCAAGGTGAGGAAGGAAGACATCCCGAAGACAGCTTTCAGGACGAAGTATGGGCATTATGAGTTCTTGGTGATGCCGTTTGGTTTAACCAACGCGCCAGCAGTGTTTATGAGCTTAATGAACAGGGTCTTTCATCAGTTCTTGGATAAATTCGTAGTGGTGTTCATTGACGACATTCTCATATATTCCAAGAGCCCTGAAGAGCACGAGGAGCATCTCAGAATCGTGTTAGAGACCTTAAGACAGGAGAAGTTATATGCCAAGCTCAGTAAGTGTGAGTTCTGTATGGAAAAAGTACCTTTCTTGGGACACATCATATCAGGGGAAGGACTTTCAGTAGATCCAGAGAAAGTTGCGGCAATAGAGACTTGGCCTACACCCACATCAGTCGCAGAGGTAAGAAGTTTTCTCAGACTTGCGGGATATTACCGAAGGTTTGTAGAGAATTTCTCAAGGATTGCAGAACCAATGACGAAGCTGACACGAAAGGACCAGGAATTTATATGGACAGAAGACTGCCAGAAGGCTTTTGAAGAACTGAAGAGAAGATTAACAACAGCACCTGTCTTGACTCTTCCTTCAGGGTCAGGAGGTTTTGTTGTTTACAGTGATGCATCAGGCAGTGGACTAGGATGTGTTTTGATGCAACATGGCAAAGTCATTGCTTATGCGTCAAGACAGTTGAAGGTTCACGAGAAGAACTACCCAACACATGATCTGGAGCTAGCAGCAGTGATATTTGCATTGAAGATATGGAGGCACTATCTTTATGGAGAGAGGGTAGAAATCTTTACTGATCACAAGAGTCTGAAGTATGTATATACTCAGAAGGAGCTTAACATGAGGCAGAGGCGTTGGCTCGAGTTGATGGTAGATTTTGACATCGATCTGCAGTATCATCCGGGAAAGGCGAATGTTGTTGCAGATGCACTCAGCAGGAAGCCTACGGCTTATTTCTTAACAATGCAGCCCGAGTTATTGAGGGATCTACAGGAGCTACAGATAGAGGTTGTCTTACCAGGACGGAATGGCTTGATGGCTAATCTTGAGATTCAGTCATCCCTCGTGGAGAAGATTAAGGAGACATTGCCCACCGATGCTAGATTCCGAAGACTCAAAGAAAGGACAGAAGCCGGCATTCAGACAGGACTTCGCATCCACGAAGACGGGACATTGAGGTTTGGAAACCGCCTGTATGTTCCAAATGGAGAATTGAGACAGGAGTTGATGACGGAAGCACATCGCTCTATGTACTCTGTTCACCCGGGAGGAACCAAGATGTATCGAGACTTGAGGCAATATTACTGGTGGCATGGAATGAAGAGAGAGATCGCAAGATTTGTGGCCAAATGCTTAGTCTGCCAGCAAGTAAAGGCCGAGCATCAGAGGACTGCAGGTATGTTGCAGCCGCTCCCTATACCAGAATGGAAGTGGGAGCATATCACGATGGACTTTGTTACAGGATTTCCGAGGAGCCCCAGCGGAAAAGACGCAGTATGGGTGATAGTGGATCGACTCACTAAATCGGCACACTTCTTGCCATTTAGAGTTGGACAGTCCACAGAGGTACTAGCCGACATATATATGCGACAAATCATTAAATTACATGGAGTACCTGTTAGTATCGTATCGGATCGAGATTCGAGATTTACATCTCATTTCTGGAGAAGCATGCAAGAGAGCCTGGGCACCAGACTCAAATTCAGTACGGTATACCACCCCCAGACAGATGGACAATCGGAGCGCACCATTCAGATATTGGAGGACATGTTGCGATCATGTATGTTAGACTTCGGAGGATCTTGGGAAGATCATTTGCACTTAGTAGAGTTCTCCTACAATAACAGTTATCAGGCCAGCATTCAGATGGCACCATTCAAAGCTTTATACGGAAGGAAGTGCAGATCACCTATATGCTGGAGTGACGTTGGTGAACGTCAAATACTGGGTCCCGAATTGGTCACGCAGACAGTAGAGAAGGTGAAGCAGATTCAGAGTCATCTACGAGCAGCTCAGGACAGGCAGAAGCATTGGGCTGATACACACAGGCGTCCCCTAGAGTTCAAAGAAGGGGATCACGTATTCTTGAGGATTTCACCCACTCGTGGTACTATCAGATTCGGGAGCAGAGGCAAGCTGAGCCCAAGGTATATTGGGCCATTTGACATCCTCGAGCGCGTTGGTGAGGTGGCTTATCGTCTTGCATTACCTCCATCCTTAGAGGGAGTGCATGACGTATTCCACGTCTCACAGTTGCGAAGGTACGTGACCGACCCAAGTCACGTAGTCGATCATTCAGAGATCGCAGTAGGCCCAAGCTTGAGATATGAAGAACAACCAGTTGGCATCCTCGACGTCAGTAAGAAGACATTACGGGGACAGACGATCAGACTGGTTCGAGTAGCATGGAAACATCATTCTCCTGGAGAATCGACTTGGGAACGAGAAGATAGTATGCGCCAGCGATACCCCTACTTGTTCGAGGAGGCAGTGGTAAACTAGGCCACCTTGTATTTCCATAACTCTTTCTTGAGTAGCTTATTCTTTGATTGCGAGGACGCAATCCTTTTAAGGAGGGAAGATTGTAAACACCCTAAATTTTGAGAATAATTTTAAAATAAGTTATTTCGTTTTTGGAATTTTTTTAGAAATTAAAACCAAGATGAGTGTGATTTAAAGAATTTTTAAGTGTGGCCAAAGGGTGTTAAAATATTCTGGAAGTAAAAATTTATTGTGTATAATGGAGAACCGGACGCATGGCATTTTTCGGTGAATTTATTGGACACCGGAGCAACGAATCGAGGACCAAAAGCTATAGAATTGTGAACCGAACCCAAACGAACCAAGCCCAAACCAACCCGACCCGAAACCCGCAGGGGAAACCCTAGCCGCCGGATTGTACTGTGCAGAACCTATAAATCCCCCCCCCCTCGGCGTTCGTGCCAGGCCCTAGCCGCCGCGCCGTCGTCTTCTTCAAACTCGCCCCTACCGAAACCCTAAATCCACTGATACCTACTCACCCCACTCCGGAGCCGACGGTTCCCCCTTAGTCCAGCGACCGCGACCAAAACCCCCAGCGCCGCTGTCGCCCCGACGCCGCGCTGAACCCTTCGTCGACTTCCCCCAGACCGACGACAGGCTGAACCCTTCGTCGACTTCCCCCAGACCGACGACAGGCTGAACCCTTCGTCGACTCCTCCAAGGCCGACGACTAGCCGCTTTACCCGAGTTGACACGGCCTCAGTCGACCAAGGCCGCCGCCCTCTGGTCGACCCCGCCTCGGAGTTGACTCAGCCACCCGATCGCAGGACACGGATTTGACGCCAGGACACGTGGGAAACAGAACTCACGAGGCCCTGTTCAGGTACCGGTTTCTTCCTCATCGCAACTCTGATTTCAATTCCGTTAATTGCTACGCGTAGACTGTATAACCCTCTCGGTGCCCGTGCAACTCGCTCGGTGCATCGCGTCCTGTAGTGATCGTACACCGCAATCCAAAACAGGAAAAAACAACGCCCTATTTTACCTCAGAACTGAGTCCGCCCCGCCAATCGGGACGACTTGGTCGCACGCGGTCTTTACCTAACTGTGCGCGACGTTGATACGGTCGTGTAGGATTTCGCAGAAGTCGATTCGGAGGTGCGTGCACCCCGGAATCAACGCGTATCCGCCGACGACACCCCGTATCCGTCGATTCTGAAACATGCTGTAACTTCGTGTACACACGTCGGATCGAGACGAAACTTGCGCCATCGGATCCGTAGTAATACGCTGGTCCTGTGAGCCAAGTTTGGTTCGATTCTGAGGACGTTGACAAAATCACGTATCGTGGGCCCCACCGGCTCCACTTTACGGGTGATTTTGTGATCGGCTCATCGGAGTCCAATTCTGGAAGTTCCGTTGGGTTCGTATCATCGTTCCTGACTTGTAGACACTGAGTTTGCGGATATTGGAGACCTTTGATCCTGACACGCTTTTCGGTGCAAAGTGGGCCCACTTATGGAACCCGCTTTGGCCCGGAAATGACCTTTTTGCTCCTGTGTCCAAATTGGACGTAAGGACAGGCATTTCCAGCTATTTGACATCTTTTGAGACTGTTGGTGATGTTTATTACAGCTTTTGGAGTAGTCCCTACCGGATCCACAGATACCAGGACGACAGTTGATATTCAAGCATCAGGCAAGTGTACCTTGCCATCTCTGCAGTATTGTTACCTATTTTTCTTACTTCATATTCTTACTGTGCATGCTTAACCTAGGACCGGTTGACATACTTAGCGTCCGATTATCAGTCGGGTGCCAACATCGTACGCGGTGTTGGGTAATATCATTTAGATATGGACATACGTGACACTTTATCTTCTCGTACTTGTCTTACCAAGTACACTTTGACCCAGGACACTGGACACTGATCATGAGACAAGATCTTCCCGAGATATTCGTGGTGATTCTGTATAGGATACAGGACTTGACCTAGATTCTATTTTTCTAGTTACATTATGACTTGTGCATTAGTTATGACCCCGCTGACATGGACGTGAGACGTTATGTTCATGATTTGTGTGGTTACATTGGGTGGGGAGAGACACACAGACCACAGGCTGATCATATATATACACCCCTACTATTGTGAGGCCCAAGACTCTGAAGCCCGAGCTTGGCCCATTACTCATTATTACTGCTGCTACCCGGCTCCCCGACACAGAGCTTGTAGTATGCTTCAGCCTGAGCTCTAGTGCTGCTCTCATTTTGCATATCACTTATCTGGTTATTTTAGTGTTCCCTTATTGTTCCATCTACTGCTGGGGAGACCCACAGGCTACAGGTTGATTATGTTATGCTGGCTACTCAGTAACTCGCTGAGTTAGACCACCTCTTGACACCACTGCTACCCGGCTCCCCTACACAGAGCTTGTAGTTGTTCAACCTGAGTACTGTTGATATTCTCTCTTGTATTTTATACAGATGATTTCATACTTACCCTGCTTATTTCATTATGCACTGCACTGCTTATATTTGGCTTGTATTATCTTGTATCTTGCTATGTCCTCTGAGGACCTGGATCCGGATTTTGTCCCCAGATTTTACAGACGAGGTTTATCCCGAGGTCTACGGGACCGGAGCAAGAGCTGATCCAGGAGCTGTACCGCCATCTGAGGTCGAGGTCTTAGCTGAAGACTTCCCTTGAGCATCCATGTTTATGCTCAGCTTTTATTATTTATTTCAGTCTTTTACTTTCTGGTCTGTTGAACCATTGTACTAGATATTTATCGGGTTGTTCCCCGAAGTACTTTGTGAGACTAGATGATGATTTACATTCCTTATTTATTCTGTGGATCATATTTTATATCTTGTGTGGATGAGATTAGTTGTGCCATGATAGTCGTAGACTTGTTTTACAGCTTAAGTATGCCCTGATGGATCCATTATATTGAGTTGGTCCATCGGTGCGTACTGCTGGCCATTGCCACGTGTCTAGTCCCACGGTATTTTGGGACTGGGGCGTGACAGTTTGGTCGAATGTGTAGCTGGCATGTTACGTATTCTTAGTCCTATATATTTTGGGACTAGGGCGTTACATATTTTTGTGGTGGCCCACGCAAGTCCTGATTAAATCATTTCGGTTGCGTTATTGTACCTAGCGAGCCTACGTTAGGATAAGTTTGTTAGGATCTCAATCCACAATTGCTATTGGAACTTTAAATTCTAATTTCGTCCTTGAACCTCAAAATTATATTTATTCATACTTCCTTTAAACTCTTATTTATTGATTCTCGTCTTTTCCTATCTCGGAGAGATGAACACTCGTGCGCAATAATTTTTCCAGAAGATTCTCGTCAAGACGAAGAAGTCATATTTAGTACAATATTTATAAGAAGAGAGGTACTTGAGTAGGAAAGAATATGGTAGATGATTTCTAGATATTATAGTTGAAATAGATTAAAGACATGAGAATTGACATTAGCAGTAGGAACCTAAAATAAGAAGGACTCTATCGATTGTCATAGATTAGAAGTGATGGGTTACTATTAGATAAATATTTTGGACGAATGTGAGTCATTTTATGTGAGGGTATAATATTATGTTTTGATGAGATGGTTTGATCTAAGGTGTGTAGGCTTCTCGACTAGCAAATTTGGTTTAGAGGTTATACAATTGATGAAGATGAGAATTGTCAAATTCTGGTACTTTAAGGCTTAAACTTCTATGTGATTTGAAAAAAAAATGAATGAATATCAGACTATGATAATGTTGAATTTGTTGAGGATAATCAATTTATCAATATTAGAGAAATTTAACTAGATGTGAATTTAAATTTTTAAATTTTTTGAAGATTGAATTCAAATTTTAGATTTTTAAGGTTAAATGAAAGATAGATTGGTTGAATTGAAGATGGCTAGCAGCCCTCGAAAGATTTTTGTTAGTTGAAATAAAGAGAATTGATTATTGTGTTAATTAAAATTTAAAATTTTAAAGAAGGATGAGGAGATCATGATAAGACTGAAATTGGACTTTAAATTGGAGAATTTTGGGACCTGATAGTTGGTAAATTCAAATTTAATATTTTTGTAAAGTTAATTATTATCGTCTTAATAATTAAAAAAAATGTAGTAAGTTTGATAGAACAAATTTTGTAATTTAAATTTTAAATAAGAAAATTTTAAAGTCTGTAATTGGATTCAAATTTTAAGAATAGATGAAATTAAATTAAATTTTGAGATTTTGAGCAGATAAAGATGTATTAAAAATTATAAATTTTGAGGATTTGATTTGATCTTAAGAGATTTACTAGGATTAGATATGCCATATACCAATTTTTGTTGGGTAGATTTATGATTGTTAGGTTTAATGATAGAGGGCAAATTGATTAAGTATGGGCATTATGGATTGGAAAGAAAAAATAATTCAATAATTGGAGGGATTGAGGAGAAAACTATCTTAAGAATTAAATTTAAAATTTTGAAGTTTGACAACTTTGAGAATAGAATTTAAAAGGTATTATGTGGTAATAATAAAATATTAATTTTTGGAAAGATCATAATATTCTAGATTTAAATTTTATTTGGATTTGAAGGGTCTAACTCTAGAAGAGTAAATCTTTGGAATTTAAATTTAGAAGATAGAATTTTGAGGATTGGATTTAAAATTTTGAGTATTGGGTTATTAATTTATAATTTGGAGAAATTTAAGAAGATTTACAGTCCTTGGACTGCAAGATGTCGATGTAAAAAAAAATTAATATTTTGAAGATTGGAATTAAACTCAAGTTTTGAAAATTTTGAGGACTTGGAATCTCATGGATTAGTTATTGAAGAGATAAAAAAAATTTGATCAAGTAGAATAATGATAATTTTAAAAGTGAAAATTTAATTTAAATTTGAGGAATTTAATTCTTAAAGGGGTTAAATTTTGAGGACTTAAAATTTTATTTAAGTATGAAAAATGAAGTTGATATTGAGGACTTTGCAAAATCACAATAAAGGATTTGATCCCATTGGAAAAAAAAGTGTATTATTAAAAATATTAAATTGTGAGGACACAATTCTTTTAAGGTGGGTAGATTATAAGCCCCATCATTTTGGAATAGGGATAATTTGGTACTTTTTAATTTATTTAATTTAATATTTTAAAGTATTCATTTATAAAATTATTTTTTATATATGACACTTTGTCATGGCTTGGATATTTGGAGCAATGCACAATATTTATCTTTCCAAAAAATTTATATTAGTAATCTTGATTGTACCTAATATATTTGGGACATGGATGTTGTAATTGTTTGATCTCCCTCATGCTCCAAAAATATTGATAAACATCTAAAACTACGGTTACCGTAAAACTGATTTCTTTTAACTAGAACTTGACCCAAACAAAATCCAAACACATGTAAGCATGTAGTGCACCCAAATACCCATATATATATATATATATATATATATATATATATATATATATATATATATATATATATAAATTAATTTGTTTCTATTTATAGAAAGTGTCATATGTGTCATCATAGTTGGCCTAACTACCCAAGATCCTAACCAACCAAATCTCAATCCTAACAAACAAACCTCACACCTTTTTTTCTATTCCACAACATATCCCACATATAAAATATATCCACAAAATTTGAACAAATCAATTAAAGATTTAAATTCTATATTTCCCAATTAGGAAACTCCTAGTTTGTTGCATATTCCTATCTTTGGATCAAACCAAATCCTAAGTGAATATTTTTGTGACAATTCCCTAATTTAAATTTTATCCCCTTACCATATTAATACTCTACAAAATTCTACCCACATATTTTTAAATATTAAATCAAATCCTAACCACCCACATATTTAAACTAGATATATTTATCAACTCCCCAACACTGAACCATAATTATTAGGTTCGGCCCCCTTTTTCTCTCCCTCATAAAAAAAAACTCATTTTTCATGTTCTCCCCCTCTTCTAATTCTTTCCCTCTTCCTCTTTCCTTCCCCACAGGCCACAACTCCACAAAAACCCTAACCGAACCCCTTTTTAGCCAAATATTGGCTGCTGGTTGCAGTAGTAGTTCAGACCCCTCCAGAACAGAAAAATACCTAAAAATCCCATATTTATATCATATTTGAAGTCCCCAAGATCCTTGTCAAGTTTCGTGAGGTTTGGAGTTCGTTTGTTACTACGTTTGGCCGTAGTCGCGAAAAAGGTCCTCGCAGTAATCGCAATCGTGTAAGTTTTCCAACTTTGTTTTTTTTCCTATTTTTTATGAATAAAATCTTATGTAAATTTATATTAATAATATATGATGTTTATAATTATTTTTATGCATTATATCTATATTTTTACGTACAAAAACTATCCCAAACTAATGAACAACCTTGACAAGGACACGTCGCATCAAGACTAGTTATAGTTCTTTGACAGTTATTATATTTTACTGAAGTAAATAAATTTCAGAAATTAATGTATATTAATTCTAAAATATTCAATATATTAATTTTTTTAATCATATTTGGATACCAACATTGAGGTTGTATGTCAAGGCTACGTGCCAAAGTTGGTTAGAATGACTAGTTGTCGTCCGAAGCAAATAATGGCATGCAATGCCGATGTTTGGTTATTTTTTATTATTTAAAAATAATTTTAGAATATTAATTATGATTAATTCAGTAATAAATGATGTTAAAATACATGATTAAGAGATTTCATGCATGTTAGATGAATATGATAGCAATGGTGCAAGTTTTGCGACATCGATACGTTCCTACGTACATATAGGACTACGTGTAGCCAAACACATGTAAGTTCCTATAAGTACGCATGGTATGTCGATGTAAGACACCCTCATATTTATTTTGAGAGTGGCATGGCAAGTGTATCTTGGCACGTTGTTCAATGCTACACAACTATTGGATTGTTGGACAAGAACGTCAACTGAAAGTTGAGGTTGTGCAAAGATCTTTCGTGTTATCCTAGAGTAGTTAGCGTGTATGATTATTTATTAAAATATATTTAACAGGGCATCTTAGATCTGCTACGCTTTCAGCAGAGGACGTCGGATAGACAGTATCACAGCCACAGAGAACAGGCAAGTGTATCTTGCTATGATGTATCACAGTTTTTTGCCTTAATTATCTTATTTAGTTATTATAGTTATTTGATATGGTTGATGTGTGTGTTTATCCTAGGGTCTTGAGACGTTGCTTAGCGTCTGAACAAGATTTGGGTCTCGACGTCGTACGCAGAGTCGAGTAACGTCACTTAGAGAGTTAATACTATGATCCTATTTTACGTGCTTGTATCCTTGTACGTCAGACCGTAGGACACTTGACACTATTTCATATGACAGAATCTTTTTTAAGGTATTCATGGTGATTCTGTATAGGATTATAGGACTCGTGATATGAGACTTGCATATTATATATATATATTATGACTCGTTGTGCTAGCTAGATTTCTCGATCATGCATGTTATTGACATGAGACATCGTGGACATGAGATGTAAGGTTACATTGGGTGGGGAAAGATACACCATACTACAGGCGAATTATGTTTATATATATATATATATATATATACTATGTTACTGGATGTACCTTAGACTCTGTCCCAGATCTTTGGCACATTTACTAGCCCTACAAGATATTACTTGTTGCTATGGGCTCTCCGACACAGAGCCTGCAGTAGTTTCAGCCTGAGTACGAGTAATGTTCTCATGTGCATATCACTTAGATGGTTATAGTAGTTTACCCTTGAGTATGTGGCATTATATTGTTTTACTTTGGCATGATGTTTCTTGTATCTTATTACGTCCCTCTGAGGACCTGGTCCCTTGCCAGTTTTGCAGGATAGACCGTTGTGGATCCTACCTAGAGTTGCTTATTTGGGTTGCTTTGCCATGTGGGCATTGGTAAGGTACTTATATAATTTCTATCAGAGTTATGCTATTCATTTATATTATTGATTCATCTGTTGATGTAGCCTAGTTTTTATAGACTCATACTTCTTTCTCGAGTCTATTCGAGCTTGTGTGTTACTGGGCGACCGACTTTAGCATATGTAGCTCATTTTTGTTTTATTCTATTCATTATGGATTGAGTCATAGATATTTATATTTACTGGATTATCTAGATAGTGACCATTATAATACAGCTTATACATATTCAAGTCGGACCAGAGTCTGGTCGAATGTGTAGCTGGCATGTTACTTATTCCTAGTCCTATATATTTTGGGACTAGGATGTTATAGCACAGATCTGTAACATATCTTTGAGAATCCGATTCACCCATTCTGTTTGGCCATCAATTTGAGGATGATACATTGAACTAAACCTTAACTTTGTCTCCATTGTCGATTGAAGACTACTTCAGAAATATGACAAGAATCGCCCATCCCGATCTAAGACTATTGATACTTGCACTCTATGCAAATAAACTACCTCATCAAGTTAAATCTGAGCCAACCGATCAACTCTCTATAAAACATTGATGATGATGTAATGAGCCTACTTGGTCAATCAATCAACAATGACCCAGATCACATCATTTTCTCACTATATCTTCGGCAAGCCCATAATGAAGTCCATACTACTATGGTCTCATTTCCACTTTATAATGATGAAGTTCTGTATCTCTCTCCTAGGCCTCTACTGCTTTGTCGTTACTCGCTGATAAGCCAGGCATTCTGATATGAAGAGAGCTACTTTCTTTTTCATACCGTGCCACCAAAAAGTTGTGCGTAAATCCTTATACATTTTTGTGCTGCCTGGATGCAACGAATATTTTGTATAATGAGCCTCCATAAGTATATATTTCCAGAGTGTTTCATCATTTGGAACACATAGTCTTCCATTCAGTCATAATGTGCCATCTTCAAGCTCTATGAAATCGGTTGCCTTTCCCTCTGCTATATGCCCACAAATTTTTTGCAAATTATAAAATCCATATTCCCTTTGCTCGGTCTTGATTTTCTCAAGTTGGCCCAACTCAAATTGAAGTTGAGCTAACTGTGCATTCTAATTGCAGAAGCAGAACTCAATGCTCATATTATCTAAATCCTTCAATATCTCACTTGCTATAAAAAGTGCTCCAATGAATTTCTGGCTCAACGCATCAACTACCACATTCACCTTACCTAGTGTGTACGTAATGGCCCTTAATAAGCTCAAGTCATCGCATTTATCTCAAATTCAAATCATTTTGAGGGAATATATATGTTGTTACCCTAAAATTCCATGAAATAAATTTGGGAGTTATGAAATGTTTTTGATTTAACTTTTTTCCTAGAATTATAATTCCCTATGAATTATTAGTAATTAAATAAATGGTTCAAAAAGAAAGAAAACTTAAAAGAAACTAATTAATAAAAAAAGAATTATATTATGAGAAATATTAAGAAAGATTTAAATAAGAGTTTAATTATAAAAAGAAAATAAATAGTTATTTAGAAAAAAGAATAAAGAATTCATCAAAGAAAAAAAGAAAAAAAAAAGATCTTATTCAAATAATAGTATATTATAAATAATTGGTTAAGTGAATGTTTAACTAATTAAATAACTAATTAGTCAAGATAATTTAGGTTATTGACTAACTAGGTAGTTAAAGGGAAGGTTCCTAGCAACTATCGAAACATCCCATTCTCTTTGTAAATATTACAATAATGTCACTTATTTGCCTTGGAGAGCAAGTCTATGTAGCCCTATATAATACTTCTATTTCCCCCATTTTTATCCTCACAAAAGTCGTAAAATTTATTATATCTTGATATTTTTACTATAAATCATTTGTGATTTTCAAGATATTTTTCATCAAATATAAATAAAATGTAAACTTAAATTTCACAATGATTTCAAAAATATTTTCTGCATGCCCCATTACCTTCAATCTGTTAAGAACCTGCCCTTACAAATAAATAGCAGCAAAATGACCTTAATATATCAACAAACTTAGATCCATTAAGAACCTACCCATGCAGAAATATGGCAAAAAGTTAGTCATTATTGTCCAACCAATGGTTCTTTCTATTTTCAAATTAGAGACATAATTTTGATCAATATTCATAATGTTGTTTATTTTGCTGAATGGTACTTGGTATCAAATGATAGAGGAAGATAATGTGAGATACATGACATTCAACTTAGCGTAGAATTCCACTTGTCATACAATGATTATTTTATGTACAAAGAAGGATCAAAATACTATTTCACTGCCAAATTTGAGAATGATTCTTAAACTATAATTTCGGGTACATTTTTTTACTGCACTAAACAAACATTTGTCACATCTACTTAATGACTAAGTGTGTGTGTATATATATATATATTCCTCCCTCCCACTCGGGCGATTTGAGAGTTCCTTGCCCTGTTCTGTACGATGCGTCCCATGCGTTGTGTCTGGGCGCCCCTCTTCGCGTCCAGCCCCCGTTTTCATGCGTGCCTCCTTTGTGGCGGCGGTGGGTGGTTCGTCCCCTGTGGCTGCCTACACCACCGCTTCCACCGCCTCTCCACCAGCCCGTCCTCCTCGTTCAATTTTCTTTTTCCAAGGGGCTTCGACCATCTCTGTCTCGGTGGAGGAGGTTGCAGAGCTGGTGACACCTTTTCGGCTCACCTTGAATAGGAAGTTTTCCTACCCCAGGCTGTCAGTCGACATCATCCGCAAAGATCTAGCCTCCGGTGCTTTTGTGGGCTTAATTTTGGTCGGCGTCTTGGACTCAAAGCATCTCCTCATTAGGCCATCGTTGGACCTCAACTTCTTGCGGTTGAGGCTTAAGGATACGTGGTATGTTGTTGGCGCTCCGATGAGAATTTTTCAGTGGTCCCCTAACTTCTCCCCGTCGCGGGAGTTTGCAATTGCCCCAGTTTGGATTGCCTTCCCCGACCCCCCCCCCCCACCTGTCTTAGAAGGATCTTCTTTTTGATATGCCTCGATGTCTTAGAGCTCCCCTGATGATAGACAGCGCTACGACTGCTCAGTATGCCTTTATCAAGGCCACTCGGCCTCCGCTTGCAAGCAACACCATCCAGGCCTTTAGTCGAAAGGCAAAGTAGTCTCCTCTCGTCGCAGGAGGAGCACCCGAAAGGTGGAGCATCTTCGTCGACGGCCGTTCAGCAGCTAGCAGGGTGTGCTCCAGTGGTTGCGGCTATTTCTCCTTCGGTAGAAGACCACAAGGTTGGATCAATTGTTACATTAGCACTTCCTGAAGTTGAAATAATGCCTCCAGTGCAGATAGCTAGTGCCTTAGTTGAAAGGATTAATTCCAGCCTTATGGTGGCACAAACCGCCCCTCTTTTTTGGGTTGCCTCTAAATGTCAGGAAGGACGAATAGTGGTCTTCTCTGAACGATTGGAAGAGGAAGACTGAGTCCTGGAAGAAGCGTCTATGAGCAGTAAAGCTGTTCCAGTCGGGATGGAAGAGATGGGAAGAGTTGAGGAAGGATAATTTATAAACGGTGGCATTGACCAAGATGATGTAGGAGAACCTATTGAAATCACTCTAGCCAATTCTTGGGCAGCTCTGGAAGGTATTCACGACGACGACACTGATCCAAGGTTGAGGCTGGACTCTGAAGGCCCCTCCTCTCCGACTTTCAGTTTGCGTAGCAAGGACAAGAAGAAACAATGATCCCCCAAAACTCCACCAACGTATCTCAGATGAGGCTGAGATTGACTGTTGTACCCAACCCCCTAACATATCCTTATAATGCATTTCCTGATATGGAATGTGAGGGGTATAGCAGGTAGATAGACTTTAAACAGGATGAAGGTCCTTATAAGGATGCATAATGTTATTATGTTAGCGGTTATAGAATCAAAAGTTTCTCCTGAGAAGATTAACCAGTTCAGGACTAACCTGGCTTTGCTACAGCTCTTTATAGCATCAAAGACACATGGATTTTGTTTGGCAGAGACTACACCTATCGTAGAGTTTCTGACTCGGAGCAAGCTATCTCTGTGGAGGTGGCGCACCCTACCTTGTCAAAGAAGTTTATCTTATATGTAGTTTATGGCGGAGCAACTAAGAAGAATCGGTAGAAAATATGGAAGAACCTCCTCAAGGTCCAAAGTGAGTTCCAAGATGCCCCATTGTTAGTTGGCCAAGACTTCAATGCTATCACACACTCGTCGGAGAAGATGAGAGGGAACACTCCGAACTCTAGCTCCATTTTTGAATTTAACCAATTCATCTTTGAAACTCAACTGATCCACATCTCCTTCTCGGGGAACGTCTTCACCTGGACGAATATACAAGAAGGAGAATCCAATCAGCAATTAAGGCTGGACAAGCTCTTGGCTAATCAACAATGGTTCGATATCACGACCCGCACCCAAAAAATGGGCACGAGTCATGGGTACATCCAGCCTACACCGCAGCATCGACGGTAGAACGTTGTAAAGGTCCACAATATAATCTAACAAACTCACGCAATGATATACATATAACCTGTCAATGGTAACTCAACTCCATAAGGAGGACAAGATGAATATATATAGCATCAATACTCAATCACAAGGAACTAGAGGCAAATAATGACACGATATCATAAAATAAGGGAAATAACAAGTCATAACAATATCCAAGTCTAAAATCTAGCAATAAATACAAATGGTCTCAAATATAAAAACATGCCAATGTCTAAGATGAAGACATATCCAGTACAATAAATATATACTAGATAAGGGTTTATTATAGCTAGGTGTGCCTCCTCGATAGCTGTTACCAGATCGTCCTGGGCTAAAGGTGCTACCTCAACTGGCTCTCCATCCTGCGGGCCGTAGTATGTAGGACACCAGTCCTCTAATAGTCGTCTGAAAAAATATATCCAGTCGAAATTAGAGCAAAGTACAAAACTCTGAAAGCAATTTCATATACATGGTAGAGGATATATAACAGCAATAAAAATGAATACACGATAGACAGCAACTAGGAAATGGAAATATAGCTTAAATAGGCATATAAAAATGAAGGATAACTGGAAAAGTAAATACAGGCAACAAGGTATGAACTGTAATAAGATAATTGTAAATAAGAGAACTGATGATACTAACTAAGTGCTTTAGAGTACAAGTTCAAAATATGATCGGTTTGGGTTGTACACGAATATACTAAGGTAACTCAATTATATGTGTCTTGTATAATTGACATGCACATGAATACAAATAAGGATTTGATCACATAATCGACTCATACTCCCCCTCCCCGACTAATATTCATGGATCGAATCACGATATGTTATGCACATAAATATAATATGAGTACACGGAGCACACGAATAGATACGAGCACAAGAAGTACACGATGTACACAATAATATACAAGTACAAGGAATGCCCAATGCACACGTCAATAAATAACATCTCCTGATTTGATCCATATAGTACCAGTCCGTGTAACATCGTATCAGAATCAAGTAGTGCAGATTGAGAACATATGATATATACACTATCAAGTATTAAAAACTAACAGAGAGATGTACTCGCCTGAGGTCCTGAAAAAAATACGAAACGATGTCCAAACTGGTGTCACACAAACCTATATATTAAATATCATGTCATTTAGTGTAATAAAGGGATAAACATGTTTAATTAAGTTAAAATATGGTTTTTAGATCAAAACTAGGACACTCTAGTCAAACTAGGTCAAACTACATAAATGATTGACTTTAAGGGTCAAACTAGTCAAAACTAGGTTATACCTAGGTTTTTAGGTCTTATTAGTTAGTTCTAGCTAATATCACTAAGTGTTAAGTATAACTTTTATATATATATATATATATATATATATATATATATATATATATATATATATATATATATATATATATATATATATATATATATTAGTTAACATTATCAAGTAACTTAGATATATAATTTATCTATTTACTAGTTACCTCTATCTTCTATATTATCTTAGTATATAAATTACCTTAACAATATCTAATAACTTAATACCTTAACTCAACGTTATTACTATAACGCATCCCACTAATTACCTTACTTGTATTTACACTCAACTGATCTTAGTACTAAGATACCACACTACGCGTATCTTAGTATCCTAGAGTATCTCAATGTTCACTAGGTATCATAGGATACCTACACCACATATTTAATACCTCAACATTATCTATTACCTACATTACATCTCTAATTACCTAACCTACTTCAATACTCCCCTAATCTTAGTAGTTGATACCACATCTCATCTGTCCTAGCTGCTACTGATACTCTCGTATCTCCATTCCCCAATTATCCCCATACATGTTCACTGATACTCCATGTCAGTTCACTGAAACTAAGGTTGTTGCTGCTATTTAAGTCAGCATCTTCCCCCTCTCTAATGTGTGATACACAATACCATACTGATTTGCCCTTGCAATCAGTGAGCAGTGCATACCTACTGTTGATCCTATTATTACTGATCATGCTTCACTGAAAACCATTTCCCCCTCCCCTATCTCGACTACTGATACTACTGATGTGGCTTCCTTTAAGTGCAGTGCAGTGCACTGCAGTGCACTACACTGTAGTGTTGATACACCCTGACTTCCCCCCTCTGATACATGTTGTTGTTTAAACTCTTCGAGCACTCTTGATCACATTAGTGATCACCCAACTTCACTGACACAACTAAATGCACACCTTAATCTGATTTCAGCTCTTCCCTACAACACATAGTTGCACACACCCCATACACCTTACCCATACCCCTGCACACATCCCTCTTGCACTTTAAACACACAATCATCTTGATATGCATTCACATCTGGGCACACCCTCATATTCACCAATGTTTAATGTCCAAGTACCTACTGTTACTTACACATGTAATAATTCCCCTTAAATATATATTGTTGCTGCTTGTTGTATCATCAGCACAGTGCACACAGTGCAGTGGAAGCAGTCCCCTCCTTGTAATGAACAGGCCCCAAAACTGAGATTGAAGTATCACAAGCACACACGCACCCTTCATCAAATACACATAACCATATATATATATATATATATATATATATATGGATAAATGGGATATGAGCCATAGTACTCACTGGAAGCAATCCCCTCATTGCACTGAACAGACCCCAAAACTGAGATTGAAGTATCACAAGCACATACACGCCCTTCATCAAATACACATACCCATATATATATATATATATATATATATATATATATATATATATATATATATATATATATATATATATATATATATATATATATGGGTAAACGAGATATGAGCCGTAGTGCTCATTTTTCTACATAAGTCATGCACATGTGGACCAATAGAAATAGACTTTCACATCTCATGTGCACTAGTACACTATATTCCTATTGGTCCATATGTGCATGGCTCATATAAAAAAAATAAGCATTATGGCTCATATCCCGTTTACCATATATATATATATATATATATATATATCTATATATATATATATATATATATATATATATATATATATATATATATATATATATATATATATATATATAACCCTCTAAATAGGCTCATACTCAAGCTAAAGGCAAGGCAACAAACACTTAGTGTGCATAAAGCCACTCATATATATATATATATATATATATATATATATATATATATATATATATATATATATACAAAACCCTCTAAATAGGCTCATACTCAAGCTAAAGGTAAAGCAACAAACACTTGGTGTGCATCAAGCCACTCATGGGTATCACACCATGATACTCATGTGATACCCTCTTGATACACACTCAAATCACTCCCAAACACCACCAAATTATCATGACACATCTAAAATACCAAAAGTAATATAAAACGATGGAGGAATGACCCACTAGGCATTCCATCAAACACTTGGTGTGCCATCTCGAAATTTTCCCCAAATAAACATAAAACTCAATGTAGCTTTCACCATAGGCCACCTGTGAACCTAGTTCTTCTTCCTATTGGTAGTCCTTAGCCATGAGAGGGTTCCTATAGGTCTATTACACCATTTTAGAATTAAAATGACAAGGAAAAATAGAATCATACATATTGGGAGATAGATTTCCATTGTGGCTCATTCAAATGAGCAAAAGAGTGGGGAATGAACACCAACTCCTAGCAAAATTCCTCTTCCTCTAGCTTCTTTCAATCTTCAAGCTTCTAGCTCTCCTTGGTGATGAAAATGAGAGAAAATGGGATTGGTTTGGTAAAATTTGGTGGAGGAATAAAAGAATTTTGAGGATGAACTAAATTAAGGAGAAAATAAATGAAGTGATAGAAATAATGAGGATCTCCCCTCTATATGCTAGGGCCGACCACCTCTAGGGTTAGGGTTGGTTGCTCCACTTTGTCTAAAATATCCTCCAAGTTGTCATGAAGAGTTATCTAATAAAGGGGTTTAACTAAGGAATGTTCTAATTTAATTATAATGGATTATTGACTCATTCTCTCTTCTTTAACTAGTCAACCATAACTAACTAAATGGGTTGCACTAATGGTCATGACAAGTCTATTTGGGTTCATTAACAACTAGTCTAACTAAGGGGCTAATCATACACCATCCTCTCTCTCTCTCTCTCTCTCTCTCTCTCTCTCTATATATATATATATATATATATATATATATATATATATATATATATATATATATATATATGTATGTATAATATGTATAGTATAATATAATATAATATAATATAACAATATTAATTATTTATAAAGTATGAATATAACAATATAATTATTATAAAATAACAAAAATACCCCTCCCCAGAAAAGTGGTGGTTATATTCGACATGGTCCACAATCCTTCATCCTCCCACCTCAATCGACTTGAGTCTGACCACTCCCCCTGCTCCTGTAATTCTCAGTCAGCAAACCCTCCTTCCAGAAGCCTTTTAAATACTGTCTCTTCTGGTCCGATCATCATGGGTTCTTGCCTACGGTACAACAGGCGTGGGGTGAGGTCCAATACCCCAATCTGTTGGTCCGAGTGGCCAATAAACTCATCTCCTCTAAGAGGGCTTTGCCCGGCTGGAGTCGGAGTACCTTTGGTAATATATTCCAGGAGGCGCGCAAGGCGGAGGATGCGGTGGCTAGAGCGGAATGTAATGCCAGAGACAAGGAGTCACCTGAGCGCAGGTCGACGTTAAACAAAGTGTGTCCCCACCTCAAGGTAAAGCTGGATACTGAAATGATATTTTGGTGCTAGAAAGCAAGATTGAAATGGGATGTTGAAGGTGATTAAAATTATAAAAAATCATGCTTGTATTCAGAACAAAAGAAGCAAATTATTCATACACAAAATCGAAGACAAGAACGGCCACCCATTAGTCTTCCAATCGGATATCTGGAAGGAAGCAGCTAATTATTTCTCCAAGATTTATACCAAAGAGGAGGTGAAGAAAGACGTTAATCTTCTTGAGGCTATACGATAAATGATCGCCGAGGAGGACAATGAGGAACTCGTGCGTCCCGTGTCAGAGGAAGAGATATGAAGGTCTATTCTATCTCTGGATAAAGAGAGTGCGGCCGAAACCAATGGCTTCCCAGGGTATTTCTTCAGGAAAACCTGGCACATCATCAAGGCAGACCTGGTGGAGGAAGCCAATGCCTTCATGGAGGGCCTTCAGTACCCTAAAGAGGTTTCGAGCACCCTGTTGGCTCTCATCTCGAAGATCCCCAATCTCGTATCCTTTGCATAATATTTACCCATTAGCTTGTGTAACTTTGTTAACAAAATATTCTCCAAGTTGATTGCTAGCAGGATGATGACACATCTCCCCAAGTTGATATCTAGAGAGCAAAGTGGGTTCATAAAAGGCAGAGAAATTATAGACAACATTGTGCTAGCTCAGGCGCTCATCTCTACGATGAACGAACCTAACCACAGGGGCAACGTCGCACTCAAACTCGACATGGAGAAGGCATACGATCGCCTGGACTTACAGATATTGATTTGGGTTCTCAAAAGATTTGGTTTCTCCGAAGGGTGGATCGATATTATATGGCGTTCAGTGGAAAACGTGTGGCTCCCCCCCCCCCATCATCAACGGCTCGTCTGCTATTTTCTTCATGACGCATCATGGTGTCCGTCAGGGAGATCCGCTCTCGCCATTCCTATTTATTTTTGCGGTGGAATCCTTAAGCTGAAAACTCATCCTGGCAGGTGCGAAGCATCCATGCCAACGATACAGAACCACCAGTGGATGTCCGCTCATCACTCATATCTCCTACACAGAAGATATTCTCGTTTTTACTTCATGGCATAAGAAGGCGGTGAGTAGGTTGGAGGTAGTTCTGAGGCGGTATGAGGCATGTTCCGGTCAGAAGATTAGCAAGGCAAAGAGCTGCTTCTTCTTCCACGAGGCCTTCTCTCCGATGCGTAAGCAAGAGTTGGCGAATTCGGAATTCGGGGTCAAGTCTCCCCCCTTGCTTACTTGGGGTGTCCCCTGGGATACGGTAGAAGGAATGCCTTGATGTTTGAACCGCTTATTGGCAAAATTCACAAATATATAGACAAGTGGCATAATAATTTACTCTCGCTAGGGGGTAAGTTGATCCTGGTTAAGCACGTTCTCAGCTCCATCCCCGTGTACACCTTGGCAGCGTGTGATCCTCCGAAAAAAGTCATCACTGGCATCGAAAAACTATTCAACAGTTTCTTTTGGGGGAAGGAAAGGGATGGTTTCTGCAGAGTGTGGGCCAACTGGGGCTCGATGGCCAAGCCCACGGACGAAGGTGGATTGGGGATAAGGTGGCTGGAAGACGTCCTGAACGCTCTCTCCATGAAGCTATGGTGGAAGCTGAGATCTCAGGACACCCTATGGACCTCCTTTGTCAAGGCCAGGTATTTTCCATTTGTTCATCCGTCGCAGGATTTTGCTAACAGCTCGGCGTCCTACTCCTGGGGTCGGTTGTTGAGTGGTCGAGACCTGGGTGAATGTTTCATTGGACTGAACATTGGTAACGGGGAGACGAAGGCCGCTGCGGATGTCTGGACTGGGGTCGGTCGACTGATGTAGCTGCACCAGGACGTGTGCTTCATCCAGATTCGTCAGCTTTGGGACGAGGATCGATGGAACCTGGAGCTTATCAGGGTCCTATTCGACAACAGAGCAGCTGAGGTAGCACGGGATACCAGACGCCAGAGTTCGACTATACCAGATGCTCTTTTCTGGAGGGCTGGTATGGCGGGGAGGTTCACTACGGCATTGTTGGTTTTTCTTTGCTTTCAAAAGCTCAAGTTTCCTCTTCCTTTCTTTAGTCCCACATCGGATAGGCCAAAGCTTTCTTGTGTACATTTATTAGTTTCTCTTCTTTGCTCTCTTAAGTTGTTGTGTGGGGAACCCCTTGGGCCACACGCGCGCGCTGCCACCGCCGCCCGGCCCGGATCGTCTCGGTTCGGCGCGCATAACGGGTACGGGTACGAGCCCACATCTGCGGGCGCCGAAAGCCGATTCGATTTTCTCTTCGGGTTCGGGCTGGGACCCTAAAATTCTTTTTGCTCCACTTCATTTTCATTTAATTTTCTGAACGTTAGAAAATTAATTTCTTCTGTTACAAATTGTTTTGAACCGTTATTGTGTCCAGGTTCACTCTTTATTTTGTGTAACGGCTGAATTAATAGGAGAATTAATTCAGACCGTCACATATTAGTATTATATATTGGACTGATTTCTTTGTAAACTCTATTCAAAAAAATTATCTCTAAAGCTTTGCTGCAAACATTCCATTCTGTCAAAATCTTCGTCGTCTCCGAGCTCTGGGCATAGCTAAGTCCTGGTCGTTCTCTCCGAGTCGTGTGCGGCGACGAGATACCGGTAGTGCGGAAGTTTTACCACTAGGAGCTTCGGGAACGTCTGCACACAGATCCCGAATCAACTCTTAGGGCGGTGCTTCGTGCACGACTTCTCCAGAGGCCGGTAACATCAGTCTAATTTTCTTTTTGTATTCAGAAATTTTCAATAAGAAAACGACAATATTTCTAACAATCTAAGAGTTGATTTTTTGTTAGAATTTAAATAGTTACTGATAAATACTTACTGTTGATTTATTCTAGAGAAGAAATATATATATATATATATATATATATATATATATATATATATATATATATATATATATATATATATACTGTGCTTTAATAGTTACTGTAACATTTTGTATTCATAAGTTGATACTTACTGATAGTTAGAGTTGTATTCACAAGTTGATAGTTAGAGTTGTTAGAATTAATAGTTACTGTAGCATAGTTGATAATTTATAAATTGGAATTTTAAAATTTTTGACTATACTGTGCTTTAACTTGTACAAAATTACTCTTACTATAGCCAATATCGTTAAGTTGCAGTAGCTTAATTTTTATTCTAGAAAATTCAATATATTTACCATAGCAAATAACCATATTTAATATTTGCTTTTTGACCATAATCGTTAACTCAAAACAGTTGTTAGAAATTTGCTTCATTTCATAAATTGAGTTATTTGTTTACTTATCAAGTTGCTTACTATACTGTCAAATTGTAAATTTGCTTGAAGTGTTTTAAAATTGTTAGCACATTTGATAATTTTGTCAATTGCAATTTTTGATCACAAAATTTCTTTCAATTGTAACATACAATTTGCTTCATTTTTAATCACTTAGTATTTTGAAAGCAATCTAGGACCAAAAGAAAATAGTTTAGTAAAAAAAAAATTGCAAATAAAATCTTTAAATCTAAAGTTTCAAAGTAGAGACAAACTCGGGCACAAGCCGAAAAGGTCATTCTGTCAACCGGGTGTAAATAGCCCTAAGCGACACGGTACTTAAGAGTCTTCGGACCACCGCTAGCTGGGAACCGACCCCTACAGCTAACCTGAGTTGATCAACACTTGAAAAACTAAAGATTTTAAGATTGATTAGCAAAGACCACCTAAACTATTATCTTAGACATTGTTATTAAATAAATTTATATTTTTCAGACTGCAATCATGACTAGTAAGGAGGAATCCTCTACTGCAAAACCTGCTAAGTTTGATGGCTCATACTTTAAAAGATGGCAGAGCCAAATGAAATTTTGGCTCACGATCTTAGGTCTTATTTCTGCCATTGATGGGTCCATACCCATCACAAATAATTCTGATGATACTGAGTCTGACATAGGAGTGTCCACCTCCTCGAAACCAAAAACTCCTAAAGAGATAGACTTCTACTGCTTTCATAGAATTATAAGCGCATTATCTGAATCCTTGTATGATATATTTTTTGAATACAAGAGCGCTAAAGAACTTTGGAAAGCCTTGGAAGATGAATACGGCTGTGATGATGCCGAAATAGAAAGGTTTAATTCTTTAACCTTTAATAGGTATTTCATGGTAGATAACAAGCCAATGAATGACCAACTCCATGAATTCCAAGAATACCTTAGGCATATTCAAGCCAAAGGGACATCTTTCTCCAATGAGCATAAAATAGTATGCCTAATAGACAAGCTACCTCCCTCTTGGTCTGATATTTCTAAGGAACTTATCCATACACAAGGAGATCTTACCTATAATCAAGTCCTAAAGAAAATTAGAACCGAAGAACAAATTAGATTGAGGTCTAAGCCTAAGATTGAATCTAAAGCTAAGGTAAACCTTGTAGAAGGTCAAGGAAAACCCAAGTCTAATTTTTCTTATAAATCCAAAAAGAATTTCTTCAAGAAGAAGAAAAACTTACAGCCTAACCACCAAAACCATCATCTCCAAAACCAAAAACCTAGAAACTTCAATCAGACTCAGGATCAGAAGAGATTTTGTTTTGTGTGTAGTAAAATAAACCATATGGCCACCAACTGCTACCATAGGAAGAAGGAAGCTGTCCAGACCTCCTACAAAGGAAAGAGCTCAGTTAGACCAGAAGCGAACATGCTTCACAAAGGTTCTTCGAGTTCCTTCAGGTCTGTAAGCTTTCAACCCCTTATTAACCTCTCTTACCATTCTGATAATTGGTGGTTGGATTCTGGAGCTAATGTTCACGTCTCGTTTGATCGCTCCTATTTTTTAAACTATCAGAAATTAAGTGGAGGAGGTGTGACCCTAGGAGATGGCTCAACGGCACAAATTATTGGAAGAGGAAAAGTTAACCTGAAGATGACATCAGGAAAAATCTTAACTCTTCATGATGTTCTTCATGTGCCGTCTGTCAGGAGAAACCTAGTTAGTGGATCCCTTCTTGTAGCCTCAGGATACAAAATTGTAATGGAGGAAATAAAGTAGTTTTTTCTAAGCATGACTCTTTTATAGGAAAAGGCTTTGTAAAAGACGGTCTTTTTATTTTAAGTACAATGAATAAAATTTCTGATTGTTCTCTCAATGTCTCTAATATAGAATCTTCAAATGTTTGGCATGGCAGACTAGGTCATGTGAACCTAGGTTCTATTAAAAGAATAATGACCTTAGATCTTATTTCCAAGACTCCAATAGATGATAAACACAAATGTGAGATTTGTGTTCAAGCCAAACACACTAGATTACCTTTCAAATCTGTAGAAAGAAATTCTGACCTTCTAGAACTTATCCATAATGATGTATGCGACTCAAATAGAATTTTGACCAGAGGCGGTAGAAAATACTTTATTACGTTTATAGATGATTATTCAAAGTATTGTTATATCTACCTTCTCAAAACCAAAGATGAAGTTCTAGATAGATTTAAGGTCTACAAATCTGAAGCTGAGAATCAATTAGAAAGAAAGATTAAGATCCTTAGATCTGATCGTGGTGAAGAATATACCTCAAACGAAATGATTAACTTCTGTGAAGAATATGAAATAATTCATGAGGTAACTGCTCCATATTCACCTCAGTCTAACGAGTTGCTGAACGCAAGAACCGCACTCTGTTAGATATGGTGAATGCCATGCTTCTTAGTTCGGGTGCTCCTGATAACTTGTGGGGAGAAGCCCTTTTAACTGCCTGTTACATTCTTAATAGGATTCCTAGTAAGACAAAAGATAAGAGTCCCTATGAGCTGTGGAAAGGTAGAGCTCATAGGATTAATTACCTTAGAGTTTGGGGATGCCTTGCTAAAGTCGAAATTCCCGAACCTAAAAAGAGGAAGATTGGTCCCAAGATTGTAGACATATTTTTCATAGGATATGCCTTAGACAGCTATGCCAATAGATTTCTAGTGAGTCACTCAGAAGTAAATGAAATCTCTAACAATACCATTATAGAAGCAAGAGATGCAGTTTACTTTGAAAATATATTTCCTTTTAAGGATAGAAGTTCAATCTCTTCCTCCATACCCTCTACTAGTTCTCATGTCCAAATACCTAGCTCACAATCTGAACAAGACTTAGAACCTAGACGGAGTAAAAGGAATAGGATTGAGAAAAATTTAGGAGAAGGATTCTTCACCTTTTTGATAGAGGGTGATCCCTCAACTTATGAAGAAACAATGTCGTCTCCTGATGCTCCCTTCTGGAAAGAAGTCATTAACAGTGAATACAACTCCATCATGGAGAATAACACTTGGTTTCTAACAGATCTACCTTTAGGCAATAAACCAATAGATTGTAAGTGAATTTTCAAGAAGAAACTCAGAGCCGATGGTACTATAGAGAAATACAAAGCTAGATTAGTTGCTAAGGGTTTTACCCAGAAGAAAGGGTTAGATTATTTTGATACATACTCTCCTATAGCTAGGATCACATCCATTAGAACTCTCTTGGCCTTAGCATACATTCATGATATGCTAATCCATCAAATGGATGTAAAGACAGCATTTTTGAATGGAGATCTAGAGGAAAAACTTTATATGGACCAACCTGAAGGTTTTATTGCTAAAAGTCAAGAAAAGAAAGTCTGCAGACTAGTAAAATCCCTCTATGGCTTGAAATAAGCTCCCAAACAATGGCACAATAAATTTGACAAAGTAATTTGTGAATATGGTTTCTTGTCAAATGAGTATGACAAATGTATATACTCTAAAGGTACATGTAAAAGTTGTGTCATTTTATGCTTGTATGTAGATGACATCCTTATCCTAGGTTCATTACTGGAATTGATAAATATTACAAAGAACTATTTATCTATCCAGTTTGATATGAAAGACCTAGGAGAAGCCAACTTAATTTTAGGAATGCAAGTGACCAAAGGCAAAGAGGGTTATACTCTATCTTTAACACATTCAATTAAAAAAATGCTAAAAAGGTTTGAGTTATTTGATAAGAAACCTGTCCTTACTCCTTATGACAGCAGTATTGTACTAAAAAAGAATGAAGGATCACCTTTGGAACAACATAAATATTCACAGATGATAGGCTCCCTTATGTATATAACAAACAGGACAAGACCTGATATTGCATTTGCTATTGGGAGACTAAGTAGATATACCAGTAACCCAAATCAGTCACATTGGACTGCCTTGGATAGGATATTTAGATATCTCAAGGGCACCCTAGATTACAAACTTCATTTTACTAGGCACCCTGATATCATATAGGGTTATTCAGATGCAAACTGGGTAACTGACTCACATGATATAAAATCTACTACTGGATATGTATTTACTCTAGGAGGAACTGCAATCTCCTGGGGCTCTTGTAAGCAAACTATCATAGCTAGGAGTACAATGGACTCCGAAATGATAACTCTAGATACAACTTGCACAGAAGCTGAATGGCTTAAAAATCTTATTATGCATATACATGTTTCTCTTAGTCCTGTTCCTGCAATTTCTATAAATTATGATAATAAATCTGTTATTGAACTACTAAAGCATAATTCTGTGAATGCTAAGATGAACAGGCACCTGCAGCTGCGCTTCAAGTCAATAAAAAGCCTACTAGGCAAATATGTGGTTCTTGACTATATAAAGTCAGAAAAGAACCTTGCAGATCACTTGACGAAGGGTCTGTCTAGGACTTTGATCCTAGAATCATCGAGGAGGATGGGGTTAAGCCCATAAGTTAGTCACCAGCAGTGGCAACCCAACCGAGTCTGACTGGAGATCCCAAGAAGCCGGTTCAATGGGTAGAAACAAGCTGAACTTAGGTGACTTTATGGAACACTGACTCAAGATTTAAGTCTCATTAAAATAAAGCCCAAGCGGCTGTACATGTGTACAATGACTCTCCATCCCTATGGTGACAGTGTTCCTGTGTGATATGGTTAGGATGAGGTTAAACTCTTAATAGGTCCAAGCTGTAATGCTGGGTTGATTCATATCACCAACCATTAAGGACTTGCCTATATGAGAGGTCGTGAAGGCCGCGACTATGGGACAGGGCGATCCCAAACAACTCTCATGAATGTGGATAGTGCGCATGGCCATTTAAAAGTGCCACCCGATAGACCAAGGACCTCTAGCGTACTATGTGTGCTATTTTTCTAAATCTGGTTCAAGAAGTCTGATTCAAGGCATAGTCCATCAAGCACTTCTTCAGATTAAGGCAATAGTCACTACGTGAGATTCAAGGCTGTAGTCCATCTCACATATGCATAGTATTTTACTGTCCAGATGCTCTCTCTCTCTCTCTATTTACTTCACTCTTATCTCTGTTTCGGAACTTGACCTTTTGGGGGGAGGGATTGTTGGTTTTGCTTTGCTTTCAAAAGCTCAAGTTTCCTCTTCATTTCTTTAGTCCCACATCGGATGGGCCAAAGCTTTCTTGTGTACATATATTAGTTTCTCTTCTTTGCCCTCTTAAGTTGTTGTGTGGGGAACCCCTTGGGCCACACGCGCGCGCCGCCGCCGTCGCCCGGCTCGGTTCGGCGCGAGTAACGGGTACGGGTACGTGCCCACATCTGCGAGCGTCGAATGCCGATTCGATTTCCTCTTCGGGTTCGGGCTGGGACCCTAAAATTCTTTTTGCTCCTCTTCATTTTCATTTAATTTTCTGAACGTTAGAAAATTAATTTCTTCCGTTAGAAATTGTTTTGAACAGTTATTGTGTCCAGGTTCACTCTTTATTTTGTGTAACGGCTGAATTAATAGGAGAATTAATTCAGACCGTTACATATTAGTATTATATATTGGACTGATTTCTTTGTAAACTCTATTCAAAAATTTCATCTCTAAAGCTTTGCTGCAAATATTCCATTCTGTCAAAATCTTCGTCGTCTCCGAGCTCTGGGCATAGCTAAGTCCTGGTCGTTCTCTCCGAGTCGTGTGCGGCGACGAGATACCGGTAGTACGGGGGTTTTACCACTAGGAGCTTTGGGAACGTCTGCACACAGATCCCGAATCAACTCTTAGGGCAGTGCTTCGTGCACGACTTCCCCAGAGGCCGGTAACATCAGTCTAATTTTCTTTTTATATTCAGAAATTTTCAATAAGAAAACGACAATATTTCTAACAGGCATCAGCCTGGAGTGTCTTGAGATCGTGCTCACCCGCAGTTCCCGGTATGGGGTCTGTTTGGTGCAACAACATTCCGATTAAATGGCCCATTCTGCTGTGGAGGCTCCTACGAGGTAAGGTTCCCTCTGACGACATTCTCAAGACCATGGGATTCTCTCTCGCTTCCAAGTGCAGATGTTGCGTCCTAGCTGACGAGGAGTCCTACGAACACATTGTGTCCAAAGGGGCTACTGCTCTCACGGTTTGGGGGCCTAATCAGAGCAGGTTCGGTATTCTCTTACAATCGGGATCCTTCGAGAATCGCCTGTTGGCGTGGAGAACTACTCAGTTTCATGGCCCCGCGCACACGGGATTTGCGGCTACAGTATGGATGCTATGGAAGAATAGAAATAAGGCCAGGTATGAAGATAGAGCCTACAACATCATCGAGCAATTGGTTAGGGAGGTAGACCGACAGATTGCTAAACGGATTCGTGCTGACTATGATCCGGGGTGAGAGCTTGTTGGGAGAAGGTTGTGTTTTCTTCATTTTGATTTGGGCTATACTTGTTGAGTAGGCATACTTTTTGTGTTTTGGGTATACTCCTTGCCTAGTAGAGATGACTTTTTGTAGTTTTTGTGGATCAAGTTGGGGTTGCTTTCCTGCTTGCCACATGGTTGTAACCGAACCGTTGATGGAATATATATTTTGGGGGTTTGCTGAAATATATATATATATATATATATATATCCGAACAATAATGCTAAGTTTACTACCAAATGATTACAACCTTCTTACAACCCTCTCACCCCCCACCCTTCCCCCCCCCCCCCCCGCTATATGGGCGACCTCCGGTCCCACCTCTCCTCCAATGAACGACCGCCACGGGGCATTCCAGTCATGTGGCGACCACCCGGACAGCCACCGGGTCCCACCTTCCCTCCTCCTCCAATAGACGGACATCACGTGGACGCCACGTGGCGGTTGTAAGAGGGTTGTAGGCATTTGGTTGTAGTCATAGCATAGCCCTATACCCGAAACCCCCTCCCACCCCTTAGCCAATGTCGGAACTCGATGTCCGGACCTACTCGGTAGTGTCCCGTAGCTTTACCACTAAGCTACACTCTAGAAAATATATATATATATATATATATATATATATATATATATATATATATATAAGGCACAATCGCGATATCTCGGACCAGATAGTTATGTCACTATTGTAAGATGAAAAGTTTATATACTAGCACGGACGACCCTGAGTCAGGACAGACTGGACGACAACTAAGGATCCAAAGACTAAAGGGACACCAACATGAAAGTTTCTAATCATGATTTACTATGGACCACCATAAACTCAAAATAGTTGTGTTGTACTGGTTGTTATATTAGACTTATATGTTAGAGATCCTTAGTTCAATTTTTAGTGACAATATTTTTATGGACTAATTAGTTTAGATTCTGAATTTTATACCAGCTTAGAGTTTAAGTCCTAACTTGTCCAATTAGAAAGTTTAGACCCTAAATTTTTTTATTATTATATCCCCCCTCCCATACTTGACAAAAACCTTTTTGTATAGACTATGAATGATGTAATGGAAAAAATGAAACGAAAAAAGAAAATTTATGGTCTAAACTTTCCAATTAGACATGTCTGAGCTTAAACTCTAAATCGATATAAAATACAGGGTCGAAACTCTAATTAGCATATTTTTATTGGGTAATTAATGTTTAGACCCTAGATTTTATACCAACTTAGAGTTTAAGCCTCGACATGTCCAATTAGAAAGTTTAGATCGTGGATTTTTATTTTTTTGTATAAATTTTCCTATTTTACACTCAACATGAATATAAATGCAACAACCAACCTATGTTGAAAAGGAGGGTATAACTGAAAAATTGAAACCAAAAATAAAAATTCAGGGTCTAAACTTTCCAATTGGATATGTTAGGGTTAAACTCTAAACTGGTATAAAATCCAGGATATAAAGACTAATTAGCCCATTTTATTGGTTATATTTACTTTTATTTTAGTTGTTTTTTTCAGAAAATTTGTTGTAGCAATAAATTTTTTAAATAAATTAGAAAAACCGAAAACATTTGCGAAAATTAACGGGAACGAAAGACTTCTCCAACCCAGTTGGCGAAACTGTGTATAGATCGAAATTTCGCCAACCACGTTGGCAAAATTATCAATTTTTTTAAAATTATTAATTAGTTACATACGCGGGTAGTTACAATTTTTCTACAGAAGGAAACACAAAAGGCTTAGATGGCTCAATTTTGAGCTGTTTCCAAGCCTTCTTAAAAAGAGTAGAGATTATTTATCATAAAATTAATTTGATTTCAATAATATATATAATAAAATAGATAATTTTATTTGATAAATAATATAAATTTTGACAGTAGTGGATAATAAACAGAGAGCCTCATCTCAAATATTAGCTCTCTATATAACTGAATATTTGTAGAATATTATTAAAATTATATCTTTCATCTTACATCCATAATATAAAGTGGCTTGTAGACGGTTCAAAAGTGAGTCGTCTAAGCCGTAAGTAAATACTCAACCAATTAAATTTTAAAAAAATTACTTATAAACCAACTTTGATCTTATCCGTCCAAATAGTTAATAAATACTCAACAAATTTAACAAAACAAACAAATGGGAGTTTAAAAATAAATAAAACTAAAACCAACTTCTTTTTCATCATCCGTAACCCACTTGTTTCCTCATCAATAACACATTCTTTTCTTCACGTAATTAATAATTAAAAAATTCTAACTACCTATATTTAATTACCTAAACATATATTCAAATGTATATAAAGATATATATAACAAATTCAAATAATAATATATTCAATATTCAAAATAAATTTAAACTATTTTTGTATATTTAAACATATATCCACAGTTTTACAAACACAAACACATAAACACCGTCGCTCCCCACCGTTGGATCGTGCGGGCCCTACGCTGGCCCCACGATCCTATGGTACAGGGCGGGACGGGGCTTCGACGGGGCTCCGGGGATGGATCTTTTGATCCCCCCCCCCCCCCCCACACACACACACACACACACACATATATATATATATATATATATATATATATATATATATATATATAGTAAATGCACGTGCGTTGCACGTAAAGATTTTTTTTATATTATTGTAAAATAGTTTAAATATTTAAAAATATTTTAATTATAATTTCTTATGGAAGAAAATAGTGGGTTACGGATGATGAGAAGGAAGTTTGTTTTATATTTTTTTTAATCTCCTATTAGTTTTTTTGTTAATTAAATTGGTTGAGTATTTATTAACGATTTTGATGGATAATATGGAAATTGATTTAAGTTCTTATTTATCTTCCATAAAAAAATTTAAAATTAATTGGTTGAGTATTTACTTACGACTTAGAGTGTTCACTTTTAAGCCCTTAGAAGCCGCTATATATATATATATATATATATATATATATATATATATATATATATATATATATATATTGTAAACACCCGAATTTTTCTAAAATTTTAAATAGGAATTTTTTAATTTTTTCTGTGATTTTTCATTAATTATAATAAATGTTCTTCAAAGGATTAATATTTTTGTGTATTAAATTAAGTATTTAAAATATTGTAAAAAATATATTTTTGAGTGTATGATTAATAATATGATATTGTGTAATTTTTCTGGAATTTATTGGGCTCAAAAACTATTTTTAAATAGCTAAAAATATTATTTTAGATAAACCAAACCGAACCAGACTTGAACCGAACCAAACCAACCCAAACTGAACCCAACCAACCCAACCCCACCCTAATGGATCAGATTCTACCCGTACCCGAACCGACCCGACATGACCCGACCCGCTAATCCACTCCCCGCAGACACCCGCACGACCCCCCCTCCCCGTTCCCAATACTCCCGTGACCCCCTCGTTCCCCTTCAAAAATTGTCTCATTCCTCACATATAAGCACCATCCACCATCACCCTCATATTCCCAACCTCCAGACGACGTCGCCGGCCACCGACGACCGTCGTACGCCGCCTTACGCCGGTCGCGAACACCGTCGCATACCGCCCCTTTCACGAGCAACAGTGAGGTATGCCTCTTCCCACACGCGTATCTCCCTGGATATTAATCCAAATTTTGCTCTGTCAAATCCTATGCGAAGACCATGTGACCCTCTCAAATCCTGTATAATTAGTTTGGGGTATCGTGTCCTGTGTCGGTCGTAAATTATGACGCAAAACAGGAAAAAAAAAATCTGGTTCTGGAAACTATCCCAAACCCCTATGTTCATGGCCATTTTTCTCCCAACTTGGTTAATATTTTGAAATTCTGTTTGAACAGTAAATTAGACAACATAACCGAGATTAAAACCCTATAATTAGTTTATTTTAATTTGATGTATGTTTTGTTTTATTCGCGGGTAAAGTCGAACAAAAACTTAGTTTTTAAAACCCGAATTTTTTCGAAATGGGGTGCATCCTGCTAAACGAGGCAACTTCGTCGTATACAAATTATATCGAAAGACATGTATCATCAATGCAGACGTGTGAAATTTCGCGAAAGTTGATTTGGATGTGCGTGCACACCGGAATCAACGAGTATCCGTCGAAAAACTCTGTATCGGACATATTCTGACACTCGTTGTAACTTCGTGTGTACTTGTTGTTTCGCAACGAAACGTATACCATTGGATTCGTAGCGTCACACTGGTCCTGTGACACAAGTTTGGTTCGATTCTGAGAACGTTGACGAAACTCCGTATCGTGGGCCCCATGGCTCCACTTAACGGACGATTTTGTGATCGGCTCATCGAAATCCAGTTCTGGATATTCTGTTGGGTTCATATCATCATTCTGGACTTATAGACACTAAGTTTGATGAATTTGGAGAACTTTGTCTCGGACATATTTTTCGGTGTGAAGTGGGCCACATATGGACCCCGCTTTGACCAAAAACTGCCAATTATGTTCCTGTGTCCAAATTGGACTTATGGATAGTCAATTCTAGCTATTTTATGTCTTCTGAGAGTGATGGTAATGTTTGTTTCAGCATCTGGAGACGTACCTGAAGATTCCACGCGCACCGAAGCAACTGTTGGAGTTCAAACCTGTCACGTCCCGATCTCCCGTGGGATAAATCGGCCGTTCCCGCTAGGCAAGAATTACCGTGCCAGCGCTCCCATGGAACGATCGCTTTGACCCATCTGGGCGTGATACCGCACGAGCGTGAGCCACACCCGTGCAAGACCGTGGTTCATTGGCTGGCGGTAAAAGTTCTAAGCCACAGAGTCACACAGATTGTCCGAGTGCAGCAGAGTCATAAACACATAGGCAATTTGGTAACAAGTTCACTGAGTCGACAATATAGCGGAAGCATTGAATAACACAAGTTGAAGTAAAGCAACTCTTTTATTGATATAAACAAGTATTACAGATGGCGTATAGACGAGATTATAAGTCGCTCAAGCCCCTCTCTCTGAAACAGTAAAAGCGTGCCAAGTGGTTACAATTGTGGAATGATTGTACAGGCGATGTTCAGGCTATGTTCACAATATTATGTCTTGTATATGTGCTTCAGTTCCGGACGCAGCGCTCCAAGGCTCCTGAGTGATCTCCACGCCTTAGCATGCACGAAGGAGGCATCCGCACCGAACGAGGTTCTCCCGCACCCTGCATACAATCTGGTGGGTTATCAGTATATTGAATGCACTGGTAAGGAAGCTACTCGCCCGCTCGACAAATCCAAACACGTAATACAGGTTCCATGCACCAACTATTAAGTTGTCTTACTAGTTGCCTTAGGATCAGTTTCATGCAAGATTTGAATAGCCTAACTCGTATGGCAGTGCGCTGTGCAACATGAGAGAAAATACTGCGAGACTTACCAACTTACCATTTTACCTTCCCTGTCCAAGGCAAACATTGTTAATTCAAGCACGGGCATGTATAATCATTCGGGACGCACAGCATATGCAAACAAGAGTATTGTTGTATCATGATCGTTCAGGTGTTCAGTTGTTTCTTTTGACACGATACAATAACTCGCACGCGGATAGCCGCTAAGCGAGGATGACTTATCTATATGAACAGTTGTCGCTGGCATAGCCATAAAGGACCATTTTAGTCTTGAACAAGGATGGAAAGTAACAAAGATTCAGTAGTGGCTGCAGACCATCCTGTCCAGATGCAGTAGACTAACGTGAAGTTCCATCCGGATCGGATCGGCCCCGGTGCCTCGGAAACCGTCCGTGGAACACAATGACCTTGTTTTCAAGTTGTCCGCGACATGCAAGTCTCTAAACTTCAGGTCTCTGGTCTGGTACAGGAACAAGTTTGAGGCAGTATGTGTATATAGAACAAGTCCGGTATGGAACGAGTTCGAGGCAGTATATATACAGAACTTGTTGAGGCAGGATTCATTCACAATAGTGTATCGATTGCCAGGCCAGTTGATTCAGTAGTTTGCTCCATGAGCTATTATTCAGGGATTCATTCATTCATGGTACAAATTCCCTGGTTCGGGAATTGCCTTGGTGACCTAACGGTCCCGGACACTTGCAGGTTCATTCATTCACGGAACGACTACTTAGTAGTCTCCCGGGGTTTGGATGAAAATAAGGCAACATACAAGCAGACAAGCATGCATTTGTATAAACACAAACATTCATGTTAGCTCAGGCCCGAAGGTAAGCCGAGGAGTAAAACTGTAATGGGACTTCCCGAGTGACACGTTCTAGGGTAGCATGCGAGGGTCTGAACATATATATAAGCAATATTTTATTTCCATGTTCTAGCATAAGCAATACAAGTTGGGATTATTCTCTTAGCTAGGTGCGTTGGATTCTTATTAGCATGCATGGGATGATTCACCTAGCGACTAACATGTATCATTTTATATTTTATGTGTGCTGGCTAAGCAAAGACAAGTTCACCGTAGCCACCCACCTCAGCGATGATTCACCTCGATAGAGCGATACGTCAAGCGAGCCTCTGAAAGCCTAAGCCGGATCCTGTAGGGACAAGTCTGGATATTCTTTGCCTCAAACGAGTATTCTCGCCTGAGCAAAGCGGGTCGATACTTTGCACTTTTGCCGTTTGAATCGGCAGTCCGCTTGAGCGGAACGGGGTGTTACAAAACCCCAGGCAAGTGTACCTTGCCAACTTGCAGTAGTTCATGTTATATTATTTGCTTGAGTTCTTTATATATATATATATATATATATATATATATATATATATATATATATATATATATATATATATATATATATATATATATATATATATATATATACTCTTGAGATGTACATATTCAACCTAGGACCGTGAGACGTTGCTTAACGTCCGAATAATATTCGGGTGTCGATGCCGTACGCGGAGTCGTGTAACGTCACTTAGAGAGTTGATATTACGATCATATATTTTCGTGCTTGCTTTATCAAGTACATCATACCATAGGACACTTGACACCATTCACGAAACAGAATCTTTCCTGAGTTATTCATGGTGAATCTGTATAGGCTTACAGGATTCGTGACATAGATCTTGCATATACATAGATATTATTATGACTCGTTGTACTAGCTAGAGGTCATGATCTTGCGTGTTATGGACATGAGACGTGAGGTTACATTGGGTGAAAAGAGTTTTACCATACTAAAGGCTGATTATGTTATATTATATATATATATATATATATATATATATATATATATATATATATATATATATATATATATATATTCTGGGAGTGCCTTAGACTCTGACAAGAGCTTTGGCATACGTACTGGCCCTTCGAGATAATAAATGCTGCCATGAATTTTCCCGACACAAAGTCTATAGTAGTTTCAGCCTGAGTATGATTAATGCTCTCATTTGTATTTCACATAGATGGTTACATAGTTTGCCCTTGTAAATCCTCTCATCCAGAGATTTAGCTATTTTAATTTAATATAATATTTAAAATTATTATTTTTATTATAAATTGGATTAAGTAAACAAAAGTATCATTTAAAAATATTTTTTGTAACTTTAATTTGTAGGAGCACAACATTAGTCATTATCGCCAAACAAATTTTATATGCATGATCTAGACGAGCCCACCTTAATTTATGATTATCATATCCCACTCAAACATATCTCCTTGTGCTCTATTTTTAATGTAAAACATTCGGGTCAAAAACTTAATTTCTAGCACCTATAGTGCAACCGTTGACCATTCCAATTTAAATTGGAGATCCAATTTCGACCAATTCTTTCGACCTAATGCATGATCATGATCTATACTAGATCTAAGACACACATGATACCTGTATCCCACTAGATTGAACCTCTATGTGCTACCTACCCTCAATAGTCACAAATGACCAATTTTCTAGTGAATCGGATCAACCTAGTCAAACTAAACCGCAACGACCCAAACCTGACCCAACTAGAAGTAGTTGGACTTAACCTAGGTTGACTAAGCTAGGTTTGACCATCCATATTAAACATCATTTCAGTTTTGGACAGCCATGGATTTATTAAATCATTAGGATGGAATGTGAAAGGAAAGGGGTTATAACTTGTGACATTTCCTTACCCCATTGGTAACTCCAAACCTTTACCCTCCCCACTAGGCTGTCCATAACCCCCCTCTCTTCACCTCCTCCATTAGAACCACCTGAATAAAACTTTTTTCTAACTCTCTTCCTCATATTTTTTCTTCATAAACCATCTCCAAATTCCTTCTCTATCTCCCTCCACACCTCCATCCATCCAAACCTACCCAGGCTGAATCTTAATTCAGTAATACCCCCACCAATCCGGCCTTATCTCCCACCAAAGTAAGTATCTTTCTCTTAAATTTTGTATGCTTCTTCCTATCCCTATCCTTATCATTTTCTCTTCACAAACCTTCCATCAAAATTCATTCTAAGTTTCTCAAAAATAGTCCTCCATTAGAGGTGTCCAGGCTGAATCCGAATTCAGTGTATCTTCTTCTCAGGCCACTCCACCACCTCCATAGCCTCCAAACAACCATTACAGCACCCAAATATCCTTCTCCTACCTCTCCTTAACAATTTTCATTTATAACTTGTAACGCCCCGTTCCTCCTATTCGAGGAGCGCGGCTAAGAAACACAAGACGGTATCGTTCGATCGGGATAGATTGAATTAAGAACTCGTCCTCGTTATGGATTTGTTTCTTCGAAATTGATTCCCATATTCAGTGGACCGTGTCCCAAGGATCGGCTTAGCGGCAGAGTCAGGAGGGACCTCTCCGCTGCTATCTTTTATTGCCTCGGTTTTTGATGTCGCTTGTTGCTTTCGTGCTTTGAGTTGGTTTTGGGATTTGCTTGTTTTCCTTGAACGGTTTCGATGGTTTTCATTGTTTTCGTTCATTGAACTGTACTTCAATTCTGAGAATGGAAAGAGAGGAAGAAGTATTAATCGAGCTGTTCGTGTGCAGGTGAACGAGCAGTAGGCGGCTAGCGAGCGGAGTCGTGAAGCGCCTCTTTCCTTCTTCTTTCCAACTTTTAAGTGAGTGGCTACCATCCCGATTAGCTAGCCCTGCTTCCAAGCTTCACACCCTAAAAATCGTGCACTCTTCTTTGCCCCGATCAAACGATACCAAGTAATAATAAAACATACCAAGATAAAATGGGAATAGACTTGGTTTGTATTGCTTGTCATTCAACTTGGGAACGATTACTTACACTGCATGCTTATTCGTTTGGAATGTTCAACATATGTTTCAATTTTAGTTAGAATACATGTTCTTCTATAAATTGTGCTATGCATATGGAACACACTTTAAATTGGCATAGATTGATCAGTAAGACTATGCAAAACTGTTTGGCTATGGAGCTTGCTCCTATTTATTCGAAATTTGTTTGTAATTCGTGTGAAGTAATTCGAACTAAATGTGCTTGATTATGGACAACTTGTGCACAAGGTATTTTGGCTTCCGCGGACGGCCGCCAGGGCACTGGGGCCGATCCGATCTGGGCGAAAGAGTTCGTATAGTCGTTTGTCATGGACGGGATGCTATGTAGCGGGGCTCGCCACCTGCGTTGCATAACATTATTGTCCCGAGACTATAAACCGTCCCTTTGTGGCATCATGCCAGTGATCCCTGTGTATATTTAAACCTGTTGCATACTAACTTGTGTCTTCGTGGCAGGGAAGGCAAGGTAAGTATTGTGCAGGTCATTCAGACGGACAGGTAAAATCCACCGAACGGTGGCACGTTCATTTCAGTAAATTCTATATGCTGCTTACTTGTAAATGAACTAAGGCAAGATAAAAACCCACAAATATGCATGCTTCACTAAAACAACGTGTTGATTGGTATAGTTCGGTTAGCTCGCCTTCACCAGTATGTTTTGACATGCTGACCCTCGTTGAAACAGGTTCTTCGCACCAAGGCGAACCGAGCGAGGAGCCGAAGTCGTCTTCCCGATCCAGTCCAGCTGTTGGCGCATCTTCACCGCGCCCTTTTGAAGCATTTTGAACCAGGAGCTTGTACTCTTCATACACAATGCAGCTCCGTGGCAAAGCCGTCCTCCAGCCCGGAGGTCTTTATCATTTGAGTTTATAAAGGGATGTAATGTACAGGACTGCTATCTCATTTTGAGTCAACTCTTTTGTAAGCCCGTGCGGCATTTTAGCTGACTCGTTCAAGAGTTTATAATAGATGTTCATTATCAATAAAGAGAACTTTTCCATGTTTCAAATCTGTGTTTCAATTTATCTGCGTACTCTGAATATGTGCTTGCTATGCAAATCATTAAAGCCTTGTGCGGGCGCAACTCCAGGCCCGCACGGCGGTCATGATTCGGGGGACGCCTCAATTGATTCTAAGGAATCGGGTCGTGACATAGTGGTATCAGAGCACAGATTCAAGTTCCTTAGACTTCGTGCTGGAAAAGTTCCTTTAACGATCAAATTCCTGTGCGAACTCTTGAACTCGCTAGGCCAAAATGAGATACGTTCATGCAATAAGTCCATAATACATTATAATTCTAATGTAATTTACCTTCTTTTGAAGGAATGGTACCAGCGCAATCTGCAGCGCAAGCACCGAACGAAACACAAGAGAGTAGTTCGGGCACTTCGGGAAGCTCGCGGAGCCAGCGTGGCATATCTCAAGTCGACCCGCTTGAGCGGGTAATGCAAATGTTAGAATCGCAACGACAAAGAGATGATGCTCGCCAAGCCAAGTTCGAAAGCAATTTAGAGACCCGATTCTCAGTCCAACAGAAGCAGGTAGATACCCTGCAACAGATCGTTCAGACTTTGGCTGCCAACCATTCTGTCGCAACGACAACGACTCCGGTGGAACAGTCCGTGCTTGAAGTGGAGACGCCTCAAATCCCAAGGCCGAGGGACGTGACTGCCTTCAACTTGGGCCATTTCAAGAAAGTCTGCAATACTCCATTCAACGGGACTGAGGACCCAGTGGTAGCTCTAGATTGGCTAGCCGAGCTTGAAGATCATTTCGCTCTGCTAGAGGTCCCCGAAGAGAAGCGTGTCGCCTGCGCGCAACTACAGCTCCGCCTCAACGCGCACGATTGGTGGAATGTGCATCGACGATCTCTCCAATTTGATCATGGAGAGGAGGCGATCTCGTGGACGACTTTTTGTGCCGCGTTTGAAGAGGAGTTTATACCCCCTCCAGTACAACGTCAAATGGAGAATGATTTCGTGCAACTGAGGCAGGGCAGCATGACAGTGAAGCAGTACTCCGCCGAATTCAACCGACTCTCTAAGTTCGCTAGGGCCTATTTACCTGATGCAGCGAGTCAAGCTAGAAGGTTTGAAGGCGGTCTACGCCCTGCCATTCATGGGCACGTGGTCAATAATCAGTATGGATCAATGCGTGAAGTCATGAATCACGCCCTATCGCTCGAGCCATAGTATCCTCACGTTTCCACGGGCGCTGTGCATACCTACAATCACAAACGCCAAGGCAACGATAGAGGAAACAACGCTGCAAAGCGACAAAACAATGGTGGTCGGAATAAGACAAATGTAGGAGTGCGTTGTGAGCACTGCCACAGGCCGGGGCACACCATCGTTAATTGTTACTTGAAGAATGGGTCTTGTTACAACTGTGGCGGAAATGGGCACTTGATTCGAAACTGTCCGCTCCCGGATCACCGCCAGCAACGAAATAATTCCTAATGGTTGGTTCTATTCCTAAGTTTCGGGACGAAACTTCCAATTAGTTGGGTAGGATGTAACGCCCCGTTCCTCCTATTCGAGGAGCGCGGCTAAGAAACACAAGACGGTATCGTTCGATCGGGATAGATTGAATTAAGAACTCGTCCTCGTTATGGATTTGTTTCTTCGGAATCGATTCCCATATTCAGTGGACCGCGCCCCAAGGATCGGCTTAGCGGCAGAGTCAGGAGGGACCTCTCCGCTGCTATCTTTTATTGCCTCGGTTTTCGATGTCGCTTGTTGCTTTCGTGCTTTGAGTTGGTTTTGGGATTTGCTTGTTTTCCTTGAACGGTTTCGATGGTTTTCATTGTTTTCGTTCATTGAACTGCACTTCAATTCTGAGAATGGAAAGAAAGGAAGAAGTATTAATCGAGTTGTTCGTGTGCAGGTGAACGAGCAGTAGGCGGCTAGCGAGCGGAGTCGTGAAGCGCCTCTTTCCTTCTTCTTTCCAACTTCTAAGTGAGTGGCTACCATCCCGATTAGCTAGCCTTGCTTCCAAGCTTCACACCCTAAAAATCGTGCACTCTTCTTTGCCCCGATCAAACGATACCAAGTAATAATAAAATATACCAAGATAAAATGGGAATAGACTTGGTTTGTATTGCTTGTCATTCAACTTGGGAACGATTACTTACACTGCATGCTTATTCGTTTGGAATGTTCAACATATATTTCAATTTTAGTTAGAATACATGTTCTTCTATAAATTGTGCTATACATATGGAACACACTTTAAATTGGCATAGATTGATCAGTAAGACTATGCAAAACTGTTTGGCTATGGAGCTTGCTCCTATTCGTTCGAAATTCGTTTGTAATTCGTGTGAAGTAATTCGAACTAAATGTGCTTGATCACGGACAACTTGTGCATAAGGTATTTTGGCTTCCGCGGACGGCCGCCAGGGCATTGGGGCCGATTCGATCCGGGCGAAAGAGTTCGTATAGTCGTTTGTCATGGACGGGATGCTATGTAGCGGGGCTCGCCACCTGCGTTGCATAACATTCTTGTCCCGAGACTATAAACCGTCCCTTTGTGGCATCATGCCAGTGATCCCTGTGTATATTTAAACCTGTTGCATACTAACTTGTGTCTTCGTGGCAGGGAAGGCAAGGTAAGTATTGTGCAGGTCATTCAGACAGACAGGTAAAATCTACCGAACGGTGGCACGTTCATTTCAGTAAATTATATATGCTGCTTACTTGTAAATGAACTAAGGCAAGATAGAAACCCACAAATATGCATGCTTCACTAAAACAACGTGTTGATTGGTATAGTTCGGTTAGCTCGCCTTCACCAGTATGTTTCGACATGCTGACCCTCGTTGAAACAGGTTCTCCGCACCAAGGCGAACCGAGCGAGGAGCCGAAGTCGTCTTTCCGATCCAGTCCAGCTGTTGGCGCATCTTCACCGCGCCCTTTTGAAGCATTTTGAACAAGGAGCTTGTACTCTTCATACACAATGCAGCTCCGTGGCAAAGCCGTCCTCCATCCCGGAGGTCTTTATCATTTGAGTTTATAAAGGGATGTAATGTACAGGACTGCTATCTCATTTTGAGTCAACTCTTTTGTAAGCCCGTGCGGCATTTTAGCTGACTCGTTCGAGAGTTTGTAATAGATGTTCATTATCAATAAAGAGAACTTTTTCATGTTTCAAATCTGTGTTTTAATTTATCTGCGTACTCTGAATATGTGCTTGCTATGCAAATCATTAAAACCTTGTGCGGGCGCAACTCCAGGCCCGCACGGTGGTCACGATTCGGGGGACGCCTCAATTGATTCTAAGGAATCGGGTCGTGACATAACTAAGCACCTAAATCATCCTACGACTCTCCCAAACACCTCTTACAAAATGAAGACACCCTGCTGAACCCGCCAGAAATAGCACCACTTCAACACTTTGTTGCCACCACTTCCAGCACTAAAACCCTTCAACAACTACCCTATCTTCATCCTCTATCACTCTCCTAATCTCTCTAATCTGCAAAGTACTTGGAGAAATATTTTGAAGCCTCGGACAGTAGCTACGAGACGAAGTGTCCAAATCTGGACAAATTTGTGCAAGCAGTGCACAACCCTCTTTTGCCTTTCCATTTTACTTTGGTAAGAGCTCCAACTCCTCCTACTCAACCCTTTATACATGTAATTCATATCCCTATTAAATTTTACTAACTTTGTGTCACTACCACATTTTAGGAAAAGGGTATTTTAGATATTTCCTATTTAAATAAATATTGTGCATGGTAAATAATTATTTGTTGTATTATTTAATTATTGTTAGATGTTATTTAATTATTTTGGACTTATATTAGTGGACCCAACTAGTTTAGTTTTGGACCCATGGACCAACATGAATTAATTAGTTAGACTTGGCCCATTTAGAAAGGTGTCGTACTCCTTTTGATGTCACCTTTTGAAGCTCTATATGGTCGGAGGTGTCGTACTCCTTTGTCTTGGGACGATGTTGGAGAGAGAGTTTTGCTTGGGCCAGAGATGGTTGTGGATGCAGCAGAGAAGGTTCAGTTGATCAGAGACAGACTTCGAGTGGCGCAGGACAGACAGCGGCATTGGGCCGATAGCCATCGGAAACCTTTGGAGTTTGAGGTATAGTTTAGATTTTTGTTTTTGCTTGTTCTTGTTTGTTATAGATTAAGTTCTTAAGATGGTGTTTTCTTATAGGTGGGTAGTTTGGTGTTTCTGAGGATTTCTCCGACACGAGGCACGTTTCGCTTCGGTGGAGGCGGAAAGCTTAGTCCGCGATTCATCGGACCTTTCACTATTCTAGAGAGGGTCGGTGCAGTTGCTTATAGACTAGACTTGCCACCTGTATTAGAGGGAGTGCACAACGTGTTTCATGTGTCGCAGTTGAGACGATACATGGCCGATCCTAGTCATGTATTGGATCACTCAGAGATAGAGGTGGGCCCTACTCTTAGCTATCCAGAGCAGTCAGTTGAGATTCTGGATCGGAGAGAGAAGGTGCTGAGGAACCAGACTATTCCTTTGGTATGCGTAGCATGGAGGCATCACTCTCCGGGGGAGTCTACCTGGGAGAGAGAGGATGAAATACGAGAGCGTTATCCATATTTGTTTGTACCTTGAGGTATGTTATTTCTAGTTATGTTCTGTTCATTAGTTAATTGTGATTCTTTAGTTCTATTCTGTGATTTTCTGGGGGTAGTTTTCATCTTTGAATTTCGAGGACGAAATTATTTTAAGGAGGGTAGACTTGTCACTACCACATTTTAGGAAAAGGGTATTTTAGACATTTCCTATTTAAATAAATATTGTGCATGGTAAATAATTATTTGTTGTATTATTTAATTATTGTTAGATGTTATTTAATTATTTTGGACTTATATTAGTGGACCCAACTAGTTTAGTTTGGACCCATGGACCAACATGAATTAATTAGTTAGACTTGGCCCATTTAGAAAGCCCATGGTTAAGGAGATGGATTAAATTAATTAAGTGATTAGACTAGAAGCTTCCTTCCTTAATTATTTCTTCATGAGAGGCCCCAAGGGGTACATTAGACATTTCATAATTGCTTGGGGAGGGGGGCATGGCCGGCCTATTAAAAGAGGGGGGAAATTTCTCTCTCCTCTCATTTTCATTCCAATCTAGATCTAGAATTTCCCACTACCAAATTCCCTCCATTCCCATTCCAATTTCCTATCAAATTCATTTCAAATTCTTCCCAATTCACCATTATAAAGTTGAGAAGCAAGGATCTAGAAGGAGGAAGCAAGGATCTAGAAAGAGGAGCAAGGATCTACAATTTGGAAGCAAGTTCATCTCAATTGGAGGTTTTATTGGGAATCCATCTCCCAATAGGTATAATTCAGTTTTTCCCATTAAAATAGCTTCTAAATCTGAGATTTAATCATGTAAAATCAACCCATATGTATGTACTACCCATAGGAATTTGTTTTGTGTTCATAGGAGACCCATGGAGAAAGTTATGGTGCTTTTTGTGTCAATTTTGGAGAAATTCCGAATTGACAATTTGTTGTGTGTGTCAATTGATCCTATAGATCAATTAGACATGTACTTATGTGTTTGGGGCTAGTGTTGTGTCCATAATTGAGTACATGTGGGTCGTATCCCAACAATTTGGTGATACGTGTCGTTTTGGAGATTTTCCTCCGACACGGGACTTTGTACATGTCGTATTTTGACACGGACACATAGATCTACTTTTGACACTTTGATTTATTCATAAATATTATTTGTGACTTGTTTGTATCCTTCGGGGTGCATGTGGTTGTGTGTTGGACTCGTGTCGCATGCGTATCCTAGATCTAGTGGGATACGGTGTGATACTCTCCAATTGTGTGTATTTTGTGTAGATCTACTTATTTTATGCTTTAATTCTTCATTTATAATTAGTAAATATATATAGATATTATATATTTATTTAGTGTATTTATTATGATATTTATGGTAGCATAGATCTATATTTTTATGTGTGCTATTATGATGTAAAAATATATGTGTAGCTTTCTTGCATGAAATTATATATGTACTTATGTTAATAAATAAATTATACATAAATGTTTTATAAAATATATTTATGTGTTTAAATGTGTAATTATATTATTTATAATTATTTTATAATTATTTTTATATTAATGAATGTATTTTTATGTGTGCTTCTAGCCATGTGAAATACGTACATTAATATGTGCATTGTGTTTAGTAATTATTAATATTTAATTGTGTAAACTTTATGTATTTATATATATAAGTATATATATTTATTAAATTGTTTTATATATGTATATATATATTATTTTATTGTATAAATATTGGTTTGTATATGCATTATTTTAGAGTGTACATTAATTGTATTATTAAGTATACTTTGTGTAGGTACCAATTAGGATCAAACCTTGATTCCTAAATGGTTGTATTTATTATTTCTATATTATTTATATAGATGTTTTGTGAGGTTGACCTTGGTTTGACCATGTTTGACCATAGTTGACTTTAGAGTTGACCATAGTTGACTTTTGACTTGGAATTGACTTATTGACCTAGAAGTTGACTAGTTTGACTTGTTCTCTTTCCGGAACCTTGTATTGATGTTGTATTCTATATCTAGGTCTTCGAGGCACCGAGTCAGACATCTGTGAGACTGTTCTTTGGACTTCAGGCGAGTACATTCTCTGATAGTTTCTCATTATGATATCCTCTATGTTCGTTGTATCTAGTATAGATATACATGTTTCTCTTGACACTTTGGTTACACGGATTGGTATATCCGGATCTCGTCATGAGATGTTATTCCTTGGCATATAGTGTATATGGTGCAAGTATTGTTTCATTGGTTATCTTGTACATGTACAGACACCGATTTTCGGGAGGAGTCGCTCTCTTCTTGGAGAATCTAGTGCCATAGCATACCGTGGTTGGATCTATTATACCAGTCGGGGGTGAAGAGTATTAGTATAGATATGTGATCAAATCCCTATTGAATAAAGTACTGGTAAGCGAATAGTATTGATCATGCACCGCACGTATGATTAGCCAGGCCGTATTGCATCTTGCCCAAGCCGATCACATGTTAAGCTAGTACTCACACACTTAGTCATTAGTATTATTGTTTCATTGGCATATTGTTCCTTATTGTATTTATTTCCAGTATTTTCTTATTGTACATATATCTCTCCTGTCTTTTGTGCATCTTGTTTATCCATAGCTATTTACTGTTACATGGTTTTTATCATTAATTGAGAACTGCTGTTAGGGTTGTACTCTGCTCCTTTCCTGACTGGATATATTTTTCCAGATGACACTGAGGAGTACCCTACCTTTTATGGACCCCGGGATGTTGTGGGTTTAGATTCTGAGACCCTGGCTCAAGAGGGACTTATCCCAACTGAGACAGTTGACCCTGGAGTTGTAGCTTCGTAGTATTCTTTGTACTGGATTTGTCTCCAGCTTATTTTGTTACTTCTTCAGACTCATTGATGTATTATTTTAGACTCATGAGCTGTATTGTGACTATTCTATTCTTTATCTGATTCGTGCTCATTTCTATCTTAGTTCTGTGATTGAGTATACTATCATTATGGTGGTTCATTATATTGTTAGATAGATTATCTAGACAGCGTTCTACCGCCGATTCTGTGGCGTAGGCTGGGCGTTGTTTCCGACTAGTATCCTTACCTCGGGTACGGGTCGTGACACATTTTTGGTGGTGGCCCATGCAGGTCTAGCTTCACAAGTATGTGATGTCGTGGTAGTGCGACAACTTAGTTGTACTACTGCGAGCCTGCGATAGGATATAGGATATAGGCTGAGATACTCAATCACATCTAGGAAAATTCTTTTGATTCAACTATTCTCCTTTGATACTGATACTTGATCTCTTAATCTGTCCTTTCCTTGAATGTCTTACATCTTGTGCCGTATTGGTTCTATTCTTCTTTATTCTATTCCAGCTTTAGTTTTGTTTGATAGTGGTGCTTCCCATAGTTTTGTATCTGTTTCTTTTGCTCTAAAGCATGGTTTGGTAGCTGAGTCTTTGCTTAGGACTTGCAAGATCATGACCGGGGGAGGCATTATCCTGGTTAATGATATTTGCAAGGATCGGAGAGTTACTCTGGGAGGCCGGGAGTTGAGTGCGTGTCTACTTGTAATGCGACTTCCGAGCTACGACATTGTACTCGGGATGGATTGGTTGAGTAGGCACCGTGCTAGCATAGATTGTAGAGGACGTAGAGTTTTGTTTGGTCCGCCAGGAGAGCCAGAGTTCGAGTTTGCTAGAGGAGCTGCAGAGCAAGGCAAAGTCATTATTTGTGGAGCTATGGTGGAAGACAAGGAGTTGCCACATCCGTTGATAGCAGAATTCTTGGATGTGTTTCCTGAGGAATTGCCAGGATTGCCGCCAGATCGAGATGTTGAATTTTCTATAGACTTGGTGCCAGGTGCAGAACCAATTTCGCAGCATGTCTATAGAGTAAACAACAGCGAGCTGGTCGAGTTGAAGAAGCAGGTGGACGAATTGCAGGATAAGGGGTTTATCAGATCGAGTTCTTCACCATAGGGAACCCCGGTATTGTTTGTACCGAAGAAGGATGGATCGGTGCGCATGTGCATTGATTACAGAGCTTTGAATAATCTCACTATCAAGAATAAGTATCCTTTGCCACGGATTGATGATCTATTTGATCAGTTGAGTGGTGCCAAGGTGTTTTCTAAGATAGATTTGAGATCAAGCTACCATCAGGTGAAGGTGAAGCCGGAGGACATACCGAAGACTGCTTTTAGAACTCGGTATGGTCAGTACGAGTTTATGGTGATGCCGTTTGGTTTGACTAATGCACCGGCGGTGTTTATGAACTTGATGAACAAGGTGTTCCACCAGTACCTTGACAAGTTCGTGGTGGTGTTCATCGACGACATACTCATATACTCGAGGACACCGGAGGAGCATGAGGAGCATTTGAGGATTGTGTTGGATGTGCTGAGGAAGGAGAAGCTGTATGGGAAGTTGTCCAAGTGTGAGTTTTTCTTGGACAAGGTAGAATTCTTGGGGCATGTTGTGACTGGTGATGGTATTTCAGTAGATCCGAAGAAGATTTCAGCAGTGGAATCTTGGAAGACTCCGAGTTCGGTAGCAGAGATCAGGAGTTTCTTGGGATTGGCAGGCTACTACAGAAAGTTTGTGCAAGATTTTTCGAGGATTGCCGAGCCGATGACCAGACTCACAAGGAAGGATGTGGAGTTTGTTTGGACGGAGGATTGCCAGGTTGGTTTTGAGGAGTTGAAGAAGAGGTTGACGTCTGCTCCTATTTTGACGTTGCCATCAGGGTCCGGAGGTTTCACTATTTATAGTGATGCATCGGGGAAGGGTTTGGGTTGTGTTCTTCAGCAGCATAGGAAAGTGATTGCCTATGCATCCAGGCAATTGCGTCCTTATGAAAAGAACTATCCTACCCATGATTTGGAGTTGGCAGCTGTTATTTTTGCCCTGAAGTTGTAGAAACATTATTTGTACGAAGAGCGTGTGGAGATCTTCACAGACCACAAAAGCTTGAAGTATGTTTTCACGCAGAAGGAGTTGAACATGAGGCAGCGTCGGTGGTTGGAACTAATGAAGGATTTTGATATCTCTTTGCAATATCATCCTGGGAAAGCCAATGTAGTTGTCGATGCTTTGAGCAGGTATCCGGTAGCTATGTTCTTGACACAGGATCGATATTTGTTGGAGGACTTGGAGAGCTTGGGCATTGAGGTGATTGTTCCTGGGTGTGCTATGCAAATGTGGGAATTACAGATACACTCAGATTTGATGGACATGATCAAGGCAGCACAGTATGATGATGTATCTTTGAGGAGTATCAGAGCTCAGGTGAGAGCAGGATTGGAGGATGATTTCACTATTGCAGAGGATGGATCTTTGAGGCATGGAGTTAGATTGTGTGTGCCTAGTGGGGAGTTACGAGAGGAGGTATTGCAGGAAGCACATTGCTCTCAGTATTCCATGCATCCAGGTGCTAACAAGATGTATCGGGATATGCGAGAGAGTGTGTGGTGGTATGGCATGAAGAGGGAAGTGGCACAGTTTGTATCCAGATGCTTAGTGTGCCAGCAGGTGAAAGCCGAGAGGCAGAGGTCAGGAGGTTTACTTCAGCCATTACCCATTCCAGAGTGGAAGTGGGAACACATTACTATGGATTTTGTGTCCGGACTTCCACGATCTCCAGGAGGGAAAGACGCGATTTGGGTCATTGTTGATAGGTTGACCAAGTCGGCCCACTTTTTGCCTTTCAAGGTGGGTTTGTCTACGGAGAAGCTGGCAGAGATGTATGTGAGGCAGATCGTTAGGATACATGGAGTTCCCGTCAGCATAGTCTCAGATCGAGATAGTCGTTTCACTTCTCATTTCTGGAGGAGTTTGCAGGAGAGTTTGGGCACTCAGCTCAAGTTCAGTACTGCATATCATCCCCAGACAGATGGGCAGTCAGAGAGGACTATCCAGACTCTCGAGGATATGTTGCGCACTTGTGTACTAGATTTCGGGGGTTCTTGGGAGGACCATCTCCATCTGGTAGAGTTTGTTTACAACAACAGTTACCAGGCCAGTATAGAGATGTCACCTTTTGAAGCTCTATATGGTCGGAGGTGTCGTACTCCTTTGTCTTGGGACGATGTTGGAGAGAGAGTTTTGCTTGGGCCAGAGATGGTTGTGGATGCAGCAGAGAAGGTTCAGTTGATCAGAGACAGACTTCGAGTGGCGCAGGACAGACAGCGACATTGGGCCGATAGCCATCGGAGACCTTTGGAGTTTGAGGTATAGTTTAGATTTTTGTTTGTGCTTGTTCTTGTTTGTTATAGATTAAGTTCTTAAGATGGTGTTTTCTTATAGGTGGGTAGTTTGGTGTTTCTGAGGATTTCTCCGACACGAGGCACTTTTCGCTTCGGTGGAGGCGGAAAGCTTAGTCCGCGATTCATCGGACCTTTCACTATTCTAGAGAGGGTCGGTGCAGTTGCTTATAGACTAGACTTGCCACCTGCATTGGAGGGAGTGCACAACATGTTTCATGTGTCGCAGTTGAGACGATACATGGCCGATCCTAGTCATGTATTGGATCACTCAGAGATAGAGGTGGGCCCTACTCTTAGCTATCCAGAGCAGCCAGTTGAGATTCTGGATCGGAGAGAGAAGGTGCTGAGGAACCAGACTATTCCTTTGGTATGCGTAGCATGGAGGCATCACTCTCCGGGGGAGTCTACCTGGGAGAGAGAGGATGAAATGTGAGAGCGTTATCCATATTTGTTTGTACCTTGAGGTATGCTATTTCTAGTTATGTTCTGTTCATTAGTTAATTGTGATTCTTTAGTTCTATTCTGTGATTTTATGGGGGTAGTTTTCATCTTTGAATTTCGAGGACGAAATTATTTTAAGGAGGGTAGACTTGTCACTACCACATTTTAGGAAAATAGTATTTTAGACATTTCCTATTTAAATAAATATTGTGCATGGTAAATAATTATTTGTTGTATTATTTAATTATTGTTAGATGTTATTTAATTATTTTGGACTTATATTAGTGGACCCAACTAGTTTAGTTTGGACCCATGGACCAACATGAATTAATTAGTTAGACTTGGCCCATTTAGAAAGCCCATGGTTAAGGAGATGGATTAAATTAATTAAGTGATTAGACTAGAAGCTTCCTTCCTTAATTATTTCTTCATGAGAGGCCCCAAGGGGTACATTAGACATTTCATAATTGCTTGGGGAGGGGGGCATGGCCGGCCTATTAAAAGAGGGGGGAAATTTCTCTCTCCTCTCATTTTCATTCCAATCTAGATCTAGAATTTCCCACTACCAAATTCCCTCCATTCCCATTCCAATTCCCTACCAAATTCATTTCAAATTCTTCCCAATTCACCATTAGAAAGTTGAGAAGCAAGGATCTAGAAGGAGGAAGCAAGGATCTAGAAAGTGGAGCAAGGATCTACAATTTGGAAGCAAGTTCATCTCAATTGGAGGTTTCATTAGAAATCCATCTCCCAATAGGTATAATTCAGTTTTTCCCATTAAAATAGCTTCTAAATCTGAGATTTAATCATGTAAAATCAATCCATATGTATGTACTACCCATAGGAATTTGTTTTGTGTTCATAGGAGACCCATGGAGAAAGTTATGGTGCTTTTTGTGTCAATTTTGGAGAAATTCCGAATTGACAATTTGTTGTGTGTGTCAATTGATCCTATAGATCAATTGGACATGTGCTTATGTGTTTGGGGCTAGTGTTGTGTCCACAATTGAGTACATGTGGGTCGTATCTCAACAATTTGGTGATACGTGTCGTTTTGGGGATTTTCCTCCGACACGGGACTTTGTACATGTCGTATTTTGACACGGACACATAGATCTACTTTTGACACTTTGATTTATTCATAAATATTATTTGTGACTTGTTTATATCCTTCGGGGTGCATGTGGTTGTGTGTTGGACTCGTGTCGCATGCGTATCCTAGATCTAGTGGGATACGGTGTAATACTCTCCAATTGTGTGTATTTTGTGTAGATCTACTTATTTTATGCTTTAATTCTTCATTTATAATTAGTAAATATATATAGATATTATATATTTATTTAGTGTATTTATTATGATATTTATGGTAGCATAGATCTATATTTTTATGTGTGCTATTATGATGTAAAAATATATGTGTAGCTTTCTTGCATGAAATTATATATGTACTTATATTAATAAATAAATTATACATAAATATTTTATAAAATATATTTATGTGTTTAAATGTGTAATTATATTATTTATAATTATTTTATAATTATTTGTATATTAATGAATGTATTTTTATGTGTGCTTCTAGCCATGTGAAATACGTACATTAATATGTGCATTGTGTTTAGTAATTATTAATATTTAATTGTGTAAACTTTATGTATTTATATATATAAGTATATATATTTATTAAATTGTTTTATATATGTATATATATATTATTTTATTGTATAAATATTGGTTTGTATATGCATTATTTTAGAGTGTACATTAATTGTATTATTAAGTATACTTTGTGTAGGTACCAATTAGGATCAAACCTTGATTCCTAAATGGTTGTATTTATTATTTCTATATTATTTATATAGATGTTTTGTGAGGTTGACCTTGGTTTGACCATGTTTGACCATAGTTGACTTTAGAGTTGACCATAGTTGACTTTTGACTTGGAATTGACTTATTGACCTAGAAGTTGACTAGTTTGACTTGTTCTCTTTTCGGGACCTTGTATTGATGTTGTATTCCATATCTAGGTCTTCGAGGCACCGAGTCAGACATCTGTGAGACTGTTCTTTGGACTTCAGGCGAGTACATTCTCTGATAGTTTCTCATTATGATATCCTCTATGTTCGTTGTATCTAGTGTAGATATACATGTTTCTCTTGACACTTTGGTTACACGGATTGGTATATCCGGATCTCGTCATGAGATATTATTCCTTGGTATATGGTGTATATGGTGCAAGTATTGTTTCATTGGTTATCTTGTACATGTACAGACACCGATTTTCGGGAGGAGTCGCTCTCTTCTTGGAGAATCTAGTGCCATAGCATACCGTGGTTGGATCTATTATACCAGTCGGGGGTGGGGAGTATTAGTATAGATATGTGATCAAATTCCTATTGAATAAAGTACTGGTAAGCGAATAGTGTTGATCATGCACCGCACGTATGATTAGCCAGGCCGCATTGCATCTTGCCCAAGCCGATCACATGTTAAGCTAGTACTCACACACTTAGTCATTAGTATTATTGTTTCATTGGCATATTGTTCCTTATTGTATTTATTTCCAGTATTTTCTTATTGTACATATATCTCTCCTGTCTTTTGTGCATCTTGTTTATCCATAGCTATTTACTGTTACATAGTTTTTATCATTAATTGAGAACTGCTGTTAGGGTTGTACTCTGCTCCTTTCCTGACTGGATATATTTTTCCAGATGACACTGAGGAGTACCCTACCTTTTATGGACCCCAGGATGTTGTGGGTTTAGATTCTGAGACCCTGGCTCAAGAGGGACTTATCCCAACTGAGACAGTTGACCCTGGAGTTGTAGCTTCGTAGTATTCTTTGTACTGGATTTGTCTCCAGCTTATTTTGTTACTTCTTCAGACTCATTGATGTATTATTTTAGACTCATGAGCTGTATTGTGACTATTCTATTCTTTATCTGATTCGTGCTCATTTCTATCTTAGTTCTGTGATTGAGTATACTATCATTATGGTGGTTCATTATATTGTTAAATAGATTATCTAGACAGCGTTCTACCGCCGATTCTGCGGCGTAGGCTGGGCGTTGTTTCCGACTAGTACCCATACCTCGGGTACGGGTCGTGACACTTTGTATTCATATTTTTTATGATATTATACCAAGAACATTTATTACTTCTCATGTCTAGACTTGAATATTATTTATGCACTTGTTGTCCTATTCACTTTGCCATGATCTAAAACCCAAGCAACCACTTGCAAAATATAATTTTTACTCTAATTGTTACTAAATTTCAGAATATATAAATTTTTTTAGGGTGTTATATATAAATAAATGCATGGTTGAGACATGATTAAATGTGCAACTAGTAGTGCATTTTGCCTAGGTTTTGTGATAGCTAGTTTTATTGTTTATAAATACTATGTTGGAATGTAGAAGATGTTATGCTAAGGTTGTTCACTAGTTATAGTAGTGCTTGCATACATGTTTCATGATAAATACAAGAAAGAAATGAGGCATATGCCATGATCTTATTATAAATTCAGATTTGACTTGTCTATGTATACTTGATATTTTATAGTAGAACGAGAGTTGTATATAGTTGGATGAATGGATATACTTGAGAAATACCGTATGTGATTGTTTGTGATGACCCTAACTTAACCTATTGTTGATGCTCATGTGCATGTTTTAATAGACAAAACTAACCCTAGGTTGGTTAACATAGTTTGACACTTAGTGAATACTAAGGTTGATGATATGTTGTATATGGAAATCTAGTGTGAGAATACCTAGTACCTATATGAACCTTCATTATAACCATATTTATGAGGCTTGATGATATTATGTGACTAGTAGGCTTGGTGTTTACACACTTTCTTGGTCCTTGACTAGTGAACCTTAGCCAACCTACTTTGTTAGAACCCCTAATTATTTTAGACTCTAAATAATTGATGGCATTGTATAAGTTGTATCTTTGATTAAATTAGACCCTAATTGTCTAATAATTAATGACGTAGAGTAGTTGTACTCTTGTGCATGCTTAGTGAACCATGTCATAGTGACTAATTTTATGATATTATATATTTAGGCTCTTGGGATCGCACAAGCGTGGATTCGATAGCAGGTTCTTTGTATTATCAGCTTGGAGTTCCAGGCAAGTGTACCTTGCCATACTTACAGTAAATTATTTTATATTATTCTCTTGATCTATTCTGAGTTATATATATTCAACCTAGGACCGTGTGACATTACTTAACGTCCGAATAATATTTGGGTGTCAACACCGTACGCGGAGTTGTGTAACGTCACCTAGAGATTGATATCGCGACCATATACATTTTTGTGCTTGCATTCTCAAGTACGTCATACCATAGGACACTTGATACTATTCATGTGACAAAATCTTTCTGAGTCATTCATGGTGATTCTGTATAGGCTACAGGATTCGTGACATAGACTTTATATATATGCATAGCTATCATATGACTTGTTGCATTAGATATGATCTTACGTGTTATGGACATGAGACGTCGTAGACATGAGACGTGTGATTACATTGGGTGAGGAGAGACACACAGGCTACAGGCTAATTTATATATATATATATTTATTATTGTGAGGCCGTAGACTCTATATCAGAGCTAGGCACATTACGTGATATTACTGCTACCGGCTCCCCGACACAGAGCTTTTAGTGGTCTCAGCCTGAGTACTAGTGATGCTCTCACTTGCATATCACATAGCTGGTTACATAGTTTGCCCTATTGTTATATTTTTATATACTGCATTTATTTTGGCATGTTGTTTCTTGTACCTTGTTACGTCCCTCTGAGGACCTGGTCCCTTGCCAGTTTTGCAGCATAGACCGTTGTGGAGCCTGCCTGGAGTTGCTGATGTGTGTTGCTTTGTCTTACAGGAATTGGTGCCAGGTACTTATATCTTTTCTTCCGGAGTCATGGTTATTATTCATATTGTTTATTCATCTGCTGATATAGCCTAGTTTTATAGACTCATATTCCTTTCTCGAGTCTATTCGAGCTTATGTGTTACTGGCGGCCGACTTTAGCACATGTAGCTTATTCTTGTATATTTTGATCATTGTGGATTGAGGCATAGATATTTATATTTACTTGATTATATAGATAGTGACCATTTTAATACAGGTTATACGTATTCGAGTCGGACTGGAGTCTGGTCGAATGCGTAGCTGGCATGTTACGTATTCCTAGTCCTACGTATTCTGGGACTGGGGCATGACAGACATGTTGATATATTTTTATATACTGTATTTTTTGGCTTGAGTTATTCTTGTACCTTGCTATGTCCCCTGAGGACTTGGATCCAGATTATGTCCCCAGGCTTAGCAGAGGAGATCTACCCCGAGGTATATAGGACAAGAGCAGACATTGGAGCAGTACCAACACCATAGGACGAGGTGGTGCCAGAGGATTTCTCCTGAGTATTTTGTTATATACTCAGTCATTTCTGTTTCTAGATACTTTATTTTTCTGACTCTTGGATTATTGTACTAAACTTATATTCGGGTTGTTCTCCGAGATATTTTGTTGGATTATATTTCTCTTTGATTAGTTTGACAATTGATATTTATGTTTACCTTCTATGGATGAGATTAGAATTAGACTGCGACATGTATCGTAGACCATTATATTGTTTTACAGCTTAAGCACACTCTAGCGGGTCCATTAAATTGGGTTTGCCCATTGGAGTGTGCTGCTAGCCATTGCCACGTGGCTAGTCCCTCGGTATTTTAGGACTGGAGAATGACATATATATATATATATATATATATATATATATATATATATATCCCGCAGGATCGGCCGTCCCCGCTAGGTGCGAATCACCCGCCAGCGCTCCAAGGCTCCAGAGCGAACTCCACGCCTTAGCTCGCATGAAGGGAGATTTTCGCACCGAACGAGGTTCTCCCTCACCCTGCGAGCAATCTAGTGGTTTATCAATACATGAATGCACTGGTAGGGAGGCTTCTCGTTAAACAAAGCAGATCGAGTCATCGCACTTACGCCGTTTGAATTGGCTCTTCGCTTGAGCAGAACGAGTTGTTATATTATACACCCCTCAGAAAAATTCTCGTCCTCGAGACTTCCTGAGTGCAAACCGTTCTATCGTATACTATCAAATCTATCTCAAGCATATAATAATCAGTGTCGTATGCATGCTGGATCTGTCTCATTGAATGACTCTATCATTCAATCCAAGCTATGACTCGGTCTCTACTGCGCCTTAGAGCGGAACATATCGCTTAACGCGGGGTACAGTATAATCTATCTTGAAAGATGATATAAGGCTGAGGCAAACTTATCGAAATTGTTATACTCGTCCATGCAAATTAAACATATTCACTTGTACTAGCATTCGAGGGTCCAACTATAAGCCAAATTTTATTTTATGTTCTAACCATACGTAATACAAGATAAAATTATTCCCTTAGCTAGGTGCGTTGTATTCTTTATTAGCATGCAACGGTAATTCACCTAGCGACTAGCATGTATCGTCCATATTTTTTTATGTGTGCTGGCTAAGCAAAGACAAGTTTATCGTAGCCACCCACCTTAGCGATGATTCGCCTCGGTCGAGTGATACTCCGAGCTCGCCTTTGAAAGTCTAAATCTGGACTCATGAAGGGCCAAGTCTGAAATTATTTGCCTCAAGCGAGTTTTCTCATTGAACTAGATGAATGCAAGACATGAATCGCGTTACTTGATTGTGGCATAAAATTATGTGACAAGTATTGAAACCAATGAGCGGGTACTAGTTAGCATGTAAGACAAGCAAGCATTGAAACAATTTTGAAATATAAGCATAAGAAAACTTACGGTGTAGTGTACTTTAGAACATAAGCCTTTACGTTAGCACGGGTCTAAGGGTTAGTGCGAGGAGTGAAACCGTACAGGGACATATCGGACTGCATAATCTATAAGACGAGCAGTGTAAACAAGTGAAGCAGTGTACAACAAAGAGTATATAATGATCTTACTCGAAGCAAAAGTGGAGTCTACTAGCACGAAGCTAAGGTAGCATGATATATATATATATATATATATATATAATTTTATTTTAAATATATTCAAATAAAATTTAAACTATTTTAATATAATATAAAAATTTATTAAATTTTCAATAATATCAATGAATTTTATACATCTAATATTTTAATAAATATATATATTACAAATCTTAATTTATAAATATTTAAACTATTTTCAATAATATTAGAAAAAATATTTTACTTGCAACGTGCATTTACTAGTTATTATTTAAAGATAACTCAAAATATAATATCTTGATATCATAATTGTATTTGCCAAAATATTTATTTAAAAATATAATATGGATAATATCCAACAAATTCAAATCAATAATGTTCTTCAACAAATAAAATCAAACTAATAAACTTTTTTTTATAATATCCATACAAATAAAAAAAACTAAACGACTCTTTATTCCACACAAAATAAACCCACCCCAAAAAAACCAATTCAGCAAAAAAAAATCAATTCAGACAAAAAGGAAAAATTCGTCAATTGAGTTGGCAAATTTTTGGTTTTTCAAATTTTTGCAAACTCAATCAATTTTTCCAAACTTTTCCGATTTTTCTAATTTATTTTAAAATTTTATTACTACAGCAATTTTTTATAGTTTTTTACTCACGTTGTGTATGGGTATCCCATTTCAGGAGTCCCTCTCGGCCCTGTGAGCTCAGGCCGGTCCTGTATACTAGATATTAGCGGGTCTATTAGAAAGAAAAGTATTTGAAGGTTTTTCTCTTCAAGGAAAAGTTTTTCTTGTTATTTTCTTAGGGGTAGGTTCTATTCCTAAATTTTGAGGACGAAATTTTTTATTAGTTGGTTAAGATGTAGTATCCCGTTCCTCTTATTCGGGGAGCGCGGCTAAGAAATACTTGGTATCGTTCGATCGGAACAGATTGAATCAAGATATTTTCTCGTTATGAATTGGTTTCTTTGGAATCAGATCCCACATTCAACGGATCATGCCTCAAGGAAGGACTCGGCGACAGAGTCGAGATGGACCTTTCCGTTGTGCTGGTTTCTTTGCCCATTTTCGATGCCGCTTAGTTGCTTTCTTGTTGGTTCTGTGACTTGCATTTTCTTGAACGGTTTCAATGGATTTCATTGTCTTCGTTCTTTGAATTTTGCAAGCCAAAAAATGTCATTTTAAGGACGTTTTGGAGCAAAGTGTGTATTATAAAATTTATCTTTTCACCCGTTTGTTAGAATGGAAAAGTAATTAATAATAATATTTGCATCGAAATGCCCTTTAAAAGGGTACTCAAAAATGCCTTTTTTAAGGATGCTTCATTGCCCTATCCGAAAATTTTGAAACTTCATTGCTCTGGATGTAATAAAATAAAATTTCTATGCTCTATGTCCAATTTTTTGTTTTTTCTTCTTCTCATTTTTATATAGTTAAAGTGGATTCAGATTGTTACATGGCCCGTTTAGAATCATTATTTTAAGTTGACAAATTCTATATGCACTCCATAGTTTGCTTAGGACAGTACATTACTTCATGACAGTCAAATTTTTTTTTTACTTTTGTCACGCTCCAGTCCCAAAATACGTAGGGCTAGGAATACGTAACATGCCAGCTACGCATTCGACCAGACTCTGGTCCGATTCGAATACGTATAAGCTGTACTAAAATGGTCACTATCTATAGAATCAAGTAAATATAAATATCTATGCCTCAATCGACAATGAACGGAATATACAAGAATGAGCTACATATGCTAAAGTCGGCCGCCAGTAACACATAAGCTCGAATAGACTCGAGAAAGGAATATGAGTCTATAAAACTAAGCTATATCGGTAGATGAATAAACAATATAAATAATAACCATGACTCTGGAAGAAATAATATAAGTACCTGGCATCAATTCCTGTAAGACTAAGCAACACACATCAGCAACTCCAAGCAGGCTCCACAACGGTCTATACTGCAAAACTGGCAAGGGACCAGGTCCTCAGAGGGACGTAACAAGGTAAAAGAAATAATATGCCAAAATAAATATAGTATATAAAAATATATCAATAGGGCAAACTATCTAACCAGCTATGTGATATGCAAATGAGAGCATTAATCATACTCAGGCTGAAACTACTATAGGCTATGTGTCGGGGAAACCCATAACAACATTCTTTTCTCGAAGGGCCAGTAAATATGCCAAAGACGGAGTCTAGGGCACCTCTAGTAATATAATATATATATATATATATATATATATATATATATATATATATATATATATATATATATATATATATATATATATATATATATATATATATATATATATATATAATCTGCCTTTAGTATGGTAAGACTATCCCCACCCAATGTAATCACACGTCTCATATCCACGACGTCTCATATCCATAACACGCAAGATCATGACCTCTAGCTAGCACAACGAGTCATAATAATATCTACGTATATGCAAGACCTATGTCACGAATCCTGTAAGCCTATACAGAATCACCATGAATAACTCAGAAAAGATTCTGTCTCATGAATAGTGTCAAGTGTCCTATGGTATGACATACTTGATAAAGCACGCACGAAAATATTATCGTAATATCAACTCTCTAGGTGACGTTACACGACTCCGCATACGACGTCGACACCCGAATCTTATTTCGGACGCTAAGCAACATCTCACGATCCTAGGTTGAACAGGTACATCACAGAAGTATATATATATATATAGAAATAACTCAAGCAAATAATATAACAGGAACTACTGCAAGTTGGCAAGGTATACTTGCCTATGGTTTGAACTCCTTCAGTTGCTCTGGTGTATGTAGAATCTCCAGGGACACCTCTGGATGCTGAAACAAATATTACCATCACTCTTAGAAGACATAAAATAGCTAGGATTGACTACCCATAAGTCTAAATTGGACACAGGGACAAAATTTATAGTTTCTGGTCAAAGCGGGGTCCACATGTGGCTCACTTCGCACCAAAAAGTGTACCAGAGACAAAGTTCTCTAAATTTATAAAACTTAGCATCTACAAGTCCAGAACGATAATACGAATCCAATGGAATATTCAGAACTGAATTCCGATGAGCCGGTCACAAAAGCGCCCGTCAAGTTGAACCATAGGGCCCACGATACGGGGTTTCTTCAACGTTCTCTGAATTGAACCAAACTTGGGTCACAGGACAAGCGTAACGCTACAAATCCAATGGCGTAAGTTTCATTGTGAAACGACAAGTACACGCAAAGTTACAACGAGTTTCAGAACAGGTCCGATACGGGACGTAGTCGACGGATACGCGTTGATTTCGGTATGCACGCACATCCAAATCAACTTCCGTGAAATCTCATATGTCCATATTGACGATGTGCACCTTTCGGTATAATTCGCATATGACCAAGTCATATCGTTTAGCAGGACGCACACAGTTCCAGGAAAAGTTCAGGATTTAAAAACCAAGTTTATGGTCGATTTCACCCACGAATAAAACACAAATCACAGCACACTAAAATAAACTAATTACATGGTTTAAACTCGGTTATATTGTCTAATTAACTGTTCAAACAGAATTTACAATTAACAAACAGGTTGGGAGTAAAATGGCCGTGAACATGTGAGTTCGAAATATTTTATGAATTCCAGAAATATGTTATTTTTCCTGTTTTTGCGTTGCATTTTACGACCGACACAGGACGCGATACCCCGAACTATTTACACGAAATTCGAGAGGGTCATGCGGTCTACGCGTAAGATTCGACAGAATGGAAAATGGATCAATGTACAGGGAGTTACGAAAGCGGGAAGACGGGTACCTCACGGATTTCTCGTGATAGGGCGGCGCGGCGGGGCACGGCGACGGCGGCGGTTACTGGGGCTGCGGCGGCTGCTCGGGGAGGTCGTAGGAGACGGCGGCGGCGGAAGGGGATGCCGGCAGGGGCGTCGGGGTGGGCCGGCAGAGTCGGGACGGGGGTTGGCCGTGATGGTGATGGCGGTGGTGGTGTTTAAGGGCTCGGGGGGGAGTTAAATAGGCGAGGGGAGAGGAGGCCGGAGCGGGGTTGAGGGCAGAGCGGGGGGGGAGATCGTGTGGGTGGCCGCGGAGTCGGCGGCGGGGACGTGGGCGGTCATGCTGGCGGAGGGGGTGGGGGATCGTGGGGGAGAGGGGTTAGGGATTTGGGTTAGTGGGTTAGCGGGCGACGGGCTAGCGGGTCGGGTCCGGATCCGACCTGCTAGGGCAGTTCGGTTCGGTTCGGTTTGGTTCGGTTGAGTGGGTCCGGTTCAATTCAGTTTGGGTCGGTTTAAATTGGTTTAAGTCTGGTTTAATTAAAAATATTATTTTTAGCAAAATAAAAATAGTTTTTGAGCCCAATAAATTTTAGAAAAATTATACAACAACCAATATTTAACTATACACCCAAAAATATAGTTTTTATAATATTTTAATAATTATTTTAATACATAAAAATATTAATCCATGAAGGATATTTTTAATAGTTAATTAAAAATTATCGAAAAAATCCAGATTTTTTTTTAAATTTAAAAAAAAATAGGTTGTTACAATCTACCCACCTTAAAAGAATTGCGTCCTCGCAATTAAGAAAATAAAACAAAATCGGTCAGAAGAGATGAGCGGTTGCAAGACATGTTTGTTGGAGCACGACACAGAGAATAAGAAATCATGCACAAGAAAAAATTGAGAGAACGGGTTAAGCAGAACGCATAGGGAAGGAAAAAAATTTCCCTAGGCATTGAGAGATACGTAACTCAAGAGTAAAGGAGTCTGATTAGAGCAATGATCAACTACAACTTATGAAAACTTGGGCACCAGATACTAATCTAAACTAACAAGTTTATGTTAACACAATATTAGGCTTAGACTATGGTAATGATCTTACAGGTATGTGCTAAAGCATTACTAGGAATAGGTAGCTATGATAAAACTTAAACATTACTTGTATTCACTACTCCTCGAGTCTGTGCATCCTCTACTGTCATCGCAAAAGCCTGTCCACGCCCTTGCGGTGGTGCCCTCTTCTGTTGCTGGGCCTGTTGAAAGAGTGCTTCTCGTGTTCTGCGTGGCTATTGGAATATATCAAGATATCATCAATATGCAACCACGAACTTGTCCAGGTACTGATAAAAACTCCGTTCATCAAACTCATGAACACAGCTGGCGCGTTGGTTAAACCAAATGGCATAACTAAGAACTCAAAGTGTCCATACTTGGTCCTGAAGGCTATTTTCGGTATATCCTCTCTACGCACTCTAATCTGGTGATAACCGGATCTAAGATCTATCTTTGAGAATATACTCGTACCACTCAACTGATCGAATAGGTCATAAATACGTGGCAAGGGATATTGGTTCTTGATGGTTACAATGTTCAGGACCCTGTAGTCAATACACAGGCGTACCGTCCTGTCACCCCCACTTTTTGGATTGGGGGTATTTTTGTCTTTTCATATTTAATGTGTAAATGAATTGCATGATAGTAACTTATATCTAAATAATTGTGATATTGTCTGATTGTTGTGATTTATCGTAGCTTCGATAATTAGGACGCTACGCTAGCCCTTGACTTCCAACAGATTCACACATTGACCTAAACGTGCCAGACCGTTGATTTATGCTTGTGTTCCACCGAAATTCAGTCCCTCATACTTCTATTTAATTGTAGAACACATTTTTGCATTAATTAAACAATAAATTCAATTTTGTGCAATTTCCCAATTGTTGGGCACTTTTATGTAAAAGTGTACTAAGGTGCCCATCCCACTGGACACGACACGTTTTAGAAATCCAGTTCCCTTCATGTGTATTTTCCATAATTTTTGGGACTGCGACATTGCAACATCAGTCTCCTCGAAACCATGGCATCAAAAACCTTGAAACTAATGCATCCTAGCCTTCCATTTTATTCTATTAAATCATGGACTTGAAATATCTCCATGAGAGGCCAATTCCAAGAGGGTTGACCAGTCAACCCAATTCTAGGTCAACCCATTACATAATACTATATATATAAATATCCTTTCCTATTTTCCCTTTCTTCCAACCACAGCCGATTCAATTGTTACCATCCCTGTTCTCAAACCCAACTGCCCCGACCTTTCCCGCTGATCCCTCGAGCACTCCGCCGGACCACCTGTTCCCCGCCCCCGTCGACTGGAGCCGACCGGCAAGAGCGCTGCCATCACCAACCGGCGGAATGACTCGAGCACTCCGTCGAGTCCTCATCCGTTCGACCGGAGGCCGCTGCCCACCGGATTGACCGAAGCTACCGAGAACGCCGGAGATCCTGTCAACAGAGCCCGACTGCCCCGCTTGAGCGCCGGACGATGCTGTTGACCGAGAGCCCCCCGCCTATACGCTGTCGACCGACTGCTCGACGACGCTGCAGACCAAAGAAGCCCGGAGTTCGACGACAGACCGTGCACTCGACCGCCCCCCCTGTTCGTAACCATCGTCTCGTCGTCATCATCGTCATCATCTCGTTTCCGCATGCAGGTTCGACATAAACCTATACTCGAATGCGTACAAATTCGTATATCATGGCGTTAGTATGTGTAGGTATCGGTATATGCCGTATATACATATTTGCACACATATAGGTATGTAGATATTATGCTCAACTAAGATATATACGTACACATATATATGTATTATAGGTATCCTTAGAATGTATATACGTTATTATGTATACACATGGTATAAGCTTTTGTTGGTATATCTATATAATATATATACATATATTATAATGGTAACTAATGAATACTTATGTAATACATACGTATATAGAAATGTGCATCGTATGAATTGAATTAAGTATGAACATATGAATATCTATTAATTGTGTAATTAATTAGTACTATGAGATACGTTAGCCATGGTATGTACTATGTAATATATGCACTAGATGTCTTGAATGTGACCACGGATACCCCGTAGGCACATCGACCTGTGACCCCCTACCGTAGCCTGTTGAGATCATTATGTTGATTGTGTGCTAGAGTAATATCTGATGAAGTATTGTATTATATGATATGTCTTTAGGATTGTGGGATCACTCAGATAATACCTTGGAACCCGGAAAGTGGTATTGCCAGCTAAGGACCCAAGGCGAGTACATACTCTGACAGTTTCCATTATGTTGATTATCTCTATAACTTTTGTTGTATAGCGTACATGACTCCGACACTGTTATTTACACGAGTTGGCATCATTGAGACCTGTCACGAGGAGTCGTGATTGGGATCCATCGTGCTAGCTGGGAAAAATGGGGAAATATTAGTAGTTTATGTGATCATACCCAACTTTACATGCATCATTAGCTCACCCACACCTCACGTCGGTGCAGCCTTACCCTTACATGCCTCATCGCTGTTACATCTGGTTAGCCTGAACTGTTAGGGATGATCGCTAATCAATGTAATGAGTCATATAGCCCAAGCCGATCACATGATATGCTGATGTTTCACACACTTAGTTAGATGATTCTTGACATGTATCTTGGTATATTGATCTCGCATCTCCACATGTTGAGTTATTGATCTTGTACACACTTACATACCAGTTCATTGTTCTTGCGTGTACTTGTAGTTATATTCATTGCTAGATGTATATTGATGATGATGTTCCAGTATTTTTTTATTCCAGCATTCCCTTTATTCCAGTATCTTTTATTGTCAGTTATTCATATATGTCTTGTATTTCTTTACACTGTGTTATAGTTCTTTCCTTACGTAGTGGACTTTAAGAGGATGATGCCTCGAGAGTTCAAAGGCACAGAAGGAATACTATATGCTGACGAATGGTTAGAGGACATAGAGAGGAATCTGTGCTTATCACAGATTCCGAAGAATCTTCAGATAGAGGCCGCTGACAGTCAGATGTTTGATATCGCACTGACGTGGTATCGTACAGAGCCGAGACTCGCCGCTGAAGGACTTACTTGGGAGGACTTTAAGGAGCTCTTCAAAGAGAAATTCTTTCCTGACATAGCCTTGGGAGCATTAGAAAGTCAGTTCCATGACTTAGTCCAAGGAGGCATGTCAGTCGACGAATATGCCGCAGAGTTTTGTCGATTGAGTCGATTTGCACCATCGATGATTCGAGACCCAGGAGACAGAGCACGGAAATTCAGAAAGGGATTAAATAGGGAGATCAAGTCTCGTACTTCGGGACGACGTACTGCTACATTTGAGGGTATTCTGATGGATGCCCAGATTGCCGAAGACGACTTGGACCTCAGGCCCAAGAGAGGACGCGACACATCTGGAGCAACAGGAGGTACTAGAATGGTCACTATCTATATAATCAAATAAATATAAATATCTATGCCTCAATCCACAATAAACGAAATATACAAGAATGAGCTACATATGCTAAAGTCGGCCGCCAGTAACACATGAGCTCGAATAGACTCGAGAAAGGAATATGAGTCTATAAAACTAAGCTATATCAACAGATGAATAAATAATATGAATAATAACCATGACTTCGGAAGAAATGATATAGGTACCTGGCACCAATTCCTGCAAGACTAAGTAACACACATTAGCAACTCCAAGCAGGCTCCATAACGGTCTATGCTGCAAAACTGGCAAGGGACCAGGTCCTCAGAGGGACGTAACAAAGTACAAGAAATAGCATGCCAAAATAAATACAGTATATAAAAATATATCAGCAGGGCAAACTATCTAACCAGCTATGTGATATGCAAATGAGAGCATTAATCATACTCAGGCTGAAACTACTACAGGCTCTGTGTCGGAGAAACCCATAGCAGCATTCGTTTCTCGAAGGGCCAGTAAATGTGCCAAAGACAGAGTCTAGGGCACCTCCAGTAATGTAGTATATATATATATATATATATATATATATATATATATATATATATATATATATATATATATATATATATATAATCAGCCTTTAGTATGGTAAGACTCTCTCAACCGAATGTAATCACACGTCTCATATCCACGATATCTCATGTCCATAACACGCAAGATCATGACCTCTAGCTAGCACAGCGAGTCATAATAATATCTACGTATATGCAAGACCTATATCACGAATCCTGTAAGCCTATACAGAATCACCATGAATAACTCAGGAAAGATTTTGTCTCATGAATAGTGTCAAGTGTCCTATGGTATGACATACTTGATAAAGCAAGCACAAAAATAGGATCGTAATATCAACTCTCTAGGTGACGTTACACGACTCCGCGTACGACGTCGACACCCGAATCTTGTTCGGACGCTAAGCAATGTCTCACGATCCTAGGTTGAACAGGTACATCACAGAAGTATATATATATATATATATATATATATATATAGAAATAACTCAAGCAAATAATATAACAGGAACTACTACAAGTTGGCAAGGTACACTTGCCTATGGTTTGAACTCCTTTAGTTGCTCTGGTGTATGTGGAATCTCCAGGGACGCCTCCGGATGTTGAAACAAACATTATCATCACTCTCAGAAGACATGAAATAGTTAAGATTGACTACCCATAAGTCCAAATTGGACACAGAGACAAAATTTATAGTTTCTGGTCAAAGCGGGATCTACATGTGGCCCACTTCGCACCGAAAAGTGTGGCAGAGACAAAGTTCTCTAAATTCTTCAAACTTAGCGTCTACAAGTCCAGAACAATGATACAAATCTAACAGAATGTCCAGAACTGGATTTCGATGAGCCGGTCATAAAATTGCCCGTCAAGTGGAGCCGTGGGACCTACGATACGGGGTATTGTCAACGTTCTCTGAATTGAACCAAACTTGGGTCACAGGACCAGCATAACGCTACGAATCTAATGGCACAAGTTTCATTATGAAATGACAAGTACATGCGAAGTTACAACGAATTTAAGAACATGTCCGATACGGGACGTTGTCGACGAATATGTGTTGATTCCAGTGTGCACTTACATCCAAATCAACTTCCGTGAAATCTCACACGTCCGTATTGACGATGCGCACATTTTGGTGCAATTCGCACATGACCAAGTCGCATCATTTAGCGGGATGCACACAGTTCCGGGAAAAGTTCGGGATTTAAAAACCAAGTTTTTGGTCGATTTCACCCGCGAATAAAACACAAATCACAGCACAATAAAATAAACTAATTATAGGGTTTAAAACTCGGTTATATTGTCTAATTAACTGTTCAAATAGAATTTATAATTAACAAACAGATTGGGAGTAAAATGGCCGTGAACATGTGAGTTCGGGATATTTTATGAATTCCAGAAATATGTTGTTTTTTCTGTTTTTGTGTCGCTTTTTGCGACCGACACAGAACGCGATACCCTGAACTATTTGCATGGGATTCGAGAGGGTCACGCGGTCTACACTTACGATTCGACAGAATGGAAAACGGATCAATGTACAGGGAGTTACGAAAGCGGGAAGACGGGTACCTTGCGGATTTCTCGTGACAGGGCGGTGCGGCGGGGCACAGCGACGGCGGCGGTTACTGGGGCTGCGGCGGCTGCTCGGGGAGGTCGTAGGAGACGGCAGCGACGGACGGGGATGCCGGCGGGGGCGTCTGGGTGGGCCAGCGGAGTCGGGACGGGGGTTGGCTGTGATGGTGATGGCGGTGGCTTAGGCCTCGGGGGGAGGGGTTAAATAGGCGAGGGGAGAGGAGGCCGGAGCGGGGTTGAGGGCCGAGCGGGGGGGGGGGGGATCGTGGGGGTGGCCGCGGAGTCGGCAGAGGGGACGTGGGCGGTCGTGCCGGCGGAGGGGGCGGGGGATCGTGGGGGAGAGGGGTTAGGGATTTGGGTTAGCGGGCGGCGGGCTAGCGGGTCAGGTCCGGATCCGACCCGCTAGGGCGGTTGGGTTCGGTTCGGTTGAGTGGGTCCGGTTCGGTTCGGTTCGGGTCAGTTTAAATTGGTTTAAGTCTGGTTTAATTAAAAATTTTATTTTTAGCAAAATAAAAATAGTTTTTGAGCCCAATAAATTTCAGAAAAATTATACAACAACCAATAATTAATTATACACCCAAAAATATAGTTTTTGTAATATTTTAATAATTAGTTTAATACATAAAAATATTAATCCATGAAGAATATTTTTAATAGTTAATTAAAAATTACCGAAAATATTCAGATTTTGTTTAAATTTAAAAAAAACAGGTTGTTAAATTTTTTACTTAGGACAGCCCAAAATTTACTCAAGACAGCCAACTCCCACCAAACCTTCTCAAAATCTTTCATTCTAAATTTCTACTCTCTCTTTTCAAATTCCCAAACTCCCAAACCCTAACCCTAACCCTAACCCTAACCCGCTGGAAGAGGAGGAGGAGGAGTAGGAGGCAGAGGTTGAGGCTGGAAGACGAGTCTGGAGGAGGAGGCGGCGGGAGGCAAAGGAGGAGGAGGGGGCCTCCGCTGCCTCCACCGCAAGCAGCCTCCTGCGAGCATAAGCCTCCGCCGCGCACAGCCCCCAGTGCGCGTGTGCCTTCGCCATGTGCTGCCCTTGTGCGCGCCTGCGCCGTCCTCGTGCGTGTGTGCGCCTACGCCTCGTGCGGGTGTGCGCCTACGCCTCGTGCTGCCCTCGCGCGCGTGTGCGTCTATGCCTCGCGCCGCCCCTGCTCGCTCTCCGCCGTCCCGTGCCGCCCCCGCTCGCCTCCGCCCCCGCTGCTGCCGCTTCTTCTTCTATGCCCCCTTCTTAGAACTGTAAACAAAATTGACAGTCCTTCCAATAAGAATGAATGTCAATTTTTTTTACAGTCTTAATTATTTAGTATTGTCATAATATTGACAATGCTTCCTCAACATTGTGACAGTCTTGAAAAAAAAAATTTGGCTAAAAAATAAAATTTATTGACTTTTATATGAGAAATTGGACTGCTCTTAAGTAAAAAAAAATTAGTGGCAAACTTGTAAAAAAACTGAATATTTTTTTTGACCAATCCTAAGCAAACCACAAGTGCTTATAGAATTTGCCTTTAAAGTTTTCGGCTCTTGTATTTTTCTTCCTCTCTTCTTCTCGCTAGTTCCTTCTCTTCTTCCGGCTATGTTGGCGCCGCGCTTGGCCTCCGTTCCCGCTGCGCGCCTCCCACTCCAGTGCGACCAAGCCCGCCTTTCCTCCTCCTCCTTTAAACCCTCTTCTCTTCCCGAACCCACACCAACGTTCAGTGGCGTCGGAAAAAAGAAGCCATTTTTACTTCGGCAACAGCAGAAGAGAGTTCCGTCGATGTCGTCTTCCCGAAGTGACTCCGGTTCTCCCATTGGGTACGTGCTTTCCCGTCGCTCGTCTTGTTTGGCATTTGGGAATAGACATTGCGTCGAACACTTGGGCTGCCTAGACCCTTTTTGTGATTGGAATTGAGTTAGAATTGTTCGTTGGTAAATGATAGCACCGAACACGACACGGGAACGCGGACGCACATTGATTTTGGTGCCTTCTACTTTATTTTGTACTATCCGTAGTATTGGTGTTGTGACCAACATGAAACGGATACGGACACGGCCCCTTTTCTGTTTTCGGAATGCCTGTTCTTATTTAAGGTTCAGTTGGCATTATTTTTCCAATACTTTGCTTAATTTAGTTCATTAATGGTTGGCCTATAGTACGAGTCTTAGACTGTTTGTTTGTTTTATTTGTTTTTAATGTAAGAAAAATGCTTAATGCTGTTTATGCCCAGTACAACTCCTGGATTTTTTTGAGTAAAATACGCTTTTTTTTCCAAGGAAAATATTCATTAAAATTGGTACTTTTGAATAATCTAGAGTATTTTGGAAACTTGATTTAACGTAAGAAGTTGCATTTTGAAAATCCAAACTTTGGAAACGACCATGTTTTTGGACTTCTGGTTGTATTTGCAAAACTGCCGTTTAAAATAATACTAAGAATACTGTGCCTAGGCTATTAGTTGCTAGGCTTCGTCCTTGCAGCTTTATTGATGTTCCATGTTACATGACAGTTCTTATTGTTTTATGAAGGTCCATATAGGTGTATAACACATTTTATTGGAACTAATATATGGCATCCGGTTTAAGTTTTTGGTCGACGGAGTGTGAGCTTGAAGCTATTTAACTTAGCAATACTATAGTCATGCATGCAACAATTTCCCCTATGGTTCGACTTTAAGAACAAGGCACCGATGCTATGTTGCACGGACACAAATACTGCACGATATAATAAATACACCGCAACGCAGACATGGCATTTAATTTGGCATGTTTAATGTATTCTTGGGGTGTCTGCGTGTCCAATACGTGTATTACAGAACATTGAGTTTGAAATAGTTTGTGCTTCCTAGCACCCAGCACAAACCATGCCAATTATAGCAAATTGGTGACATGATTAAGCAGAACAATTTCATAGAGATGGCTTAGACTAACGGTTGTCACATTTTTGTTAACTACCTTGCCCTTTAATTATTAGAAATCCTAACTAAAATGCATCACCTCTTACTTCTACCCTATGTTGCAAGGATACCAATACGACACTACACGATGGCGCAAACACAACACTGAGATTGGCGTGTCCTAGTACATTTTGGGTGTTTGTGTTGTGTCTAATACGTGCCTGGCATGACATGACATGGAGATGGTGCTGATGTTTGGACTTTGGAGTGTACATCCTTCCTGCTTTTGGTAGTCAATTCTTTAGGAAGGCCATCATTTTTATCTTCTAAGCTTCTTGCAAGCAATCTGAATCGGATAATATTACACTATACTTTGCATTCTGTTTTTAATTCTTCATATTATTTCCACTAATTTTAAGTAACAAGAGCTATTTGATTGCCGTTCTTTTTCACTTTTGGCTTAATGTGGTATAGATATGAATGCAATTCTATATAGGAAATCATCTTATCTCTTTGTCTAGACTATTTTATAGTCTACCGGAACTTAGAGGGTGCTCTTTGGTCGCATGAGATTAAAATGCAAATCCAAAAGGTAGACCTACCTACTAGTCAACTGGACCTCTACATTTTATGGCATGGTCATCTCGTACTCATAGCTACCTTGGCTAGGATTTTGACAAAAAATAGAGGGTTGACATCAGGTCGATAACCGGTCATAAAAACAACATCAAATCATTTATGAAGCTTTCTTATGCTCCATACATTGTGATGGGGGAATGCGTGGATGATAACGATGATGATGATGATGTAAGTAATAGGAACTACATACACCCTACAACTAATGCCTATATCAAAGTATATGATGGGCAGTATACTGCTTATGCTAAATTTTACTTCAATTCAACATCATGTGATGCAAACCTTTTCCATTACAAACTTTTTATTTACTCTAGATTTTTTTATTTTATTGAACCAGTAAGTTATCCACCAACTCATTTGATACCATATTCATGTAGAGAGGACGATTTCCCGATCCATGGAGTCTCAAACGCAACCATTGGCATTCTAGGAGGCGGCCAATTGGGTAAAATGATGTGCCAAGCTGCAAGTTGCATGGCAGTCAAAGTGATCACTTTGGATCCACTTGACAACTGTCCTGCAAGTGGTGTGTCTCATTATCACGTTATTGGAAAGTTTGATGACGGCGAGACTGTCTGTGAATTTGCGAAGAGGTGGATATTGTGTACACAAAGTTTTTTCTTTCATCCAGAGTTCTATGTTTATTTCTTTTTTTTCCTCTTTAGATGTCAGGTGCTAACTGTTGAAATCGAACATGTCGATGCTGATGCACTAGATAAACTTGAACAACAAGGAATTGACTGCCAACCTAAAGCTTCAACCATAAGGATAATCCAGGTTAGTAATGCTCTCTTTATAATTATTTCTTTTCTTGACGTAGAAAGCATTTACAAGCACTAAAATTTTGGAATCATCTTGAAGTGCTTTCATATTTAGAAATGACTTTATAGTCAACTCAGTCAATGAAGAAGTCACGAAGGCTGGATTTGTCAGATGATCCATCGGTAATATAGATTTAAGTAGTCATAGGGGTGCCAAATGTCATGGCCAGAGCGTTCCTGCCAAATGTCACCCAAAAATCCTGCAGACAAGTGCCCCCCAGATAACATACTGGAAGTTCTTAAAAGCAGTTTTGAATCCACTGATAATTCAGAAATGTAGAGCAAGTAATAGGACAGGCTCCAAGAGAATTTAAGAGGCTTGATCTCAATACATATAAATTGTCATTTTTCTTACTCAACCTGCGACAGGGTCCCAGGAAGAGGTAGTGGATCTGTTGTGAATGAAGGATGCATTTGGTCTTGTTGGATCACATATCAACACGAAGCTAACGGTAAGCTGGGAGAATCACCCATCAAAAAAAGTCATAGGGGTGGATGCCGCTGGTCATAGGGCAATTCCACAAGAATATGCTGAGTCAATCCTTTAGAAGATGGCCTACTGAAGCCTAGGTATATGGCCCATGAGTGCAACCCTACTAAAGCCTAGGTATATGGCCCACGAGTGCAACCTCATTACATCATCCACTGCTTTGTGCAGTTACATTGACACCTTAGGCCATTCCTTTCCCATCAGTTACTAAATAAAACTGATTGTGGTAATACCTCTCACATCACCCAATACTAAGGCACCCAAATCTATGTGAAGAACACAATCATTACCATATTTGCTGCTACTGCATCTCGTAGGTTAAGCATAAGAAGAGGTGTAGCCTAAGGTCCACCTACCTAGCTTCCTTTTACCGACCTCTATTTAGCAGGACTAGAATCACACATACTTCTCTTTAATGCTTCCAACTTAGAACCGAAGTCATGCTTACTTCCTTTAACCCTTCCAACAAAAATTTCATTGGCAGCCCAATGTGCAAAGAAGCCTAGACGTCGGTGTAGGCTACAATATTTCTGTGGTGTCAATGACTAGTAATAAGAAACTTCCTTTATAGGAAAAGAATGTTAGAGATCTTGTCATATTATTTGTCAATTTAATTTCATTTTTCTTAAATTTATGCATGACATAAGCAATATGAAAAACATGTTAATCACATAGGGTTTCTTACAAAAACACTAGACCATGTTTTAGTAGAGAAAGACGGGCATCATGAACTGGGATCATCTCCTCGCTAACGCTGGTTAATTTAGGTTGAGACCCAAATGCAAATTATTATTCATGCGACCTGTATCCACTCGTATCCCAGACATATCATTGTTGTATTAGGGAAATTTTATTTTTTTATTTTTCAATTGGGTACGTCTTAAGAGTATCCAGTGTGAATCAGGTCGTACAACTAGATAATTCCCACCTGATATACACTGGATTCAGGTGCGTAATCCATTTTGAAGAATTTATCTTTTGTAGGCTACAACCTTTGATTGCACATTTAGTCCAGGTTGTGCCAAAGTTTCATTTCCGTTGTTTCCTTTCAGTATTTTCTTTTTGTTTGGATACTTTATTCAACCATTGCATAGGATAACTGGCGAAACATGCTAATTCCTTCTTTCTCCTATTAATCCAGCATGGAGGTGCTTGTGGAGCTGGAGTAACTGATAACTCCACGATGTCATCCTCCATTCAGAAATATTTTTTTCTTTTCCCAAAGGACTAGAATGTTGGATTGTTTCGTTCCAGAATGGAGAACGCTAAATTAACGAATCTAATTTGTTTGAGTGAATGGAATAACCCGTAATCCTAACTATAGTTCTAACTTGCATTGAATGATGCGTACATCAAATAATGGATGTTAAATTGCAATTTCAAAAAATTTCTTTCGTATTGGAAGTACACATGATTGGAGAGCGTACTACATTCTGGAAACATGTCTTTTGTTGTGCTAAAGCATTGTGAAGAAGCCTACCCCTGTTGTATCTTGTACAATACCAAGTAACATTCACACTACAGTTTTTGGTCCACTGACCTAACATTCCACATTCTGGGAACATTGTTCTTGACTATTTATCAAGGTTTTAAGTATCAGATTGAACTGATATGTGTTGGATTGGAATTGTAGGGTCTGAAACTACCCGCTACTGACCAATTCAAAACCACCCAAACCCCAGGAACTGTTGAAGTCAGATACTTATAGGAAGGGTCTGAAGCTTGCTATTATATTCTTTGACAGTATGCAGTAATTATTCTATCTTTGTAGTGTCTGCCTCATAAGTTATTGTCCCTTGAAGCTTTGAAGGATCAAAATATTCACTGTTGCTTTTTGGTATGAAAAGTTTTGTTCAGCGTCCTCTCTAAATATTGCCTAATATTTGCTTGTTTAAAAAATAAAAATACTCTTCTGACATACCTTTTACTCTTACGTCGTCTTCAAAAGGCTACCTGTTCTATTACCTTTAATTATTATTATAGTAATCACAATCAGTAAAAATTTGGTTGTTAGGAATTCATATCTAGTTCTTTCAGTTTTTATATAAAATTTGAGATGGACTGTCCCACTGAGCTTCATCTATTTTAAATGTTATTGCAGGACAAGTATATTCAAAAGGTTCATTTTTCTCAGCATGGGATTCCACTTCCTGAGTTTACGCAGGTTATACATTATTCTCTCGGTTTATACAAGAATTATAATCTTGAAGTTTAAGGTATTTATCTTTTGAAAGTTCTGTCAGGGCAGATAGACAGTATAGCAAGTGCTGAGAGAGCTGGGAACTTGCTTGGTTATCCTTTGATGATTAAAAGTAAAAGACTGGCTTACGATGGGAGGGGAAATGCTGTTGCTCACAGTAAAGAGGAGCTTCCTTCTGCTGTTAGTGGTAACATAATCACAGGCTACAACTTTTCCATTTTAATTTGCTCACTCTCTGACTTACAAAGCTAACACAAAAGTTTAATCAGTTTTTATGTTTGGTCTTGGATTTTTTTCTTTTCTGCTTTCTTCAAAACTTTTCTTTCAGGGAAATGAAATCCTATTGGTATAAATCAACAGCTACTGTAACTTTCTTTATGTTGCTTGTGTATATTTTTGAACATTAGACTTTTGAGCAAATGAACGACTAAGCTAAGTTTTGATTGCAATAATGATACATATATTGTCACCTGATTAGTGAGTTTTATAAATCATGCTTACTGCTTCAGAACACCATATCTTAGACTAGGATGCTTTGAGTGCCCTCTTAGTGTTTCTCAGAGAAATTAATGTTTCATCTTTCCAGCCATTTTGCATCTAGTCCCTTTGCCATATGTGCATTGCTGCTTCTTTTCTTCCTATTTCTTTTTAAGGATAAGTTGGTTAGAGATGTTATCCTGCTGCAGTTCTTAACATGTTCTGTCTCCTTTCAGGTATCTTACTTTTAGTAGATAAAAATCTAGTGACAATTGAAAGGCAAATTACAAAGGCACTACTAAGCCCTTTCTGTTAGGCGTTCTTTAGCCTTTTCCATTTGGTGATGAGTTGACCCTCTTACCAAAGGAGGTGAAGCTTTGAAGATAGATATTATTTCATGTTTTATTGAGCTGATTTTAGTCTGTGATACTTGCAATTTTCACCCTCATGACGTGTATTCGGCAACTGGGTGGAGCCTAGGTGCTAGGCGGACATGGGGCGCCAAGACACTAGTCAACGCGTAGGCGGACTTAGGCACTAGGCGTCCGGTGCCCATCCGACTACCGCCTGACTACTTTTACAACCTTTGTATCAACTACAATATATCAATATTTTATAGATACTTATCGTCGTTATCATCACCATCCAAGACTTCTTCCATCAGAATAGAGTCAGCTATGGAACGTGAGAAAACTCCATACAAGATTTGACTAAGTATAACCGGTTGTCGACCTGATGTACACAAGCATGATATGCTGGTCAGCTCAGAACATAAACTACGGTCTGGACATGCTATAAGGAGGCCTGATATGGATTCTAGTTTCTTAAAGCAGGCTATTTGAAAGAAGAAATTTCTTAACCCAACAGAAAGATTATCCCGATCTGTTGACGAATTAAATTATGGTTAATCGAGTGAGATGAGGTTGCAAGCCCGACTTTCATTCCCATCGACGTGTTCTATTTGGAAATTGCTTTCCGCCCTAACCCTCTAAGTTGGTGATAAATTCCTAGCCAAGATAGCTATGAGCATGGATGGGCCATGTCATAGAAACTAAGTGGCAGACAGGTAGAAGTACCTTTTCGATTGCAGTGTAAGCTCATGCAATCAAAGAGCACCTTCCAAGTTCTATAAGAGTCAAAGAGGTAAGATGATACAATTTGCTGTAGGAAATTGCATTCATCTCTATGATACATTACGCCAAAGAGTAAACTAATGACAATCCCAGTATTTTATAGATATTTATACAACCCAAAAGAACGAAGGACACAATTTCTTGAAACACTGATAGTTGTAGTGCTACTTCATAACTGGTAAAATAAATGAAGTGAGTAAACAGGAAAATCATATAATTCTTCTTGAAAAAGATAACCCATCAATGTAGTTTCTTTAGTAGAATTTTTTTTTTCTTTACTATTATATAGTTAGGATGGTAAAGTTAGATGCAACTGAGCACCCTTTAGTTAACTGTCGTAATAAGTACTCCAATGGATCAGTTCCTAAGTTGATGTCTAGGAACCATGGTCGCACCTGTGAGTTGTCAGTGTCTCCTCTTAATTGTAATAAAAAGATTGTGGAGTATCCTTATAATGAAATAAAACAGAGCTACATGATTTAGGTGTGAATTTATGTTAAAGTGCATTGTTTAATAATTGTGCTTGCTATTCTTCATGAAATTTATGTGATTTAGGTTTAGAGTTGTATTCAAGTACCTGAACGAAACTTTGGGGCTGCTGCATATAATATATTTCTTATTCTGTTAATCCTATGTAGTAATTATTATGCATTCTTTTTTCACTAGGACACGTATCAAACACACCATTGACACTCCAAAATACACTAGGACATTCCAAAATAGGTGCCGTGTCCTTATCGTGTCATGTCCATGGAACATAGCTTTTTCATTATATTGTGTAGATGTTTTGGGTACATATGTGCCCATTCTTGTTTGCAATAGGATTGAGCTGGATGCTTATTGTTTCAAGTTACAATAAGTGGATTTCCAGCTCTTAAACATTAATGCATGTTCGTGATAATACTACTTTTTTTTTCTTGCAGCATTGGGAGGATTAACCCGTGGCTTATATGTAGAGAAATGGACACCATTTGTGAAGGTTGACCTTGAATAATTTTGTTAATGCAATATCAAAATTCTATTTTATATTAAAGAATTATCAAATACATAAAGATAATTCGATGTGTTATATTATAAAATCTTAGTCTCATTCCAGCACCACATCTTTGGTTCCTGATAATTCTGTATTTATTTCCTTGCTTTTATTTAAAGATCTCTCTCTCTCTCTCCATTGTTTCTCTGGAAACTCTTAAAAAACCTTGTTATAACTCTCCTCAATTTATTTGTCTTGAAACTCCTATTGTTCAACTTTGCGTTTGTGTCATTCTATGTCCCTCTTTCATGCTGAGAATTCCTATTCAACTTTGTGGTCGTGTACAACTTTTTACGTAACAAAGTAAAACTGATGCAATAGCAACCTAATTTCTTCATCTCTGTTTGATTTAGGAGCTCGCTGTCATTGTTGCTAGGGGAAGAGATGGTTCAGTTTCATGCTATCCTGTGGTTGAAACTATTCACAAGTAAGATGATACAGTTCTATGGTTATGTAATAAGCGGCATCGGTCTTTCTTCTGTTGTATTTCATCTTGCTAACATGAAATGACCTGGAGGGTTACCTCTTAGGAGGTCATTTCTTCTTTTCTATGCAGACTGATTTGTTACTCAGACTGTTTTCTGATTTTTTGGTATTTTTAGGGATAACATTTGTCACATAGTAGAAGCTCCAGCTAATGTGCCTGGAAGGATAAAGAAGCTTTCTGTTGATGTTGCCCAACAAGCTGTTAGTTCCTTGGAAGGTGCTGGCGTCTTTGCTGTGGAATTATTTTTAACAAAAGATGGGAAGGTCAGTCTTATTTTCTTACACATCTTGACTTTTATCTTGTATATTCTTTTACACTTGTCCATTAAGGTATTCTGCTTGTTTCCTGTTCAGTTTGTGGTACTTAGGGTCTTATGTAGGACACATTTCAATGTAAATTGATTGTACCTTATTTTAATTAGGTTTTGCTGAATGAAGTAGCTCCTAGACCTCACAACAGTGGCCATCATACAATTGAATCTTGCTATACCTCCCAATATGAGCAACATCTGCGAGCAGTCATTGGTCTTCCACTCGGAGATACATCAATGAAAACTCCAGCTGCGATCATGTACAACATACTGGGGGAAGATGAGGTAATGTTTTTCTTACACTAATCTTCATTGACACTGATTTACTTGTTCAGATCTACCTTTAGGATCTCTTTGGTAAACTGTAAGATTAGGAGAATTTGGATCTACACTTTCAAGGGATAGAAAATGCATGGTTTCATGCGCTTTCTTGTCCATTGTAATTCCAAAAATGTGTTTGATTTGTTAAGAAAGTGGAAAACTGGAAAGTGAGAAGTACATTATAATAATAGTAAATATCAATTAAATTCTTTATAATTACAAGATACTAATAATAATTATTAATCATCTTAATTAATAACTAATTATTATAGGTATATCTTAATATTAAATACTAATTAAATTATCTTACTAAATTGATAACTAATTATTAACATGATATCTTTAACCAATTATTTTATTTTAGGTTAAACAATTAGTGTAAAAATAGTAAGTATTATTATTTAACTATCTTAATTATTTAACTATCTTAATTAAAAAAAATCCTAAACTCTACTTTCCAGTCCACATCCTCTTCTTTGGAAGAGTGGATGTTAAAAGTTGAAAGTGAAGGGAACTAGGGTTGGGTGTACGGTTCTAGGATCTGCGATTATGATCTGGCCCGAACCGTAAATTGCCCAAACAAGTTGGTTCCTAAAATTTGAATTTAAACGGACCGGATCGTTTGACATTAACGGGTCAGGACGGGTCATATTTTCAAAGTAAACGGGCTTCGACCCGTTTTCGGGGGCAGAATAGGGATTGTGTGATGCATATGCGATAATTCAAGATGGTGCTGCAAGGGTATATAGGTATTATTATTATTATTTAATTATTTTCTTTCAGTAAAAATCCTGTTAACTTATATTTGCAACAGAACGAAAAGAGTTGTTCAAATTGCTTAATTTATTCTTTATTCAGATTTTGAAGAAAAGGACTTCCCAAAAGGATGAAGTTATATATATATATATATATATATATATATATATATATATATGTGTGTGTGTGTGTGTGTGTGTGTGTGTGTGTGTACGAACAAGCCTAGAACAAGTTATGCTGATGTTTTAGTCTAACATATAGGTTCAAATTTAGCAGCTAGAAACTTTCACATGGAACACTTAACAGACTTTGTATCTCTTCTAATTCTAGAATTTGTATCAAAGAACACTTCTAACAAACATATAACAAGAAAGAGCTTTGTGTGCTGATATTTTAGTCTAATATATATGCTGATATTTTAGTCTAATGTATATCAGACTTTGTATCTCTTCTAATTCTAGACTTCTATCAAAGAACACTTCTAACAAACATATTATAAGAAAGAGCTTACATGATTTTTGTGCAAAACGATTATTCTCATCTCAAGATCATCTAACAGTCGACCACAATCTTACATGACCAAATTTTGCTTCAAGGTGAATGAACTACTTGAGATAAATGGACGGACTGGATATAAACTCCAAATAAATACGTTCTAGGTTCAACTTCTAATTCAGAACTTCAGGTGTTAAAAATTTTCAGTAAGAATTCTAACCTTTTCTCAAGCGTTCAGTTCAGAAGAACCTCATATAAAAGAGTTTTTCCAGCTAGCTATTGTTGCTGCCATGCCCCAGCCACATTTTGAACCCGTTTGGACCTGCGGGTCGCTCCATTTTGATCCGTTTCAAACGGTCCCAATCCGGTCCGGTTCCAAAAAAAATTCGGCCCGTCCTGCTAAAGAACGGCTCCGGTCCAGTTCTATAAAATTTGGGCTCGGCTCGGCTCCCGTGCCCACCCCTAAATGGAACAAAGTGGGGGACAAGACTTTGTATTGCAATGATGGCATAGAGTTTTCACTTCAAATCCAAGTTGTGAACCAAACAATAGATTTTGAAAAACTCCTCCACAAGGTTTGGTACTTTCCACTCCCAATTTCAAGTTACCAAATAGGCCCTTATGGTTAGTACTGAAAGGTAAACGATGATTCAAAGAAACTTCATTATCTGGCTTCTTCGGACAACATCCTTGCCTCTTTTTTTCTTTCTTTTCAGTCAACAGATTCAACACCAAAGAAATTTCCAGTCAAAATGTTTTTGAGCGAGACCCCCCATTAATTAACCATTGGAACATACTAAATTAAGTTAGCATTGGGATTATGCAAAATTGAGGCAGATGTTCCTTCCAATGTTTTGGTTGACACAAAATAAAAAGTAATTCATTATTCAGTTGCTCTGATTCACATATTTCTTTCTACCTTACAAATACTAATCAGGAGTGGACAGAGTAAAAGCACCCGTTTAGCTTATTAACGTTATAATCTTCCAGTATTGTATTTGTTCAACCAACACAAAATTACTGAGGGAAAGAGATGCTAAATTGGGATGGATCAAAAACTGAATAACCCTTTTGCAATAAAACACTGGAATATTCAAGCTTGTTCTTTGAGCAGTGGCATTGGATTTGTGATTTTATGGTATTGAGGTGTGGGTATAATCCTCCTGATTGTGAGTGCTTAGGTATGAGGTTCACACTAAATGAAATTCAGGTAGCAACTTAAGACCTATCCTAGTGGGATACTGGTGATTCAATCCTGTCCCATTCTATTGTCCATTCTATTGCAAAAAACATGTTGACCAATAATAAGACTAATGGAGGAAAATGATTTATATGTAGTTGACCCAAATATTTAGGGTAAAGACGGGATAAATACTTTTTTCTTTCTTTATTCTATTTATTTAGTTGACCCAAAATATTTGAATATTACCCTTGATTGCATGAGCTTAAAATGCAGATCCAAAGGTAGGTCTGCCTACCTTCTAATTGGCCGCCTAGGTTTTATGGAATGACCCTATCATGCTTATAGCTTCCTTTGCTAGGATTTTGGCAACAACATAGAGGGTCGTCGCCAGGTCAAAATCCGATCGTAAAAATCTTTGTCAAAACTTTTGTAGAGCTTTCTTATTGTCCAAATCCGACCCCAGTTTGATGTGAGTTTGATGTGAGTTGACTTGGACGGGAATGGTGATGATGGTGATGATGATTATCCCCTTTGTACTCTTTTTGTGTTTGTTTTTTAGAACTTTGATCTCAGAAGGAAATTGCAATTGCCAAGGAGACTTTTACACTATTCCAGGATTTTCATAGTGGGTTACCAAAACTATCCTTAGTTTATTACAGTTTTAAAAAATGAAATTTATAACTTCCTTTATAAATTAAAGATAATTTTGGTAACCCATTTTGAAAATCCGTGGACATTGTACAAGCTTCCTTGGCAATTACAGTTCCCTCTCAGAAATACCATATTCTATATTATTCATCCTTAATATCAGCTTACCTAACTAGCTGTTTGTTGTTGTTTACTTTAATAGATGTCATGGTCAAGGTCTAGAGTTTCTTTCTCCTTTTCAAGTGCTTTGGGTATTGTTTTTAACTTTCCATTTATATTTAGTGTCCTTAATTCTAACTTTCTGTCATCAACTTGCCAATGTGGATGTTATTTTCCTAATTTGACCTATCTATGAATTTGAAGTTGACAATACGGAATCATTGTACGATTTTTTAATGGCCTTCGTTTAGGGAGAACCAGGGTTCTGTTTGGCTAACCAGCTGATTAGTAGGGCATTAAGTGTTCCTGGAGCTAGCGTTCATTGGTATGGCAAACCAGGTGGGAAAGACGTAGTTATGCTCATTTTATTATGGTATAAAAGTTTGATTTCTGCTTGGGTTTTCATGACAACTTGATATATCAATCTTGTAGAAATGCGGAAGCAACGGAAGATGGGCCATATTACTATTGTAGGCCCTTCAATGAATATTGTCAAAGCTCGTCTGGATCAAATATTGAAAAGTGAAAATTTAGGAGGCAATACTGCAGGTTGGTTGATGATATCTTCTTTTTCCCTCTACGAGTTGAAGAAAGTCTTACTTTACTTCCTTTCCGATATCAAGATTATCCAGTTCATTGAATTTCTTTATTTACAACATCAACATGCAAGTTCTATCTATTGTCATAACATCCAAGGATTTTTGGCTCTTGTATAATATTGTTTATTCATAAACATAATTGAGGTCGATGGTATATTGGCATGTTTCTGTTCCTTGATCATCATTTGCTGTCTCATTTTGTTTCTATTTTCTAAATAGCTTTCTTTTGCAACTTGCTTTTTTTATATTAATTCATGTTAATAGTAATTCCGAAGAAATAAATATTATCAAGGAACATATGGAACTTCTATTTCAAAATAAATCCCATAATACAACTTGCCTTGTAGATCTGCATGATAGTCGATCTAAAGTTTAGTTTACTATAGCTAGCTTAGAATATGATAGCATCTTAATATAAAGAAGTGGTCTTATTGTAATAAAAATAAAATTGTGATTGGGTGCAGTAACTCCACAAGTTGCTGTTATAATGGGTTCGGATTCTGATCTTCCTGTGATGAAGGACGCTGCAGAGGTTTTGAAGAATTTTAATGTGCCATTTGAGGTTGTCCTACTCCTGTTTCAATAACTGTTTTATGGATAAATATGAAGGATGTTTGTATCAACCTAGAGTTCTTACGTAAACGCCATTGTTTATCAAAAATTTCAGCTAACAATTGTTTCGGCACACCGGACACCTGAGAGGATGTACTCTTTTTCGTTATCTGCCAAGGAAAGAGGAATCCGAGTCATTATTGCTGGTGCTGGTGGTGCAGCACACTTACCAGGTTTGTTCCTCTGAATATTGGTAGTCTATCACTGTTCACCACTTGAAGATGTTGTTGATCTCACCTAGAGAAGGTTTCATTTTCCAGGCATGGTGGCTTCATTGACCCCATTACCTGTTATAGGCGTCCCAATACGAACTTCGTCTCTAGATGGAATCGACTCCCTTTTGTCAATTGTGCAGGTACGCAATGTTATTACTCTCATCTGTTATATACAAGAAAATAGCCTGAAATATGAAATATGTAAAAAGTTTCGCATGTTGTTTACTTGAGAAGATTATGGTAATATGTTGTTGAATGAACATGAATCTAATGGTTGCCACAGCAAAATCAAATTGGACTCTCTGGTTGATTAGAAGAATTAGCATGTCTACTTGTTTTACATTGTAGGTATAGCGAGTATAGGGGTGATGAATTCAAGTTGATATGATCATAACAATAAAGCTATGGTGAAAACATGTGTATTTATAGGGCTGGTGATATGCTTATAGTTCCTTGGAAAGTATCTAAATAGTCCAGCAGATGAAGTTAGGGTTTTTGGTCATTTCTTGAGTCTTTAGATTAAGCTCCATTTACTTTCATTTTCTTCAACAGGGTTTCTCCTTCCTCTCCATATCATGCTGATAAGAGAATTCTTTCCCTACTCATTAAAAGTATGAGGTTAAGGTTTTTGGTGATTACTAAGTTCTTAGATTAAGGTTTGTTTGCCTTTCATTTTCTTTCCTATGGATTTCCTCCTCTCTCCGTATGATGCCTGATAAAGAAGTCACATAACATCCAGTTTCTTTCTAAGATGATGAAGGTTTTATTGCTACTTGAGCTCTTAGATCAAGTTGCACTCGCCTTTCAGTTTCTTCCATGAGGTTTTCTCATGTCCTTATCATGCTATAGCCTGTCTTTCCATTAAATCTTGTTCTCTCTCCTTAGGTTTTGCATACTTTTCTTTTGTTGCTGCTAAATGTTTTTCCAAGAATAACCTGCTAAAGAGTTATGTAAGAATTTATCTAGCTTTCTTCCCATAGATTTTTGTCTAGATGCAAAACTTGGCAACTTCATCTTGTGACAATAGTGCACAGACCTCGCACAGCTATCTTCTTTTAACTTATCCTAGCAAATCAAGTTGTGGTTACATATCCACACAAACAAACAAACAAATAAAGAAGGGTAATAAGTAGGAAACCTCCCTGATGTTTTCTAGTTTGGTACCCTCCTAACATTAATTCATAGAAAGTCCTCGTCATCCAATTTTTCGTGAACCTGTTAGTTTCAAAGTGTCAAATCACAATGATATCCCAGCTTTGAGTATTTTAATCTATAAACTCTTATGTGTTGTGAAAGAAACTCTCCCTCCATCCCAATCACCATGCTAGTAACCCTCCTTCCTACCCACAAGGGTGGCCGCAGCCTTGCTGCTGGAAATCCCCCTTGCACTCTCTCTCTCTCAAGACTCACTCCTTCTATTGGTCACTTTCTTGTAATTTGTGAGGTTTGGCAAGGAGGTATCATCAGTGCTGGCCGTCGCCAGCAAAGAGGGAGGAATATCGGGAAATGTGAGTTTGGTGAAGAACATGGTGATAATTTTCTTCAATCATAAAAGTAAATACAGTAGTATTTAAAAAAAAATTGTTTCAAATTAGGCAAATGAAACACATTATTGTCACTTGACACTCGTAGACCACAGTTTTTGAAAATGGATGTTAGATGCCAAAAGTCTAAAGTTAGGGGGCTAAGTCTAAGATGCCAAACTGGAAAAAGTGAAGGGTTTCCTGCTAACTAGTAACTATCCAATAAAGAATGTATATATACACAAACTTATTGATCTTGTTTCAAACACATGATACAAGATTTAAGAGGTATCTACCTGCTGACTACATCTAAGCTTCCATGTTAATGAGTTGGTATTGCCCAGCTTTTCACTATGTAACTAAAAGTTATTGGAGCATCACTTCACTTCACTGACCTGATTATCTATGCTGTACTTTTTTGGTAGAATTCGATATTTAAGAACAATATCAATATTTAAGAACTTGCTCCTCTGAAAAAATAATACAGCAAATGTAAACAATATTTAAGAAGAAAAAATGAAATATTTTTTGTGGAGAAATATAACATAAGAAGCTCTATATGGTTCATGTGAAAATGATTGCAAACTTGAAGGCATTATGTTTTTTCATGAACTATATAGAAGTTTGGGATTTCTTTGAAGTACCTTGTCGACTTCATAATCATGAAGAGAATTTGAGAATCATGGGGTTCGCCCAGATCTTCAGGTTTAAGCCTTTGAATCAATGCCAAAAAAACAACAACATTGTTTTCCCTTCACGATTGCATAAAGCAAGTTGTATTATCATTTTCCTTGACCTGAGTTGGTATTCTTGAGAAGATTTTATAGGATGGCCTTGAAAATGAGTAGAAAGAGACAAATTTCCCTGCTAGACATTTATATTACTCATCATTTAGTGCACTACTCTCTGACTTTCTTATCAAGTTTCAATTGGCTCCACGGATAAAAGTAAAACAAACATTGGATGATTTATTACTGGAATACATGGATATGTTGGACCATTTTAATATTAGAAATAACTGTGAAAGGAAACTTCGGAGAAATAAGGGAAAGCTTGCAGATACTAAGACACTGTACTTTAGAAATTTAGTCTCTTGGACTCGATCGATCATCTCTCTTAACACCTACTTCCTACTCAGACCATGATAAACGTAAGTCTACCATCTGCTTTTCCTAGTATCACAACAGTAACACGAGTGCAAGTTAAGATTAACACCATCATGTTCAAATATGAGGTTGGAGCAATAACATTAGATATATATAGATTTATTTGTTATGATGTTAATGGTATAATAAACCTCCCATTTGTTGCGATAACTATTTGTAACACATGATAGTTACAAGTTCCATGGTTATTTATTTCACATTGGTTCTGGTGAATGTCTATTTTTATGTCTCAAACTTTAAAATTGACACAGTTTCTTTCGTACATGTGATGTCCATAAAGTGTAATTATTTGTTATTGCATATAAGTGAGGTTGGTATTCTTTTCTCTCTTAGATGGTTTAGAATGTTCCAAATGGTGTTCCAAGTTTCTACAAAGTTGTCCCGTCTCAGTGACTAAAATAATTCTTGTAGAGGTTGTGGATGAATGATTTCGCAAGGCTCCACCATCTGTCCTAGATTCCTTTTATGTTACATTTTTTAAAAAATCTCAGTTATTTAGCTTTAAGATATTTATTCATTCTCCTCTGTTGTATCTTTGACCACTCTTATAGATGGGGTGCCATTCTTTTTTTACTTCGTCAGTTTGTCATAGAAATGAATTCATTCCCCTATAGCAGATTGTATCATCCAAGATAGAAGGCTGGTATGGACAGAACTAGGGTCCACTGATGAGAGAGGGCAAAAACTTGAAATTTATACCTCGTATTTGCTTTCAGCAAAAGGTTATGCTGGGTTGGATGGTGGTGTTGAGGATATGGTGGTTCCCCAGGTCATGCTTTTGATCCGTCATTCAGCTCTAAAAACTTGTCAGTTCTTTAACATTGCTGACCCAATTCTGATGGGAGAAGGCTCGAATGGTGGTGGCGTTTGAGTTGACCAGCCATGTAGGATTCTTTTTCTTGTAGCCAAATGTCAAGCTTGCCTAATTGTGTGAGAGTATAATGTTCCACATCGATTATACAAGATGGCTCTGTACCTGAAGACCTTATTTTTACCAGCTCTATATTCTACGTGAATTATACAAGATGACTGATAGAAACTTGACAATCAGGCAGCCTTCAATAAAGAGGCCAAACTAGTGGCAGAAGTGTACTATATCTTATGGCTTAGACAATCTCACTTATTGATCCTATTGATGTTTTGACATGTAGGCACGAAACTGAAATCTATTCTGGTATAATTAGTAGATGAAAGGCCAAAAATTTAAAAACTATGAGATCATTATGGTATATATTATTATGTTATTGCCATTTAGCAAAGTAAAGTTTAAATACTTTTAGCTTATGCATATGGAGGTAAGTCTGCCTACATCTTGACCCTCCTCTCCCCGGGACCTTGCATAAGTGGGTTCCCCGGGACCCCGAGACACCTTTTTTTATGAATCTGCAGCTGTACATATTATTTTCTTCATGTCTATTTACCTTTTGTGCTCTTCAGTGTCGAGTTATTGGTTCCTTCTTGACGCCGTCAAATTTTTGTGTTCTTTGGCTTGTTTTGACCAGTCTTCCCGTAAGTCTTCAGTTGTAGAGAACATTTGACGAATTTATTTATGCAAGTTTATGTGAAATGTGAAACTTGCAACCTGGTAAATAAGTAACTTGAAGACTTTTGTTAGGAAGATGTGATCTACATGGTGAAGTTATTCTAATTTTTCCACTTGGCTATGTACAAAATTTATGCATCTTCAATTTAAGATATTGTAGCTGATGGATAATCTCGTCTCGTGGCAACTGCTGTTTCTGATCTTAATTTTTTTTTTTCTGTACCAAAATTATGTATGAAGATGCCAAAAGGAATTCCAGTTGCTACAGTTGCAATTGGAAATGCTGCAAATGCAGGTTTACTAGCAGTCAGGATATTAGCAGCTGGGGATGCTGATCTGTGGGACAAGTGAGTCCTTCGGCTTGTTGATTTTCTTAAGAGAAATCAATAACTCTAAATGAATTTTACTCGCCGGCATGCACTTTCTTGCTTATACCATCTACTTTTCTGGTAGGCTGATCAAATATCAAGAGGACTTGAAGGACACTGTACTTGTTAAAGCAGATAAGCTTGAGGTGGAAGGGTGGCAAAGATATTTGAACCCCTGATTTCCCATGTTTGTTGTGCCAAGATGATGTGTATGTACACTATGATTTGAATCTAAATATATTAGTTTCTGGTAAGAATCTTATTCTGTAAGTTTACATGCAGGCTCTAAAATTTTATACTCAGAAGGATCGGAGCTGGAGAAGATGGCTCTGAAATAAAGAGTATTGCTAACTTCCAATATATGAGAAAAAGAGTTGGAAAATCTTCCCATTTTTACTTTTTGGAAGTGATTCTGCTTTGAGATAATCTGTGCTAAACTTTGTATTGAGCATGACCTATTACCGAGTTGAAGACTTTGCTGCTGTGCGAGTTTGAGAGATTTTGTTTTGGTTCCTCGCATGGCATTCTAAGATTTGTTTCCACAAAACTTTTCATGTAACTTAACTGTAGCATCCATGTACCCTAAATTATATCGTAGATGTATCTTATGAACTTGAAGCATAGTGAGGCGCTAGCGAAAATAGGATTTTAGAGCTTCAATGGTATTCTTGACTTTTTATCTCATTTTTCTATCTGATCATTGTTTCTATCTGAAGTAAATGATACTGTTTGGTCATGGACAAATGTCACATTTTCCTGCTATCTTGTTTCCTTTGACATGAGTTGGTATATTTTCAATAGCATTATTTAAATTGTTGGGTGTGGTGTGTGTGGCCAGTCAACCCACCGTTATATCATGACTTTTTATAAGGGCACTGTATTTTTTTTTTTACAAATTTTTCACTCAAAAATTTACTCAAGACGGCCCATGGGAAACAATTTTTGGAACTGTTGACAGTCCACCCAATTTGTGGGACTGTCAAAATTTTAAATTTTTTGACAATCCAAAAAATTTATGAACATGTTCTATTTAGGACTCAAATTTTTTGAAAGTCCTTTCCATTGATATTTTGACAGTCTTATAATTTTATCAATATCAAGCTGGTCCTACCTCTCCGCCCTCTCCTCCACCCTCTTCCGCCTCTGTTGCCAGCTCATGCGTCGCTCCTCCTCCGACCTCCTACTGTGCGGCGGACGAGGGATCGCGGACGAATGCGGAGATGTGAGGGCACTAGGTGAGGAGCTGGTCGGCGTTGAACCGGGCTCTCGTCGGAGGTCTCCTCGAGGATCATGTGGAAGCGGTCGAAGATGATGATGCGCTGGTCGCCGTTGACGGTGTAGATGGAGGAGTTGATGGCGGTCGCGGCAGCGCGGATGCCGAAGGCGGCCTTGGCGACGTTGGTGAGGAGGTTGACAGCGGCTTGGCTTCCCCTGGAGGCCATTGAAGGAGAAGGAGCAGGAGGGGGAGGGGGAGAAATTATAGGTGTAAACCCTAATTTGGGCCGTCCCCAGTAAAATTTTGAATGGCACACTTGTAAATACAAAAAAAAAATTGGACTAGTTTTGAATAAGTTTTGTAGTGCCCTGATAAAAAGTCTAATATCATGAAATAAACTCTTCAGTTTTTTTTTTTCCTTCTCCCAGTTGTCTAGAAATGTTGGAGATATTTGTAGAAGATATTGGCCACCTGAAAATTTTAATATCTCATGTAGTTCATCTTGCATTGGCATTACTGGTATAAATTTGGCATTAGAGATCCAAATTCCAATACTTCTCCATCTATAGAGTGCAAATATGGCTATAAGGAATGTCTCCCTTATTTCAGGATCTAGAAGGTAGGTACAAGCTAGTTCACCCTCTTGTGTCCTCACTTAAAGAGCAGTTTGTGTGACAAAATTCTTCAAAAGGAGGTCATCTTGGTGTACCGTTCCTCGTAGAGTAGGTCTGACAATCTCCTTCTGTCTCCCTAGGTTCTTGCCAAAGTGTTTAGTGGGCCGGGCTTTATTTGTATAAGCGAAGTAGTCTCAATACACAACTCGGTCTGGTCTGGTCGGGCTAACCTGGGCTGGATTTCTACAATTTGATGTATTCGACGTGAGTTACAACCATGCCTCTTGTAGCATTCTCCTCATAATTTCGCTTAAGTATTGTCAAATATAGGTTGGACTGAGATAACAAGGTTGGACTGAGATAACAAGTTTATCCCGAAGTACTTTTCCATACGGTCATTTTGGCTCAAACTGGAGCTTGTTTCGATCTCCCAGTCAAAAGTTATGATACTTTAAAGTTTTATATTTTATATTTTTGCCTGTAATATGTACGTCTTACTTCGGATGAAAATTCTCTCTACACGAATTGTGTTACTCTCGTCGAAAACATACAAATCGACCTATTGTGTGACGAAAAACTATTTGAACACAAATAGTTATGGCCGTTTGAAGTCTGATCGACGGCAGACGTAATATTCGTACGGTAGATTTTTTTTTTTGGTTCAATGATAACATATTTTATTATTTTGGATGTTAAACTAAATAAAAAAATCAAAATCCAAAACTAACTAAATAGAAATAAACTAAAAAAAAATCCTGACAATTAAAATGAGGACTGTCAAAATTTTGACAGTCCTCATTGTTTGTGGGACTGTCAAAATCCTGACAGTCCTAGTTTTATATAAAATTTTCAGTGGGTTAAAATTAGGACTGTCAAAATTTTGACAGTCCACATAGCTTGTGGGACTGTCAAAATTATGACAGTCCTAACAATTTGTAGGACTGTCAAAATTTTGACAGTCCTGATTATAACAGCCCCGAGTTTGGGCTAGCCCCGAGTAACAATTTGTGGGACTGTCAAAATTTTGACAGTCCTTCCAAGTGGTAGGACTGTCAAAATTTTGACAGTCCTGATTATAACAGCCCCGAGTTTGGGCTAGCCCTGAATAACTTTTAAGATGGCAAACTTGTAATTTTTTGTAAATTACCAATGGACTAGCCCCGAGTAAAATGTGTAGTGCCCTTATAATTAGCCTATTTTTCTTCCTCTCTTCTTCTTCTCGCTAGTTCCTTCTCTTCTTCCCGCTATGTTGGCGCCGCGCTTGGCCTCCGTTCCCGCTGCGCGCCTCCCACTCCAGTGCGACCAAGCCCGCCTTTCCTCCTCCTCCTTTAAACCCTCTTCTCTTCCCGAACCCACACCAACGTTCAGTGGCGTCGGAAAAAAGAAGCCATTTTTACTTCGGCAACAGCAGAAGAGAGTTCCGTCGATGTCGTCTTCCCGAAGTGACTCCGGTTCTCCCATTGGGTACGTGCTTTCCCGTCGCTCGTCTTGTTTGGCATTTGGGAATAGACATTGCGTCGAACACTTGGGCTGCCTAGACCCTTTTTGTGATTGGAATTGAGTTAGAATTGTTCGTTGGTAAATGATAGCACCGAACACGACACGGGAACGCGGACGCACATTGATTTTGGTGCCTTCTACTTTATTTTGTACTATCCGTAGTATTGGTGTTGTGACCAACATGAAACGGATACGGACACGGCCCCTTTTCTGTTTTCGGAATGCCTGTTCTTATTTAAGGTTCAGTTGGCATTATTTTTCCAATACTTTGCTTAATTTAGTTCATTAATGGTTGGCCTATAGTACGAGTCTTAGACTGTTTGTTTGTTTTATTTGTTTTTAATGTAAGAAAAATGCTTAATGCTGTTTATGCCCAGTACAACTCCTGGATTTTTTTGAGTAAAATACGCTTTTTTTTCCAAGGAAAATATTCATTAAAATTGGTACTTTTGAATAATCTAGAGTATTTTGGAAACTTGATTTAACGTAAGAAGTTGCATTTTGAAAATCCAAACTTTGGAAACGACCATGTTTTTGGACTTCTGGTTGTATTTGCAAAACTGCCGTTTAAAATAATACTAAGAATACTGTGCCTAGGCTATTAGTTGCTAGGCTTCGTCCTTGCAGCTTTATTGATGTTCCATGTTACATGACAGTTCTTATTGTTTTGTGAAGGTCCATATAGGTGTATAACACATTTTATTGGAACTAATATATGGCATCCGGTTTAAGTTTTTGGTCGACGGAGTGTGAGCTTGAAGCTATTTAACTTAGCAATACTATAGTCATGCATGCAACAATTTCCCCTATGGTTCGACTTTAAGAACAAGGCACCGATGCTATGTTGCACGGACACAAATACTGCACGATATAATAAATACACCGCAACGCAGACATGGCATTTAATTTGGCATGTTTAATGTATTCTTGGGGTGTCTGCGTGTCCAATACGTGTATTACAGAACATTGAGTTTGAAATAGTTTGTGCTTCCTAGCACCCAGCACAAACCATGCCAATTATAGCAAATTGGTGACATGATTAAGCAGAACAATTTCATAGAGATGGCTTAGACTAACGGTTGTCACATTTTTGTTAACTACCTTGCCCTTTAATTATTAGAAATCCTAACTAAAATGCATCACCTCTTACTTCTATCCTATGTTGCAAGGATACCAATACGACACTACATGATGGTGCAAACACAACACTGAGATTGGCGTGTCCTAGTACATTTTGGGTGTTTGTGTTGTGTCTAATACGTGCCTGGCATGACATGACATGGAGATGGCGCTGATGTTTGGACTTTGGAGTGTACATCCTTCCCGCTTTTGGTAGTCAATTCTTTAGGAAGGCCATCATTTTTATCTTCTAAGCTTCTTGCAAGCAATCTGAATCGGATAATATTACACTATACTTTGCATTCTGTTTTTAATTCTTCATATTATTTCCACTAATTTTAAGTAACAAGAACTATTTGATTGCCGTTCTTTTTCACTTTTGGCTTAATGTGGTATAGATATGAATGCAATTCTATATAGGAAATCATCTTATCTCTTTGTCTAGACTATTTTATAGTCTACCGGAACTTAGAGGGTGCTCTTTGGTCGCATGAGATTAAAATGCAAATCCAAAAGGTAGACCTACCTACTTGTCAACTGGACCTCTACATTTTATGGCATGGTCATCTCATACTCATAGCTACCTTGGCTAGGATTTTGACAAAAAATAGAGGGTTGACATCAGGTCGATAACCGGTCATAAAAACAACATCAAATCATTTATGAAGCTTTCTTATGCTCCATACATTGTGATGGGGGAATGCGTGGATGATAACGATGATGATGATGATGTAAGTAATAGGAACTACTTACACCCTACAACTAATGCCTATATCAAAATATATGTCTATATGATGGGCAGTATACTGCTTATGCTAAATTTTACTTCAATTCAACATCATGTGATGCAAACCTTTTCCATTACAAACTTTTTATTTACTCATTTAGATTTTTTTATTTTATTGAACCAGTAAGTTATCCACCAACTCATTTGATACCATATTCATGTAGAGAGGACGATTTCCCGATCCATGGAGTCTCAAACGCAACCATTGGCATTCTAGGAGGCGGCCAATTGGGTAAAATGATGTGCCAAGCTGCAAGTTGCATGGCAGTCAAAGTGATCACTTTGGATCCACTTGACAACTGTCCTGCAAGTGGTGTGTCTCATTATCACGTTATTGGAAAGTTTGATGACGGCGAGACTGTCTGTGAATTTGCGAAGAGGTGGATATTGTGTACACAAAGTTTTTTCTTTCATCCAGAGTTCTATGTTTATTTCTTTTTTTTCCTCTTTAGATGTCAGGTGCTAACTGTTGAAATCGAACATGTCGATGCTGATGCACTAGATAAACTTGAACAACAAGGAATTGACTGCCAACCTAAAGCTTCAACCATAAGGATAATCCAGGTTAGTAATGCTCTCTTTATAATTATTTCTTTTCTTGACGTAGAAAGCATTTACAAGCACTAAAATTTTGGAATCATCTTGAAGTGCTTTCATATTTAGAAATGACTTTATAGTCAACTCAGTCAATGAAGAAGTCACGAAGGCTGGATTTGTCAGATGATCCATCGGTAATATAGATTTAAGTAGTCATAGGGGTGCCAAATGTCATGGCCAGAGCGTTCCTGCCAAATGTCACCCAAAAATCCTGCAGACAAGTGCCCCCCAGATAACATACTGGAAGTTCTTAAAAGCAGTTTTGAATCCACTGATAATTCAGAAATGTAGAGCAAGTAATAGGACAGGCTCCAAGAGAATTTAAGAGGCTTGATCTCAATACATATAAATTGTCATTTTTCTTACTCAACCTGCGACAGGGTCCCAGGAAGAGGTAGTGGATCTGTTGTGAATGAAGGATGCATTTGGTCTTGTTGGATCACATATCAACACGAAGCTAACGGTAAGCTGGGAGAATCACCCATCAAAAAAAGTCATAGGGGTGGATGCCGCTGGTCATAGGGCAATTCCACAAGAATATACTGAGTCAATCCTTTAGAAGATGGCCTACTGAAGCCTAGGTATATGGCCCATGAGTGCAACCCTACTAAAGCCTAGGTATATGGCCCACGAGTGCAACCTCATTACATCATCCACTGCTTTGTGCAGTTACATTGACACCTTAGGCCATTCCTTTCCCATCAGTTACTAAATAAAACTGATTGTGGTAATACCTCTCACATCACCCAATACTAAGGCACCCAAATCTATGTGAAGAACACAATCATTACCATATTTGCTGCTACTGCATCTCGTAGGTTAAGCATAAGAAGAGGTGTAGCCTAAGGTCCACCTACCTAGCTTCCTTTTACCGACCTCTATTTAGCAGGACTAGAATCACACATACTTCTCTTTAATGCTTCCAACTTAGAACCGAAGTCATGCTTACTTCCTTTAACCCTTCCAACAAAAATTTCATTGGCAGCCCAATGTGCAAAGAAGCCTAGACGTCGGTGTAGGCTACAATATTTCTGTGGTGTCAATGACTAGTAATAAGAAACTTCCTTTATAGGAAAAGAATGTTAGAGATCTTGTCATATTATTTGTCAATTTAATTTCATTTTTCTTAAATTTATGCATGACATAAGCAATATGAAAAACATGTTAATCACATAGGGTTTCTTACAAAAACACTAGACCATGTTTTAGTAGAGAAAGACGGGCATCATGAACTTGGATCATCTCCTCGCTAACGCTGGTTAATTTAGGTTGAGACCCAAATGCAAATTATTATTCATGCGACCTGTATCCACTCGTATCCCAGACATATCATTGTTGTATTAGGGAAATTTTATTTTTTTATTTTTCAATTGGGTACGTCTTAAGAGTATCCAGTGTGAATCAGGTCGTACAACTAGATAATTCCCACCTGATATACACTGGATTCAGGTGCGTAATCCATTTTGAAGAATTTATCTTTTGTAGGCTACAACCTTTGATTGCACATTTAGTCTAAGCTTCTTGCAAGCAATCTGAATCGGATAATATTACACTATACTTTGCATTCTGTTTTTAATTCTTCATATTATTTCCACTAATTTTAAGTAACAAGAACTATTTGATTGCCGTTCTTTTTCACTTTTGGCTTAATGTGGTATAGATATGAATGCAATTCTATATAGGAAATCATCTTATCTCTTTGTCTAGACTATTTTATAGGCTACCGGAACTTAGAGGGTGCTCTTTGGTCGCATGAGATTAAAATGCAAATCCAAAAGGTAGACCTACCTACTTGTCAACTGGACCTCTACATTTTATGGCATGGTCATCTCATACTCATAGCTACCTTGGCTAGGATTTTGACAAAAAATAGAGGGTTGACATCAGGTCGATAACCGGTCATAAAAACAACATCAAATCATTTATGAAGCTTTCTTATGCTCCATACATTGTGATGGGGGAATGCGTGGATGATAACGATGATGATGTAAGTAATAGGAACTACATACACCCTACAACTAATGCCTATATCAAAATATATGTCTATATGATGGGCAGTATACTGCTTATGCTAAATTTTACTCCATGGAACATAGCTCTTTCATTATATTGTGTAGATGTTTTGGGTACATATGTGCCCATTCTTGTTTGCAATAGGATTGAGCTGGATGCTTATTGTTTCAAGTTACAATAAGTGGATTTCCAGCCCTTAAACATTAATTCATGTTCGTGATAATACTACTTTTTTTTTTCTTGCAGCATTGGGAGGATTTGCCCGTGGCTTATATGTAGAGAAATGGACACCATTTGTGGAGGTTGACCTTGAATAATTTTGTTAATGCAATATCAAAATTCTATTTTATATTAGAGAATTATCAAATACATAAAGATAATTCGATGTGTTATATTATAAAATCTTAGTCTCATTCCAGCACCACATCTTTGGTTCCTGATAATTCTGTATTTATTTCCTTGCTTTTATTTAAAGATCTCTCTCTCTCTCTTTCTCCATTGTTTCTCTGGAAACTCTTAAAAAACCTTGTTATAACTTTCCTCAATTTATTTGTCTTGAAACTCCTATTGTTCAACTTTGCGTTTGTGTCATTCTATGTCCCTCTTTCATGCTCCTTTTACTCCTATCAATTGGTTCTTTGAGAATTCCTATTCAACTTTGTGGTCGTGTACAACTTTTTACGTAACAAAATAAAACTGTTGCAATACCAACCTAATTTCTTCATCTCTGTTTTATTTAGGAGCTCGCTGTCATTGTTGCTAGGGGAAGAGATGGTTCAGTTTCATGCTATCCTGTGGTTGAAACTATTCACAAGTAAGATGATACAGTTCTATGGTTATGTAATAAGCGGCGTCGGTCTTTCTTCTGTTGTATTTCATCTTGCTAACATGAAATGACCTGGAGGGTTACCTCTTAGGAGGTCATTTCTTCTTTTCTATGCAGACTGATTTGTTACTCAGACTGTTTTCTGATTTTTTGGTATTTTTAGGGATAACATTTGTCACATAGTAGAAGCTCCAGCTAATGTGCCTGGAAGGATAAAGAAGCTTTCTGTTGATGTTGCCCAACAAGCTGTTAGTTCCTTGGAAGGTGCTGGCGTCTTTGCTGTGGAATTATTTTTAACAAAAGATGGGAAGGTCAGTCTTATTTTCTTACACATCTTGACTTTATCTTGTATATTCTTTTACACTTGTCCATTAAGGTATTCTGCTTGTTTCCTGTTCAGTTTGTGGTACTTAGGGTCTTATGTAGGACACATTTCAATGTAAATTGATTGTACCTTATTTTAATTAGGTTTTGCTGAATGAAGTAGCTCCTAGACCTCACAACAGTGGCCATCATACAATTGAATCTTGCTATACCTCCCAATATGAGCAACATCTGCGAGCAGTCATTGGTCTTCCACTCGGAGATACATCAATGAAAACTCCAGCTGCGATCATGTACAACATACTGGGGGAAGATGAGGTAATGTTTTTCTTACACTAATCTTCATTGACACTGATTTACTTGTTCAGATCTACCTTTAGGATCTCTTTGGTAAACTGTAAGATTAGGAGAATTTGGATCTACACTTTCAAGGGATAGAAAATGCATGGTTTCATGCGCTTTCTTGTCCATTGTAATTCCAAAAATGTGTTTGATTTGTTAAGAAAGTGGAAAACTGGAAAGTGAGAAGTACATTATAATAATAGTAAATATCAATTAAATTCTTTATAATTACAAGATACTAATAATAATTATTAATCATCTTAATTAATGACTAATTATTATAGGTATATCTTAATATTAAATACTAATTAAATTATCTTACTAAATTGATAACTAATTATTAACATGATATCTTTAACCAATTATTTTATTTTAGGTTAAACAATTAGTGTAAAAATAGTAAGTATTATTATTTAACTATCTTAATTATTTGAGAGAGAGAGAGAGAGAGAGTATAAAAAAAATTAAAAAAAATCCTAAACTCTACTTTCCAGTCCACATCCTCTTCTTTGGAAGAGTGGATGTTAAAAGTTGAAAGTGAAGGGAACTAGGGTTGGGTGTACGGTTCTAGGATCTGCGATTATGATCTGGCCCGAACCGTAAATTGCCCAAACAAGTTGGTTCCTAAAATTTGAATTTAAACGGACCGGATCGTTTGACATTAACGGGTCAGGACGGGTCATATTTTCAAAGTAAACGGGCTTCGACCCGTTTTCGGGGGCAGAATAGGAATTGTGTGATGCATATGCGACAATTCAGGATGGTGCTGCAAGGGTATATAGGTATTATTATTATTATTTAATTATTTTCTTTCAGTAAAAATCCTGTTAAGTTATATTTGCAACAGAACGAAAAGAGTTGTTCAAATTGCTTAATTTATTCTTTATTCAGATTTTGAAGAAAAGGACTTCCAAAAAGGATGAAGTTATATATATATATATATATATATATATATATATATATGTGTGTGTGTGTGTGTGTGTGTGTGTGTGTGTGTGTGTGTACGAACAAGCCTAGAACAAGTTATGCTGATGTTTTAGTCTAACATATAGGTTCAAATTTAGCAGCTAGAAACTTTCACATGGAACACTTAACAGACTTTGTATCTCTTCTAATTCTAGAATTTGTATCAAAGAACACTTCTAACAAACATATAACAAGAGAGAGCTTTGTGTGCTGATATTTTAGTCTAATATATATGCTGATATTTTAGTCTAATGTATATCAGACTTTGTATCTCTTCTAATTCTAGACTTCTATCAAAGAACACTTCTAACAAACATATTATAAGAAAGAGCTTACATGATTTTTGTGCAAAACGATTATTCTCATCTCAAGATCATCTAACAGTCGACCACAATCTTACATGACCAAATTTTGCTTCAAGGTGAATGAACTACTTGAGATAAATGGACGGACTGGATATAAACTCCAAATAAATACGTTCTAGGTTCAACTTCTAATTCAGAACTTCAGGTGTTAAAAATTTTCAGTAAGAATTCTAACCTTTTCAAGCGTTCAGTTCAGAAGAACCTCATATAAAAGAGTTTTTCCAGCTAGCTATTGTTGCTGCCATGCCCCAGCCGCATTTTGAACACGTTTGGACCTGCGGGTCGCTCCATTTTGATCCGTTTCAAACGGTCCCAATCCGGTCCGGTTCCAAAAAAAATTCGGCCCGTCCTGCTAAAGAACGGCTCCGGTCCAGTTCTATAAAATTTGGGCTCGGCTCGGCTCCCGTGCCCACCCCTAAATGGAACAAAGTGGGGGACAAGACTTTGTATTGCAATGATGGCATAGAGTTTTCACTTCAAATCCAAGTTGTGAATCAAACAATAGATTTTGAAAAACTCCTCCACAAGGTTTGGTACTTTCCACTCCCAATTTCAAGTTACCAAACAGGCCCTTATGGTTAGTACTGAAAGGTAAACGATGATTCAAAGAAACTTCATTATCTGGCTTCTTCGGACAACATCCTTGCCTCTTTTTTTCTTTCTTTTCAGTCAACAGATTCAACACCAAAGAAATTTCCAGTCAAAATGTTTTTGAGCGAGACCCCCCATTAATTAACCATTGGAACATACTAAATTAAGTTAGCATTGGGATTATGCAAAATTGAGGCAGATGTTCCTTCCAATGTTTTGGTTGACACAAAATAAAAAGTAATTCATTATTCAGTTGCTCTGATTCACATATTTCTTTCTACCTTGCAAATACTAATCAGGAGTGGACAGAGTAAAAGCACCCATTTAGCTTATTAACGTTATAATCTTCCAGTATTGTATTTGTTCAACCAACACAAAATTACTGAGGGAAAGAGATGCTAAATTGGGATGGATCAAAAACTGAATAACCCTTTTGCAATAAAACACTGGAATATTCAAGCTTGTTCTTTGAGCAGTGGCATTGGATTTGTGATTTTATGGTATTGAGGTGTGGGTATAATCCTCCTGATTGTGAGTGCTTAGGTATGAGGTTCACACTAAATGAAATTCAGGTAGCAACTTAAGACCTATCCTAGTGGGATACTGGTGATTCAATCCTGTCCCATTCTATTGTCCATTCTATTGCAAAAACATGTTGACCAATAATAAGACTAATGGAGGAAAATGATTTATATGTAGTTGACCCAAATATTTAGGGTAAAGACGGGAGAAATACTTTTTTCTTTCTTTATTCTGTTTATTTAGTTGACCCAAAATATTTGAATATTACCCTTGATTGCATGAGCTTAAAATGCAGATCCAAAGGTAGGTCTGCCTACCTTCTAATTGGCCGCCTAGGTTTTATGGAATGACCCTATCATGCTTATAGCTTCCTTGGCTAGGATTTTGGCAACAACATAGAGGGTCGTCGCCAGGTCAAAATCCGATCGTATAAATCTTTGTCAAAACTTTTGTAGAGCTTTCTTATTGTCCAAATCCGACCCCAGTTTGATGTGAGTTTGATGTGAGTTGACTTGGACGGGAATGGTGATGATGATTATCCCCTTTGTACTCTTTTTGTGTTTGTTTTTTAGAACTTTGATCTCAGAAGGAAATTGCAATTGCCAAGGAGACTTTTACACTATTCCAGTATTTTCATAGTGGGTTACCAAAACTATCCTTAGTTTATTACAGTTTTAAAAAATGAAATTTATAGCTTCCTTTATAAATTAAAGATAATTTTGGTAACCCATTTTGAAAATCCGTGGACATTGTACAAGCTTCCTTGGCAATTACAGTTCCCTCTCAGAAATACCATATTCTATATTATTCATCCTTAATATCAGCTTACCTAACTAGCTGTTTGTTGTTGTTTACTTTAATAGATGTCATGGTCAAGGTCTAGAGTTTCTTTCTCCTTTTCAAGTGCTTTGGGTATTGTTTTTAACTTTCCATTTATATTTAGTGTCCTTAATTCTAACTTTCTGTCATCAACTTGCCAATGTGGATGTTATTTTCCTAATTTGACCTATCTATGAATTTGATGTTGACAATACGGAATCATTGTACGATTTTTTAATGGCCTTCGTTTAGGGAGAACCAGGGTTCTGTTTGGCTAACCAGCTGATTAGTAGGGCATTAAGTGTTCCTGGAGCTAGCGTTCATTGGTATGGCAAACCAGGTGGGAAAGACGTAGTTATGCTCATTTTATTATGGTATAAAAGTTTGATTTCTGCTTGGGTTTTCATGACAACTTGATATATCAATCTTGTAGAAATGCGGAAGCAACGGAAGATGGGCCATATTACTATTGTAGGCCCTTCAATGAATATTGTCAAAGCTCGTCTGGATCAAATATTGAAAAGTGAAAATTTAGGAGGCAATACTGCAGGTTGGTTGATGATATCTTCTTTTTCCCTCTACGAGTTGAAGAAAGTCTTGCTTTACTTCCTTTCCGATATCAAGATTATCCAGTTCATTGAATTTCTTTATTTACAACATCAACATGCAAGTTCTATCTATTGTCATAACATCCAAGGATTTTTGGCTCTTGTATAATATTGTTTATTCATAAACATAATTGAGGTCGATGGTATGTTGGCATGTTTCTGTTCCTTGATCATCATTTGCTGTCTCATTTTGTTTCTATTTTCTAAATAGCTTTCTTTTGCAACTTGCTTTTTTTATATTAATTCATGTTAATAGTAATTCCGAAGAAATAAATATTATCAAGGAACATATGGAACTTCTATTTCAAAATAAATCCCATAATACAACTTGCCTTGTAGATCTGCATGATAGTCGATCTAAAGTTTAGTTTACTATAGCTAGCTTAGAATATGATAGCATCTTAATATAAAGAAGTGGTCTTATTGTAATAAAAATAAAATTGTGATTGGGTGCAGTAACTCCACAAGTTGCTGTTATAATGGGTTCGGATTCTGATCTTCCTGTGATGAAGGACGCTGCAGAGGTTTTGAAGAATTTTAATGTGCCATTTGAGGTTGTCCTACTCCTGTTTCAATAACTGTTTTATGGATAAATATGAAGGATGTTTGTATCAACCTAGAGTTCTTACGTAAACGCCATTGTTTATCAAAAATTTCAGCTAACAATTGTTTCGGCACACCGGACACCTGAGAGGATGTACTCTTTTTCGTTATCTGCCAAGGAAAGAGGAATCCGAGTCATTATTGCTGGTGCTGGTGGTGCAGCACACTTACCAGGTTTGTTCCTCTGAATATTGGTAGTCTATCACTGTTCACCACTTGAAGATGTTGTTGATCTCACCTAGAGAAGGTTTCATTTTCCAGGCATGGTGGCTTCATTGACCCCATTACCTGTTATAGGCGTCCCAATACGAACTTCGTCTCTAGATGGAGTCGACTCCCTTTTGTCAATTGTGCAGGTACGCAATGTTATTACTCTCATCTGTTATATACAAGAAAATAGCCTGAAATATGAAATATGTAAAAAGTTTCGCATGTTGTTTACTTGAGAAGATTATGGTAATATGTTGTTGAATGAACATGAATCTAATGGTTGCCACAGCAAAATCAAATTGGACTCTCTGGTTGATTAGAAGAATTAGCATGTCTACTTGTTTTACATTGTAGGTATAGCGAGTATAGGGGTGATGAATTCAAGTTGATATGATCATAACAATAAAGCTATGGTGAAAACATGTGTATTTATAGGGCTGGTGATATGCTTATAGTTCCTTGGAAAGTATCTAAATAGTCCAGCAGATGAAGTTAGGGTTTTTGGTCATTTCTTGAGTCTTTAGATTAAGCTCCATTTACTTTCATTTTCTTCAACAGGGTTTCTCCTTCCTCTCCATATCATGCTGATAAGAGAAGTCTTTCCCTACTCATCTGTTTAAAAGTATGAGGTTAAGGTTTTTGGTGATTACTAAGTTCTTAGATTAAGGTTTGTTTGCCTTTCATTTTCTTTCCTATGGATTTCCTCCTCTCTCCGTATGATGCCTAATAAAGAAGCCACATAACATCCAGTTTCTTTCTAAGATGATGAAGGTTTTATTGCTACTTGAGCTCTTAGATCAAGTTGCACTCGCCTTTCAGTTTCTTCCATGAGGTTTTCTCATGTCCTTATCATGCTATAGCCTGTCTTTCCATTAAATCTTGTTCTCTCTCCTTAGGTTTTGCATACTTTTCTTTTGTTGCTGCTAAATGTTTTTCCAAGAATAACCTGCTAAAGAGTTATGTAAGAATTTATCTAGCTTTCTTCCCATAGATTTTTGTCTAGATGCAAAACTTGGCAACTTCATCTTGTGACAATAGTGCACAGACCTCGCACAGCTATCTTCTTTTAACTTATCCTAGCAAATCAAGTTGTGGTTACATATCCACACAAACAAACAAACAAATAAAGAAGGGTAATAAGTAGGAAACCTCCCTGATGTTTTCTAGTTTGGTACCCTCCTAACATTAATTCATAGAAAGTCCTCGTCATCCAATTTTTCGTGAACCTGTTAGTTTCAAAGTGTCAAATCACAATGATATCCCAGCTTTGAGTATTTTAATCTATAAACTCTTATGTGTTGTGAAAGAAACTCTCCCTCCATCCCAACCACCATGCTAGTAACCCTCCTTCCTACCCACAAGGGTGGCCGCAGCCTTGCTGCTGGAAATCCCCCTTGCACTCTCTCTCTCTCAAGACTCACTCCTTCTATTGGTCACTTTCTTGTAATTTGTGAGGTTTGGCAAGGAGGTATCATCAGTGCTGGCCGTCGCCAGCAAAGAGGGAGGAATATCGGGAAATGTGAGTTTGGTGAAGAGCATGGTGATAATTTTCTTCAATCATAAAAGTAAATACAGTAGTATTTAAAAAAAAATTGTTTCAAATTAGGCAAATGAAACACATTATTGTCACTTGACACTCGTAGACCACAGTTTTTGAAAATGGATGTTAGATGCCAAAAGTCTAAAGTTAGGGGGCTAAGTCTAAGATGCCAAACTGGAAAAAGTGAAGGTTTCCTGCTAACTAGTAACTATCCAATAAAGAATGTATATATACACAAACTTATTGATCTTGTTTCAAACACATGATACAAGATTTAAGAGGTATCTACCTGCTGACTACATCTAAGCTTCCATGTTAATGAGTTGGTATTGCCCAGCTTTTCACTATGTAACTAAAAGTTATTGGAGCATCACTTCACTTCACTGACCTGATTATCTATGCTGTACTTTTTTGGTAGAATTCGATATTTAAGAACAATATCAATATTTAAGAACTTCCTCCTCTGAAAAAATAATACAGCAAATGTAAACAATATTTAAGAAGAAAAAATGAAATATTTTTTGTGGAGAAATATAACATAAGAAGCTCTATATGGTTCATGTGAAAATGATTGCAAACTTGAAGGCATTATGTTAGGATGGTAAAGTTAGATGCAACTGAGCACCCTTTAGTTAACTGTCGTAATAAGTACTCCAATGGATCAGTTCCTAAGTTGATGTCTAGGAACCATGGTCCCACCTGTGAGTTGTCAGTGTCTCCTGTTAATTGTAATAGAAAGATTGTGGAGTATCCTTATAATGAAATAAAACAGAGCTACATGATTTAGGTGTGAATTTATGTTAAAGTGCATTGTTTAATAATTGTGCTTGCTATTCTTCATGAAATTTATGTGATTTAGGTTTAGAGTTGTATTCAAGTACCTGAATGAAACTTTGGGGCTGCTGCATATAATATATTTCTTATTCTGTTAATCCTATGTAGTAATTATTATGCATTCTTTTTTCACTAGGACACGTATCAAACACACCATTGACACTCCAAAATACACTAGGACATTCCAAAATAGGTGCCGTGTCCTTATCGTGTCATGTCCATGGAACATAGCTCTTTCATTATATTGTGTAGATGTTTTGGGTACATATGTGCCCATTCTTGTTTGCAATAGGATTGAGCTGGATGCTTATTGTTTCAAGTTACAATAAGTGGATTTCCAGCCCTTAAACATTAATTCATGTTCGTGATAATACTACTTTTTTTTTTCTTGCAGCATTGGGAGGATTTGCCCGTGGCTTATATGTAGAGAAATGGACACCATTTGTGAAGGTTGACCTTGAATAATTTTGTTAATGCAATATCAAAATTCTATTTTATATTAGAGAATTATCAAATACATAAAGATAATTCGATGTGTTATATTATAAAATCTTAGTCTCATTCCAGCACCACATCTTTGGTTCCTGATAATTCTGTATTTATTTCCTTGCTTTTATTTAAAGATCTCTCTCTCTCTCTTTCTCCATTGTTTCTCTGGAAACTCTTAAAAAACCTTGTTATAACTTTCCGCAATTTATTTGTCTTGAAACTCCTATTGTTCAACTTTGCGTTTGTGTCATTCTATGTCCCTCTTTCATGCTCCTTTTACTCCTATCAATTGGTTCTTTGAGAATTCCTATTCAACTTTGTGGTCGTGTACAACTTTTTACGTAACAAAATAAAACTGTTGCAATACCAACCTAATTTCTTCATCTCTGTTTTATTTAGGAGCTCGCTGTCATTGTTGCTAGGGGAAGAGATGGTTCAGTTTCATGCTATCCTGTGGTTGAAACTATTCACAAGTAAGATGATACAGTTCTATGGTTATGTAATAAGCGGCATCGGTCTTTCTTCTGTTGTATTTCATCTTGCTAACATGAAATGACCTGGAGGGTTACCTCTTAGGAGGTCATTTCTTCTTTTCTATGCAGACTGATTTGTTACTCAGACTGTTTTCTGATTTTTTGGTATTTTTAGGGATAACATTTGTCACATAGTAGAAGCTCCAGCTAATGTGCCTGGAAGGATAAAGAAGCTTTCTGTTGATGTTGCCCAACAAGCTGTTAGTTCCTTGGAAGGTGCTGGCGTCTTTGCTGTGGAATTATTTTTAACAAAAGATGGGAAGGTCAGTCTTATTTTCTTACACATCTTGACTTTATCTTGTATATTCTTTTACACTTGTCCATTAAGGTATTCTGCTTGTTTCCTGTTCAGTTTGTGGTACTTAGGGTCTTATGTAGGACACATTTCAATGTAAATTGATTGTACCTTATTTTAATTAGGTTTTGCTGAATGAAGTAGCTCCTAGACCTCACAACAGTGGCCATCATACAATTGAATCTTGCTATACCTCCCAATATGAGCAACATCTGCGAGCAGTCATTGGTCTTCCACTCGGAGATACATCAATGAAAACTCCAGCTGCGATCATGTACAACATACTGGGGGAAGATGAGGTAATGTTTTTCTTACACTAATCTTCATTGACACTGATTTACTTGTTCAGATCTACCTTTAGGATCTCTTTGGTAAACTGTAAGATTAGGAGAATTTGGATCTACACTTTCAAGGGATAGAAAATGCATGGTTTCATGCGCTTTCTTGTCCATTGTAATTCCAAAAATGTGTTTGATTTGTTAAGAAAGTGGAAAACTGGAAAGTGAGAAGTACATTATAATAATAGTAAATATCAATTAAATTCTTTATAATTACAAGATACTAATAATAATTATTAATCATCTTAATTAATGACTAATTATTATAGGTATATCTTAATATTAAATACTAATTAAATTATCTTACTAAATTGATAACTAATTATTAACATGATATCTTTAACCAATTATTTTATTTTAGGTTAAACAATTAGTGTAAAAATAGTAAGTATTATTATTTAACTATCTTAATTATTTGAGAGAGAGAGAGAGAGAGAGTATAAAAAAAATTAAAAAAAATCCTAAACTCTACTTTCCAGTCCACATCCTCTTCTTTGGAAGAGTGGATGTTAAAAGTTGAAAGTGAAGGGAACTAGGGTTGGGTGTACGGTTCTAGGATCTGCGATTATGATCTGGCCCGAACCGTAAATTGCCCAAACAAGTTGGTTCCTAAAATTTGAATTTAAACGGACCGGATCGTTTGACATTAACGGGTCAGGACGGGTCATATTTTCAAAGTAAACGGGCTTCGACCCGTTTTCGGGGGCAGAATAGGAATTGTGTGATGCATATGCGACAATTCAGGATGGTGCTGCAAGGGTATATAGGTATTATTATTATTATTTAATTATTTTCTTTCAGTAAAAATCCTGTTAAGTTGTATTTGCAACAGAACGAAAAGAGTTGTTCAAATTGCTTAATTTATTCTTTATTCAGATTTTGAAGAAAAGGACTTCCAAAAAGGATGAAGTTATATATATATATATATATATATATATATGTGTGTGTGTGTGTGTGTGTGTGTGTGTGTGTGTGTACGAACAAGCCTAGAACAAGTTATGCTGATGTTTTAGTCTAACATATAGGTTCAAATTTAGCAGCTAGAAACTTTCACATGGAACACTTAACAGACTTTGTATCTCTTCTAATTCTAGAATTTGTATCAAAGAACACTTCTAACAAACATATAACAAGAGAGAGCTTTGTGTGCTGATATTTTAGTCTAATATATATGCTGATATTTTAGTCTAATGTATATCAGACTTTGTATCTCTTCTAATTCTAGACTTCTATCAAAGAACACTTCTAACAAACATATTATAAGAAAGAGCTTACATGATTTTTGTGCAAAACGATTATTCTCATCTCAAGATCATCTAACAGTCGACCACAATCTTACATGACCAAATTTTGCTTCAAGGTGAATGAACTACTTGAGATAAATGGACGGACTGGATATAAACTCCAAATAAATACGTTCTAGGTTCAACTTCTAATTCAGAACTTCAGGTGTTAAAAATTTTCAGTAAGAATTCTAACCTTTTCAAGCGTTCAGTTCAGAAGAACCTCATATAAAAGAGTTTTTCCAGCTAGCTATTGTTGCTGCCATGCCCCAGCCGCATTTTGAACACGTTTGGACCTGCGGGTCGCTCCATTTTGATCCGTTTCAAACGGTCCCAATCCGGTCCGGTTCCAAAAAAAATTCGGCCCGTCCTGCTAAAGAACGGCTCCGGTCCAGTTCTATAAAATTTGGGCTCGGCTCGGCTCCCGTGCCCACCCCTAAATGGAACAAAGTGGGGGACAAGACTTTGTATTGCAATGATGGCATAGAGTTTTCACTTCAAATCCAAGTTGTGAACCAAACAATAGATTTTGAAAAACTCCTCCACAAGGTTTGGTACTTTCCACTCCCAATTTCAAGTTACCAAACAGGCCCTTATGGTTAGTACTGAAAGGTAAACGATGATTCAAAGAAACTTCATTATCTGGCTTCTTCGGACAACATCCTTGCCTCTTTTTTTCTTTCTTTTCAGTCAACAGATTCAACACCAAAGAAATTTCCAGTCAAAATGTTTTTGAGCGAGACCCCCCATTAATTAACCATTGGAACATACTAAATTAAGTTAGCATTGGGATTATGCAAAATTGAGGCAGATGTTCCTTCCAATGTTTTGGTTGACACAAAATAAAAAGTAATTCATTATTCAGTTGCTCTGATTCACATATTTCTTTCTACCTTGCAAATACTAATCAGGAGTGGACAGAGTAAAAGCACCCGTTTAGCTTATTAACGTTATAATCTTCCAGTATTGTATTTGTTCAACCAACACAAAATTACTGAGGGAAAGAGATGCTAAATTGGGATGGATCAAAAACTGAATAACCCTTTTGCAATAAAACACTGGAATATTCAAGCTTGTTCTTTGAGCAGTGGCATTGGATTTGTGATTTTATGGTATTGAGGTGTGGGTATAATCCTCCTGATTGTGAGTGCTTAGGTATGAGGTTCACACTAAATGAAATTCAGGTAGCAACTTAAGACCTATCCTAGTGGGATACTGGTGATTCAATCCTGTCCCATTCTATTGTCCATTCTATTGCAAAAACATGTTGACCAATAATAAGACTAATGGAGGAAAATGATTTATATGTAGTTGACCCAAATATTTAGGGTAAAGACGGGAGAAATACTTTTTTCTTTCTTTATTCTGTTTATTTAGTTGACCCAAAATATTTGAATATTACCCTTGATTGCATGAGCTTAAAATGCAGATCCAAAGGTAGGTCTGCCTACCTTCTAATTGGCCGCCTAGGTTTTATGGAATGACCCTATCATGCTTATAGCTTCCTTGGCTAGGATTTTGGCAACAACATAGAGGGTCGTCGCCAGGTCAAAATCCGATCGTATAAATCTTTGTCAAAACTTTTGTAGAGCTTTCTTATTGTCCAAATCCGACCCCAGTTTGATGTGAGTTTGATGTGAGTTGACTTGGACGGGAATGGTGATGATGATTATCCCCTTTGTACTCTTTTTGTGTTTGTTTTTTAGAACTTTGATCTCAGAAGGAAATTGCAATTGCCAAGGAGACTTTTACACTATTCCAGTATTTTCATAGTGGGTTACCAAAACTATCCTTAGTTTATTACAGTTTTAAAAAATGAAATTTATAGCTTCCTTTATAAATTAAAGATAATTTTGGTAACCCATTTTGAAAATCCGTGGACATTGTACAAGCTTCCTTGGCAATTACAGTTCCCTCTCAGAAATACCATATTCTATATTATTCATCCTTAATATCAGCTTACCTAACTAGCTGTTTGTTGTTGTTTACTTTAATAGATGTCATGGTCAAGGTCTAGAGTTTCTTTCTCCTTTTCAAGTGCTTTGGGTATTGTTTTTAACTTTCCATTTATATTTAGTGTCCTTAATTCTAACTTTCTGTCATCAACTTGCCAATGTGGATGTTATTTTCCTAATTTGACCTATCTATGAATTTGAAGTTGACAATACGGAATCATTGTACGATTTTTTAATGGCCTTCGTTTAGGGAGAACCAGGGTTCTGTTTGGCTAACCAGCTGATTAGTAGGGCATTAAGTGTTCCTGGAGCTAGCGTTCATTGGTATGGCAAACCAGGTGGGAAAGACGTAGTTATGCTCATTTTATTATGGTATAAAAGTTTGATTTCTGCTTGGGTTTTCATGACAACTTGATATATCAATCTTGTAGAAATGCGGAAGCAACGGAAGATGGGCCATATTACTATTGTAGGCCCTTCAATGAATATTGTCAAAGCTCGTCTGGATCAAATATTGAAAAGTGAAAATTTAGGAGGCAATACTGCAGGTTGGTTGATGATATCTTCTTTTTCCCTCTACGAGTTGAAGAAAGTCTTGCTTTACTTCCTTTCCGATATCAAGATTATCCAGTTCATTGAATTTCTTTATTTACAACATCAACATGCAAGTTCTATCTATTGTCATAACATCCAAGGATTTTTGGCTCTTGTATAATATTGTTTATTCATAAACATAATTGAGGTCGATGGTATGTTGGCATGTTTCTGTTCCTTGATCATCATTTGCTGTCTCATTTTGTTTCTATTTTCTAAATAGCTTTCTTTTGCAACTTGCTTTTTTTATATTAATTCATGTTAATAGTAATTCCGAAGAAATAAATATTATCAAGGAACATATGGAACTTCTATTTCAAAATAAATCCCATAATACAACTTGCCTTGTAGATCTGCATGATAGTCGATCTAAAGTTTAGTTTACTATAGCTAGCTTAGAATATGATAGCATCTTAATATAAAGAAGTGGTCTTATTGTAATAAAAATAAAATTGTGATTGGGTGCAGTAACTCCACAAGTTGCTGTTATAATGGGTTCGGATTCTGATCTTCCTGTGATGAAGGACGCTGCAGAGGTTTTGAAGAATTTTAATGTGCCATTTGAGGTTGTCCTACTCCTGTTTCAATAACTGTTTTATGGATAAATATGAAGGATGTTTGTATCAACCTAGAGTTCTTACGTAAACGCCATTGTTTATCAAAAATTTCAGCTAACAATTGTTTCGGCACACCGGACACCTGAGAGGATGTACTCTTTTTCGTTATCTGCCAAGGAAAGAGGAATCCGAGTCATTATTGCTGGTGCTGGTGGTGCAGCACACTTACCAGGTTTGTTCCTCTGAATATTGGTAGTCTATCACTGTTCACCACTTGAAGATGTTGTTGATCTCACCTAGAGAAGGTTTCATTTTCCAGGCATGGTGGCTTCATTGACCCCATTACCTGTTATAGGCGTCCCAATACGAACTTCGTCTCTAGATGGAGTCGACTCCCTTTTGTCAATTGTGCAGGTACGCAATGTTATTACTCTCATCTGTTATATACAAGAAAATAGCCTGAAATATGAAATATGTAAAAAGTTTCGCATGTTGTTTACTTGAGAAGATTATGGTAATATGTTGTTGAATGAACATGAATCTAATGGTTGCCACAGCAAAATCAAATTGGACTCTCTGGTTGATTAGAAGAATTAGCATGTCTACTTGTTTTACATTGTAGGTATAGCGAGTATAGGGGTGATGAATTCAAGTTGATATGATCATAACAATAAAGCTATGGTGAAAACATGTGTATTTATAGGGCTGGTGATATGCTTATAGTTCCTTGGAAAGTATCTAAATAGTCCAGCAGATGAAGTTAGGGTTTTTGGTCATTTCTTGAGTCTTTAGATTAAGCTCCATTTACTTTCATTTTCTTCAACAGGGTTTCTCCTTCCTCTCCATATCATGCTGATAAGAGAAGTCTTTCCCTACTCATCTGTTTAAAAGTATGAGGTTAAGGTTTTTGGTGATTACTAAGTTCTTAGATTAAGGTTTGTTTGCCTTTCATTTTCTTTCCTATGGATTTCCTCCTCTCTCCGTATGATGCCTAATAAAGAAGCCACATAACATCCAGTTTCTTTCTAAGATGATGAAGGTTTTATTGCTACTTGAGCTCTTAGATCAAGTTGCACTCGCCTTTCAGTTTCTTCCATGAGGTTTTCTCATGTCCTTATCATGCTATAGCCTGTCTTTCCATTAAATCTTGTTCTCTCTCCTTAGGTTTTGCATACTTTTCTTTTGTTGCTGCTAAATGTTTTTCCAAGAATAACCTGCTAAAGAGTTATGTAAGAATTTATCTAGCTTTCTTCCCATAGATTTTTGTCTAGATGCAAAACTTGGCAACTTCATCTTGTGACAATAGTGCACAGACCTCGCACAGCTATCTTCTTTTAACTTATCCTAGCAAATCAAGTTGTGGTTACATATCCACACAAACAAACAAACAAATAAAGAAGGGTAATAAGTAGGAAACCTCCCTGATGTTTTCTAGTTTGGTACCCTCCTAACATTAATTCATAGAAAGTCCTCGTCATCCAATTTTTCGTGAACCTGTTAGTTTCAAAGTGTCAAATCACAATGATATCCCAGCTTTGAGTATTTTAATCTATAAACTCTTATGTGTTGTGAAAGAAACTCTCCCTCCATCCCAATCACCATGCTAGTAACCCTCCTTCCTACCCACAAGGGTGGCCGCAGCCTTGCTGCTGGAAATCCCCCTTGCACTCTCTCTCTCTCAAGACTCACTCCTTCTATTGGTCACTTTCTTGTAATTTGTGAGGTTTGGCAAGGAGGTATCATCAGTGCTGGCCGTCGCCAGCAAAGAGGGAGGAATATCGGGAAATGTGAGTTTGGTGAAGAGCATGGTGATAATTTTCTTCAATCATAAAAGTAAATACAGTAGTATTTAAAAAAAAATTGTTTCAAATTAGGCAAATGAAACACATTATTGTCACTTGACACTCGTAGACCACAGTTTTTGAAAATGGATGTTAGATGCCAAAAGTCTAAAGTTAGGGGGCTAAGTCTAAGATGCCAAACTGGAAAAAGTGAAGGTTTCCTGCTAACTAGTAACTATCCAATAAAGAATGTATATATACACAAACTTATTGATCTTGTTTCAAACACATGATACAAGATTTAAGAGGTATCTACCTGCTGACTACATCTAAGCTTCCATGTTAATGAGTTGGTATTGCCCAGCTTTTCACTATGTAACTAAAAGTTATTGGAGCATCACTTCACTTCACTGACCTGATTATCTATGCTGTACTTTTTTGGTAGAATTCGATATTTAAGAACAATATCAATATTTAAGAACTTCCTCCTCTGAAAAAATAATACAGCAAATGTAAACAATATTTAAGAAGAAAAAATGAAATATTTTTTGTGGAGAAATATAACATAAGAAGCTCTATATGGTTCATGTGAAAATGATTGCAAACTTGAAGGCATTATGTTAGGATGGTAAAGTTAGATGCAACTGAGCACCCTTTAGTTAACTGTCGTAATAAGTACTCCAATGGATCAGTTCCTAAGTTGATGTCTAGGAACCATGGTCCCACCTGTGAGTTGTCAGTGTCTCCTGTTAATTGTAATAGAAAGATTGTGGAGTATCCTTATAATGAAATAAAACAGAGCTACATGATTTAGGTGTGAATTTATGTTAAAGTGCATTGTTTAATAATTGTGCTTGCTATTCTTCATGAAATTTATGTGATTTAGGTTTAGAGTTGTATTCAAGTACCTGAATGAAACTTTGGGGCTGCTGCATATAATATATTTCTTATTCTGTTAATCCTATGTAGTAATTATTATGCATTCTTTTTTCACTAGGACACGTATCAAACACACCATTGACACTCCAAAATACACTAGGACATTCCAAAATAGGTGCCGTGTCCTTATCGTGTCATGTCCATGGAACATAGCTCTTTCATTATATTGTGTAGATGTTTTGGGTACATATGTGCCCATTCTTGTTTGCAATAGGATTGAGCTGGATGCTTATTGTTTCAAGTTACAATAAGTGGATTTCCAGCCCTTAAACATTAATTCATGTTCGTGATAATACTACTTTTTTTTTTCTTGCAGCATTGGGAGGATTTGCCCGTGGCTTATATGTAGAGAAATGGACACCATTTGTGAAGGTTGACCTTGAATAATTTTGTTAATGCAATATCAAAATTCTATTTTATATTAGAGAATTATCAAATACATAAAGATAATTCGATGTGTTATATTATAAAATCTTAGTCTCATTCCAGCACCACATCTTTGGTTCCTGATAATTCTGTATTTATTTCCTTGCTTTTATTTAAAGATCTCTCTCTCTCTCTTTCTCCATTGTTTCTCTGGAAACTCTTAAAAAACCTTGTTATAACTTTCCTCAATTTATTTGTCTTGAAACTCCTATTGTTCAACTTTGCGTTTGTGTCATTCTATGTCCCTCTTTCATGCTCCTTTTACTCCTATCAATTGGTTCTTTGAGAATTCCTATTCAACTTTGTGGTCGTGTACAACTTTTTACGTAACAAAATAAAACTGTTGCAATACCAACCTAATTTCTTCATCTCTGTTTTATTTAGGAGCTCGCTGTCATTGTTGCTAGGGGAAGAGATGGTTCAGTTTCATGCTATCCTGTGGTTGAAACTATTCACAAGTAAGATGATACAGTTCTATGGTTATGTAATAAGCGGCATCGGTCTTTCTTCTGTTGTATTTCATCTTGCTAACATGAAATGACCTGGAGGGTTACCTCTTAGGAGGTCATTTCTTCTTTTCTATGCAGACTGATTTGTTACTCAGACTGTTTTCTGATTTTTTGGTATTTTTAGGGATAACATTTGTCACATAGTAGAAGCTCCAGCTAATGTGCCTGGAAGGATAAAGAAGCTTTCTGTTGATGTTGCCCAACAAGCTGTTAGTTCCTTGGAAGGTGCTGGCGTCTTTGCTGTGGAATTATTTTTAACAAAAGATGGGAAGGTCAGTCTTATTTTCTTACACATCTTGACTTTATCTTGTATATTCTTTTACACTTGTCCATTAAGGTATTCTGCTTGTTTCCTGTTCAGTTTGTGGTACTTAGGGTCTTATGTAGGACACATTTCAATGTAAATTGATTGTACCTTATTTTAATTAGGTTTTGCTGAATGAAGTAGCTCCTAGACCTCACAACAGTGGCCATCATACAATTGAATCTTGCTATACCTCCCAATATGAGCAACATCTGCGAGCAGTCATTGGTCTTCCACTCGGAGATACATCAATGAAAACTCCAGCTGCGATCATGTACAACATACTGGGGGAAGATGAGGTAATGTTTTTCTTACACTAATCTTCATTGACACTGATTTACTTGTTCAGATCTACCTTTAGGATCTCTTTGGTAAACTGTAAGATTAGGAGAATTTGGATCTACACTTTCAAGGGATAGAAAATGCATGGTTTCATGCGCTTTCTTGTCCATTGTAATTCCAAAAATGTGTTTGATTTGTTAAGAAAGTGGAAAACTGGAAAGTGAGAAGTACATTATAATAATAGTAAATATCAATTAAATTCTTTATAATTACAAGATACTAATAATAATTATTAATCATCTTAATTAATGACTAATTATTATAGGTATATCTTAATATTAAATACTAATTAAATTATCTTACTAAATTGATAACTAATTATTAACATGATATCTTTAACCAATTATTTTATTTTAGGTTAAACAATTAGTGTAAAAATAGTAAGTATTATTATTTAACTATCTTAATTATTTGAGAGAGAGAGAGAGAGAGAGTATAAAAAAAATTAAAAAAAATCCTAAACTCTACTTTCCAGTCCACATCCTCTTCTTTGGAAGAGTGGATGTTAAAAGTTGAAAGTGAAGGGAACTAGGGTTGGGTGTACGGTTCTAGGATCTGCGATTATGATCTGGCCCGAACCGTAAATTGCCCAAACAAGTTGGTTCCTAAAATTTGAATTTAAACGGACCGGATCGTTTGACATTAACGGGTCAGGACGGGTCATATTTTCAAAGTAAACGGGCTTCGACCCGTTTTCGGGGGCAGAATAGGAATTGTGTGATGCATATGCGACAATTCAGAATGGTGCTGCAAGGGTATATAGGTATTATTATTATTATTTAATTATTTTCTTTCAGTAAAAATCCTGTTAAGTTATATTTGCAACAGAACGAAAAGAGTTGTTCAAATTGCTTAATTTATTCTTTATTCAGATTTTGAAGAAAAGGACTTCCAAAAAGGATGAAGTTATATATATATATATATATATATATATATATATATATGTGTGTGTGTGTGTGTGTGTGTGTGTGTACGAACAAGCCTAGAACAAGTTATGCTGATGTTTTAGTCTAACATATAGGTTCAAATTTAGCAGCTAGAAACTTTCACATGGAACACTTAACAGACTTTGTATCTCTTCTAATTCTAGAATTTGTATCAAAGAACACTTCTAACAAACATATAACAAGAGAGAGCTTTGTGTGCTGATATTTTAGTCTAATATATATGCTGATATTTTAGTCTAATGTATATCAGACTTTGTATCTCTTCTAATTCTAGACTTCTATCAAAGAACACTTCTAACAAACATATTATAAGAAAGAGCTTACATGATTTTTGTGCAAAACGATTATTCTCATCTCAAGATCATCTAACAGTCGACCACAATCTTACATGACCAAATTTTGCTTCAAGGTGAATGAACTACTTGAGATAAATGGACGGACTGGATATAAACTCCAAATAAATACGTTCTAGGTTCAACTTCTAATTCAGAACTTCAGGTGTTAAAAATTTTCAGTAAGAATTCTAACCTTTTCAAGCGTTCAGTTCAGAAGAACCTCATATAAAAGAGTTTTTCCAGCTAGCTATTGTTGCTGCCATGCCCCAGCCGCATTTTGAACACGTTTGGACCTGCGGGTCGCTCCATTTTGATCCGTTTCAAACGGTCCCAATCCGGTCCGGTTCCAAAAAAAATTCGGCCCGTCCTGCTAAAGAACGGCTCCGGTCCAGTTCTATAAAATTTGGGCTCGGCTCGGCTCCCGTGCCCACCCCTAAATGGAACAAAGTGGGGGACAAGACTTTGTATTGCAATGATGGCATAGAGTTTTCACTTCAAATCCAAGTTGTGAACCAAACAATAGATTTTGAAAAACTCCTCCACAAGGTTTGGTACTTTCCACTCCCAATTTCAAGTTACCAAACAGGCCCTTATGGTTAGTACTGAAAGGTAAACGATGATTCAAAGAAACTTCATTATCTGGCTTCTTCGGACAACATCCTTGCCTCTTTTTTTCTTTCTTTTCAGTCAACAGATTCAACACCAAAGAAATTTTCAGTCAAAATGTTTTTGAGCGAGACCCCCCATTAATTAACCATTGGAACATACTAAATTAAGTTAGCATTGGGATTATGCAAAATTGAGGCAGATGTTCCTTCCAATGTTTTGGTTGACACAAAATAAAAAGTAATTCATTATTCAGTTGCTCTGATTCACATATTTCTTTCTACCTTGCAAATACTAATCAGGAGTGGACAGAGTAAAAGCACCCGTTTAGCTTATTAACGTTATAATCTTCCAGTATTGTATTTGTTCAACCAACACAAAATTACTGAGGGAAAGAGATGCTAAATTGGGATGGATCAAAAACTGAATAACCCTTTTGCAATAAAACACTGGAATATTCAAGCTTGTTCTTTGAGCAGTGGCATTGGATTTGTGATTTTATGGTATTGAGGTGTGGGTATAATCCTCCTGATTGTGAGTGCTTAGGTATGAGGTTCACACTAAATGAAATTCAGGTAGCAACTTAAGACCTATCCTAGTGGGATACTGGTGATTCAATCCTGTCCCATTCTATTGTCCATTCTATTGCAAAAACATGTTGACCAATAATAAGACTAATGGAGGAAAATGATTTATATGTAGTTGACCCAAATATTTAGGGTAAAGACGGGAGAAATACTTTTTTCTTTCTTTATTCTGTTTATTTAGTTGACCCAAAATATTTGAATATTACCCTTGATTGCATGAGCTTAAAATGCAGATCCAAAGGTAGGTCTGCCTACCTTCTAATTGGCCGCCTAGGTTTTATGGAATGACCCTATCATGCTTATAGCTTCCTTGGCTAGGATTTTGGCAACAACATAGAGGGTCGTCGCCAGGTCAAAATCCGATCGTATAAATCTTTGTCAAAACTTTTGTAGAGCTTTCTTATTGTCCAAATCCGACCCCAGTTTGATGTGAGTTTGATGTGAGTTGACTTGGACGGGAATGGTGATGATGATTATCCCCTTTGTACTCTTTTTGTGTTTGTTTTTTAGAACTTTGATCTCAGAAGGAAATTGCAATTGCCAAGGAGACTTTTACACTATTCCAGTATTTTCATAGTGGGTTACCAAAACTATCCTTAGTTTATTACAGTTTTAAAAAATGAAATTTATAGCTTCCTTTATAAATTAAAGATAATTTTGGTAACCCATTTTGAAAATCCGTGGACATTGTACAAGCTTCCTTGGCAATTACAGTTCCCTCTCAGAAATACCATATTCTATATTATTCATCCTTAATATCAGCTTACCTAACTAGCTGTTTGTTGTTGTTTACTTTAATAGATGTCATGGTCAAGGTCTAGAGTTTCTTTCTCCTTTTCAAGTGCTTTGGGTATTGTTTTTAACTTTCCATTTATATTTAGTGTCCTTAATTCTAACTTTCTGTCATCAACTTGCCAATGTGGATGTTATTTTCCTAATTTGACCTATCTATGAATTTGAAGTTGACAATACGGAATCATTGTACGATTTTTTAATGGCCTTCGTTTAGGGAGAACCAGGGTTCTGTTTGGCTAACCAGCTGATTAGTAGGGCATTAAGTGTTCCTGGAGCTAGCGTTCATTGGTATGGCAAACCAGGTGGGAAAGACGTAGTTATGCTCATTTTATTATGGTATAAAAGTTTGATTTCTGCTTGGGTTTTCATGACAACTTGATATATCAATCTTGTAGAAATGCGGAAGCAACGGAAGATGGGCCATATTACTATTGTAGGCCCTTCAATGAATATTGTCAAAGCTCGTCTGGATCAAATATTGAAAAGTGAAAATTTAGGAGGCAATACTGCAGGTTGGTTGATGATATCTTCTTTTTCCCTCTACGAGTTGAAGAAAGTCTTGCTTTACTTCCTTTCCGATATCAAGATTATCCAGTTCATTGAATTTCTTTATTTACAACATCAACATGCAAGTTCTATCTATTGTCATAACATCCAAGGATTTTTGGCTCTTGTATAATATTGTTTATTCATAAACATAATTGAGGTCGATGGTATGTTGGCATGTTTCTGTTCCTTGATCATCATTTGCTGTCTCATTTTGTTTCTATTTTCTAAATAGCTTTCTTTTGCAACTTGCTTTTTTTATATTAATTCATGTTAATAGTAATTCCGAAGAAATAAATATTATCAAGGAACATATGGAACTTCTATTTCAAAATAAATCCCATAATACAACTTGCCTTGTAGATCTGCATGATAGTCGATCTAAAGTTTAGTTTACTATAGCTAGCTTAGAATATGATAGCATCTTAATATAAAGAAGTGGTCTTATTGTAATAAAAATAAAATTGTGATTGGGTGCAGTAACTCCACAAGTTGCTGTTATAATGGGTTCGGATTCTGATCTTCCTGTGATGAAGGACGCTGCAGAGGTTTTGAAGAATTTTAATGTGCCATTTGAGGTTGTCCTACTCCTGTTTCAATAACTGTTTTATGGATAAATATGAAGGATGTTTGTATCAACCTAGAGTTCTTACGTAAACGCCATTGTTTATCAAAAATTTCAGCTAACAATTGTTTCGGCACACCGGACACCTGAGAGGATGTACTCTTTTTCGTTATCTGCCAAGGAAAGAGGAATCCGAGTCATTATTGCTGGTGCTGGTGGTGCAGCACACTTACCAGGTTTGTTCCTCTGAATATTGGTAGTCTATCACTGTTCACCACTTGAAGATGTTGTTGATCTCACCTAGAGAAGGTTTCATTTTCCAGGCATGGTGGCTTCATTGACCCCATTACCTGTTATAGGCGTCCCAATACGAACTTCGTCTCTAGATGGAGTCGACTCCCTTTTGTCAATTGTGCAGGTACGCAATGTTATTACTCTCATCTGTTATATACAAGAAAATAGCCTGAAATATGAAATATGTAAAAAGTTTCGCATGTTGTTTACTTGAGAAGATTATGGTAATATGTTGTTGAATGAACATGAATCTAATGGTTGCCACAGCAAAATCAAATTGGACTCTCTGGTTGATTAGAAGAATTAGCATGTCTACTTGTTTTACATTGTAGGTATAGCGAGTATAGGGGTGATGAATTCAAGTTGATATGATCATAACAATAAAGCTATGGTGAAAACATGTGTATTTATAGGGCTGGTGATATGCTTATAGTTCCTTGGAAAGTATCTAAATAGTCCAGCAGATGAAGTTAGGGTTTTTGGTCATTTCTTGAGTCTTTAGATTAAGCTCCATTTACTTTCATTTTCTTCAACAGGGTTTCTCCTTCCTCTCCATATCATGCTGATAAGAGAAGTCTTTCCCTACTCATTAAAAGTATGAGGTTAAGGTTTTTGGTGATTACTAAGTTCTTAGATTAAGGTTTGTTTGCCTTTCATTTTCTTTCCTATGGATTTCCTCCTCTCTCCGTATGATGCCTAATAAAGAAGCCACATAACATCCAGTTTCTTTCTAAGATGATGAAGGTTTTATTGCTACTTGAGCTCTTAGATCAAGTTGCACTCGCCTTTCAGTTTCTTCCATGAGGTTTTCTCATGTCCTTATCATGCTATAGCCTGTCTTTCCATTAAATCTTGTTCTCTCTCCTTAGGTTTTGCATACTTTTCTTTTGTTGCTGCTAAATGTTTTTCCAAGAATAACCTGCTAAAGAGTTATGTAAGAATTTATCTAGCTTTCTTCCCATAGATTTTTGTCTAGATGCAAAACTTGGCAACTTCATCTTGTGACAATAGTGCACAGACCTCGCACAGCTATCTTCTTTTAACTTATCCTAGCAAATCAAGTTGTGGTTACATATCCACACAAACAAACAAACAAATAAAGAAGGGTAATAAGTAGGAAACCTCCCTGATGTTTTCTAGTTTGGTACCCTCCTAACATTAATTCATAGAAAGTCCTCGTCATCCATTTTTTCGTGAACCTGTTAGTTTCAAAGTGTCAAATCACAATGATATCCCAGCTTTGAGTATTTTAATCTATAAACTCTTATGTGTTGTGAAAGAAACTCTCCCTCCATCCCAATCACCATGCTAGTAACCCTCCTTCCTACCCACAAGGGTGGCCGCAGCCTTGCTGCTGGAAATCCCCCTTGCACTCTCTCTCTCTCAAGACTCACTCCTTCTATTGGTCACTTTCTTGTAATTTGTGAGGTTTGGCAAGGAGGTATCATCAGTGCTGGCCGTCTCCAGCAAAGAGGGAGGAATATCGGGAAATGTGAGTTTGGTGAAGAACATGTTGATAATTTTCTTCAATCATAAAAGTAAATACAGTAGTATTTAAAAAAAAATTGTTTCAAATTAGGCAAATGAAACACATTATTGTCACTTGACACTCGTAGACCACAGTTTTTGAAAATGGATGTTAGATGCCAAAAGTCTAAAGTTAGGGGGCTAAGTCTAAGATGCCAAACTGGAAAAAGTGAAGGGTTTCCTGCTAACTAGTAACTATCCAATAAAGAATGTATATATACACAAACTTATTGATCTTGTTTCAAACACATGATACAAGATTTAAGAGGTATCTACCTGCTGACTACATCTAAGCTTCCATGTTAATGAGTTGGTATTGCCCAGCTTTTCACTATGTAACTAAAAGTTATTGGAGCATCACTTCACTTCACTGACCTGATTATCTATGCTGTACTTTTTTGGTAGAATTCGATATTTAAGAACAATATCAATATTTAAGAACTTGCTCCTCTGAAAAAATAATACAGCAAATGTAAACAATATTTAAGAAGAAAAAATGAAATATTTTTTGTGGAGAAATATAACATAAGAAGCTCTATATGGTTCATGTGAAAATGATTGCAAACTTGAAGGCATTATGTTTTTTCATGAACTATATAGAAGTTTGGGATTTCTTTGAAGTACCTTGTCGACTTCATAATCATGAAGAGAATTTGAGAATCATGGGGTTCGCCCAGATCTTCAGGTTTAAGCCTTTGAATCAATGCCAAAAAAACAACAACATTGTTTTCCCTTCACGATTGCATAAAGCAAGTTGTATTATCATTTTCCTTGACCTGAGTTGGTATTCTTGAGAAGATTTTATAGGTTGGCCTTGAAAATGAGTAGAAAGAGACAAATTTCCCTGCTAGACATTTATATTACTCATCATTTAGTGCACTACTCTCTGACTTTCTTATCAAGTTTCAATTGGCTCCACGGATAAAAGTAAAACAAACATTGGATGATTTATTACTGGAATACATGGATATGTTGGACCATTTTAATATTAGAAATAACTGTGAAAGGAAACTTCGGAGAAATAAGGGAAAGCTTGCAGATACTAAGACACTGTACTTTAGAAATTTAGTCTCTTGGACTCGATCGATCATCTCTCTTAACACCTACTTCCTACTCAGACCATGATAAACGTAAGTCTACCATCTGCTTTTCCTAGTATCACAACAGTAACACGAGTGCAAGTTAAGATTAACACCATCAGGTTCAAATATGAGGTTGGAGCAATAACATTAGATATATATAGATTTATTTGTTATGATGTTAATGGTATAATAAACCTCCCATTTGTTGCGATAACTATTTGTAACACATGATAGTTACAAGTTCCATGGTTATTTATTTCACATTGGTTCTGGTGAATGTCTATTTTTATGTCTCAAACTTTAAAATTGACACAGTTTCTTTCGTACATGTGATGTCCATAAAGTGTAATTATTTGTTATTGCATATAAGTGAGGTTGGTATTCTTTTCTCTCTTAGATGGTTTAGAATGTTCCAAATGGTGTTCCAAGTTTCTACAAAGTTGTCCCGTCTCAGTGACTAAAATAATTCTTGTAGAGGTTGTGGATGAATGATTTCGCAAGGCTCCACCATCTGTCCTAGATTCCTTTTATGTTACATTTTTAAAAAAATCTCAGTTATTTAGCTTTAAGATATTTATTCATTCTCCTCTGTTGTATCTTTGACCACTCTTATAGATGGGGTGCCATTCTTTTTTTACTTCGTCAGTTTGTCATAGAAATGAATTCATTCCCCTATAGCAGATTGTATCATCCAAGATAGAAGGCTGGTACGGACAGAACTAGGGTCCACTGATGAGAGAGGGCAAAAACTTGAAATTTATACCTCGTATTTGCTTTCAGCAAAAGGTTATGCTGGGTTGGATGGTGGTGTTGAGGATATGGTGGTTCCCCAGGTCATGCTTTTGATCCGTCATTCAGCTCTAAAAACTTGTCAGTTCTTTAACATTGCTGACCCAATTCTGATGGGAGAAGGCTCGAATGGTGGTGGCGTTTGAGTTGACCAGCCATGTAGGATTCTTTTTCTTGTAGCCAAATGTCAAGCTTGCCTAATTGTGTGAGAATATAATGTTCCACATCGATTATACAAGATGGCTCTGTACCTGAAGACCTTATTTTTACCAGCTCTATATTCTACGTGAATTATACAAGATGACTGATAGAAACTTGACAATCAGGCAGCCTTCAATAAAGAGGCCAAACTAGTGGCAGAAGTGTACTATATCTTATGGCTTAGACAATCTCACTTATTGATCCTATTGATGTTTTGACATGTAGGCACGAAACTGAAATCTATTCTGGTATAATTAGTAGATGAAAGGCCAAAAATTTAAAAACTATGAGATCATTATGGTATATATTATTATGTTATTGCCATTTGGCAAAGTAAAGTTTAAATACTTTTAGCTTATGCATATGGAGGTAAGTCTGCCTACATCTTGACCCTCCTCTCCCCGGGACCTTGCATAAGTGGGTTCCCCGGGACCCCGAGACACCTTTTTTTATGAATCTGCAGCTGTACATATTATTTTCTTCATGTCTATTTACCTTTTGTGCTCTTCAGTGTCGAGTTATTGGTTCCTTCTTGACGCCGTCAAATTTTTGTGTTCTTTGGCTTGTTTTGACCAGTCTTCCCGTAAGTCTTCAGTTGTAGAGAACATTTGACGAATTTATTTATGCAAGTTTATGTGAAATGTGAAACTTGCAACCTGGTAAATAAGTAACTTGAAGACTTATGTTAGGAAGATGTGATCTACATGGTGAAGTTATTCTAATTTTTCCACTTGGCTATGTACAAAATTTATGCATCTTCAATTTAAGATATTGTAGCTGATGGATAATCTCGTCTCGTGGCAACTGCTGTTTCTGATCTTAATTTTTTTTTTCTGTACCAAAATTATGTATGAAGATGCTAAAAGGAATTCCAGTTGCTACAGTTGCAATTGGAAATGCTGCAAATGCAGGTTTACTAGCAGTCAGGATATTAGCAGCTGGGGATGCTGATCTGTGGGACAAGTGAGTCCTTCGGCTTGTTGATTTTCTTAAGAGAAAAATCAATAACTCTAAATGAATTTTACTCGCCGGCATGCACTTTCTTGCTTATACCATCTACTTTTCTGGTAGGCTGATCAAATATCAAGAGGACTTGAAGGACACTGTACTTGTTAAAGCAGATAAGCTTGAGGTGGAAGGGTGGCAAAGATATTTGAACCCCTGATTTCCCATGTTTGTTGTGCCAAGATGATGTGTATGTACACTATGATTTGAATCTAAATATATTAGTTTCTGGTAAGAATCTTATTCTGTAAGTTTACATGCAGGCTCTAAAATTTTATACTCAGAAGGATCGGAGCTGGAGAAGATGGCTCTGAAATAAAGAGTATTGCTAACTTCCAATATATGAGAAAAAGAGTTGGAAAATCTTCCCATTTTTACTTTTTGGAAGTGATTCTGCTTTGAGATAATCTGTGCTAAACTTTGTATTGAGCATGACCTATTACCGAGTTGAAGACTTTGCTGCTGTGCGAGTTTGAGAGATTTTGTTTTGGTTCCTCGCATGGCATTCTAAGATTTGTTTCCACAAAACTTTTCATGTAACTTAACTGTAGCATCCATGTACCCTAAATTATATCGTAGATGTATCTTATGAACTTGAAGCATAGTGAGGCGCTAGCGAAAATAGGATTTTACAGCTTCAATGGTATTCTTGACTTTTTATCTCATTTTTCTATCTGATCATTGTTTCTATCTGAAGTAAATGATACTGTTTGGTCATGGACAAATGTCACATTTTCCTGCTATCTTTTTTCCTTTGACATGAGTTGGTATATTTTCAATAGCATTATTTAAATTGTTGGGTGTGGTGTGTGTGGCCAGTCAACCCACCGTTATATCATGACTTTTTATAAGGACACTGTATTTTTTTTTTTACAAATTTTTCACTCAAAAATTTACTCAAGACGGCCCATGGGAAACAATTTTTGGAACTGTTGACAGTCCACCCAATTTGTGGGACTGTCAAAATTTTAAATTTTTTGACAATCCAAAAAATTTATGAACATGTTCTATTTAGGACGCTCAAATTTTTTGAAAGTCCTTTCCATTGATATTTTGACAGTCTTATAATTTTATCAATATCAAGCTGGTCCTACCTCTCCGCCCTCTCCTCCACCCTCTTCCGCCTCTGTTGCCAGCTCATGCGTCGCTCCTCCTCCGACCTCCTACTGTGCGGCGGACGAGGGATCGCGGACGAATGCGGAGATGTGAGGGCACTAGGTGAGGAGCTGGTCGGCGTTGAACTGGGCTCTCGTCGGAGGTCTCCTCGAGGATCATGCGGAAGCGGTCGAAGATGATGATGTGCTGGTCGCCGTTGACGGTGTAGATGGAGGAGTTGATGGCGGTCGCGGCAGCGCGGATGCCGAAGGCGGCCTTGGCGACGTTGGTGAGGAGGTTGACAGCGGCTTGGCTTCCCCTGGAGGCCATTGAAGGAGAAGGAGCAGGAGGGGGAGGGGGAGAAATTATAGGTGTAAACCCTAATTTGGGCAGTCCCCAGTAAAATTTTGAATGGCACACTTGTAAATACAAAAAAAAATTGGACTAGTTTTGAATAAGTTTTGTAGTGCCCTAATAAAAAGTCTAATATCATGAAATAAACTCTTCAGTTTTTTTTTTTTTCCTTCTCCCAGTTGTCTAGAAATGTTGGAGATATTTGTAGAAGATATTGGCCACCTGAAAATTTTAATATCTCATGTAGTTCATCTTGCATTGGCATTACTGGTATAAATTTGGCATTAGAGATCCAAATTCCAATACTTCTCCATCTATAGAGTGCAAATATGGCTATAAGGAATGTCTCCCTTATTTCAGGATCTAGAAGGTAGGTACAAGCTAGTTCGTCCTCTTGTGTCCTCACTTAAAGAGCAGTTTGTGTGACAAAATTCTTCAAAAGGAGGTCATCTTGGTGTACCGTTCCTCGTAGAGTAGGTCTGACAATCTCCTTCTGTCTCCCTAGGTTCTTGCCAAAGTGTTTAGTGGGCCGGGCTTTATTTGTATAAGCGAAGTAGTCTCAATACACAACTCGGTCTGGTCTGGTCGGGCTAACCTGGGCTGGATTTCTACAATTTGATGTATTCGACGTGAGTTACAACCATGCCTCTTGTAGCATTCTCCTCATAATTTCGCTTAAGTATTATCAAATATAGGTTGGACTGAGATAACAAGGTTGGACTGAGATAACAAGTTTATCCCGAAGTACTTTTCCATACGGTCATTTTGGCTCAAACTGGAGCTTGTTTCGATCTCCCAGTCAAAAGTTATGATACTTTAAAGTTTTATATTTTATATTTTTGCCTGTAATATGTACGTCTTACTTCGGATGAAAATTCTCTCTACACGAATTGTGTTACTCTCGTCGAAAACATACAAATCGACCTATTGTGTGACGAAAAACTATTTGAACACAAATAGTTATGGCCGTTTGAAGTCTGATCGACGGCAGACGTAATATTCGTACGGTAGATTTTTTTTTTTGGTTCAATGATAACATATTTTATTATTTTGGATGTTAAACTAAATAAAAAAAATCAAAATCCAAAACTAACTAAATAGAAATAAACTAAAAAAAAATCCTGACAATTAAAATGAGGACTGTCAAAATTTTGACAGTCCTCATTGTTTGTGGGACTGTCAAAATCCTGATAGTCCTAGTTTTATATAAAATTTTCAGTGGGTTAAAATTAGGACTGTCAAAATTTTGACAGTCCACATAGCTTGTGGGACTGTCAAAATAATGACAGTCCTAACAATTTGTACGACTGTCAAAATTTTGACAGTCCTGATTATAACAGCCCCGAGTTTGGGCTAGCCCCGAGTAACAATTTGTGGGACTGTCAAAATTTTGACAGTCCTTCCAAGTGTTAGGACTGTCAAAATTTTGACAGTCCTGATTATAACAGCCCCGAGTTTGGGCTAGCCCTGAATAACTTTTAAGATGGCAAACTTATAATTTTTTGTAAATTTCCAACGGACTAGCCCCGAGTAAAATGTGTAGTGTCCTTATAATTAGCCTATTTTTCTTCCTCTCTTCTTCTTCTCGGCAAATGATAAGGGCACTGCCCATTTTACTTGGGGCTAGCCCAGGATTGGGGCTAGCCCACAAGAGAGGAACATTTACTCATACTAGCCCAAGTTTATACTTGGGGCTAGCCCAGGCTTATGAAAAAAGCAAGCAGCAGCAGCAGCCTCTAGTAAAACAAGTTTATAATTCTTGAATTCTTCTCAAACCTAGCTTCCCCCCTCAGCCGACCGGAGCTTTCCCTCCTCAGCCGACCCCCTCCCGGCGGCCTTACTCCGCTGTCCTCCTCCTCGTTGTCGATGGCTCCCAAAGTCTCGAAAGAAGCAAGGTAGAAATCATCATTCTCCTTGTGCTATTGTATTTGAAAATTTGTCCAAAAATTATAAGAAATCATCTTTCATGTTGAAAAATTTGAGTTATTTTCTTTCAAATGAGGGCATACTAGTCCTTGGCGGAGTCTAGGATGTAGTTTAGACATAGAAGTCGTTTGGAACATGATTTTAGGGCGTACAATGTCGAGACTGCTCGACATTGTCGAGCAGTATCGAGCGGGACTGTAGAATTTCCTACAGTCCCATATATAGTTAGGACTGTAGGAAATTCGACAGTCCTATATATATATAGGACTGTCGAATTTCCTACAGTCCTAACTATATATGGGACTGTAGGAAATTCAACAGTCCTAAAATATTAGGACTGTTGAGAAAACTGCAGTCCTGTATACTTACAGGACTGTATAAATGGCTACAGTCCTGGGAAAAAATTCACTTATTATGTTAAAATAGAAATTAATTTTTGTCTGTATCTTATAGTCATGCCCCTGGAAAGGACACTGTGGATGAAGAAATGAGAAGACGCCCTACTGCGTCGATGCGTAAGGAACGCACAGTTTCACAAGGCGTGACTATCCGCGAGGCCGAGGCACGCCCTGAAGTGAGGAGACGTCCATTGACGAAGAAGATTGCCACAAAGAGACGTGCTCCTCCTAGTTCTTCCGGCTCTTCTTCCTCCTCCGATGAGGACATGCCAAATGTTCCAAATCGGCCTACTGATGGTTCAGGACCTTCTCAGCCTGCAGATAGTCCTGTCGAGAGTCTTCCACGAACTCTCGGAAACCGGCCTACTGATGGTTCGGGACCTTCTGAGCAGGCAGATAGTCCAGGCGACACTCGTCCAAACGGTTGCTCTATGTTACCGTCGATCGAAAACCATATTGCATACCAAATATGGAACAATCCGGTAAGTACATTACGTTATGATACATTTATATATAGTTGTAAGTTCAAAGTTGATAGTACATTACGTTTTATTTCATCCAATTGTTGACTTTTCAGGAGAGTGTTCGTATGTTGACGGTAATCAACCATGGCAAAAAATGCAATACATGGCGGTATGAATTACTGGGAGATGATGTGAAGTCAAAAATCAGTCCCACCGGTCTGCAATATTTGGGTAGCTACTCATATACGACGGTGGACAATGCACTGATTTCAGCATTTGTAGAACGGTGGCATCCAGAGACCAACACTTTCCATCTACCCAATGGGGAGTTGACGATTACCCTTGATGACGTCCATCATATATTGGGACTTAGGGTTGATGGTCGTCCCATGCAGGATCATACTTTTGATGATTCGAGCATCAACTATTACGACTATATGGTAGATTATGTATCAGGGTGTCTGGGAGTTGATGCCACTAGTTTTACTAGTATTCGAGAATTCAAGAAGTCCTACGGACTTCCTCTAAAATATTTGGAGGAGATATTCGCTGAGACGGTCCCTGAAATTGATAATAGCGAAAATGTGGCCCGCGGATATATTCAGTTCATCTTAGGGGCTGTCGGCATTACCGATAAGTCTGGAACGTCCATAAATGCGAAATATCTCATCAATTTGGACAACATTGATACGGTGGAGCAAATTTCTTGGGGAAGCGGTATACTGGCATACCTTTACCGCGAGCTTGGTACGGCATCCCGTGTGGGTTCGAAGACTATTTCCGGATGCCAGACTCTACTCCATGTATAGATATATCTTTGTCAACTTGTTTACATAAATTGAAATTGTGTTGTTTATTTTTGGACTAATATATTTCCGGTAACGTGTAGGCATGGATATACGACCACTTTCCAACCCTGCAGCGGGCGAGCCTGAACCGAGGGTATGACGAGAACATGCCTAGAATGTGCCGATGGAAGCCAAGTAAGGTAGATGCCAAACGTTCTCACACATTGGCCGCTCTACGGCATGCACTCGAAGAAATGACGACAGAAGAGGTGAATTTAGACCTAATATTGTACTTAATTGGTATGAATTTACTATGTTATGCTAAATGACGTTATGCTACATTTTATGCGGTGCAGATTGTATGGGATCCATACCGTGATTTGCGACAGACTACCCGTCCGTTGCAACCAGTCGCCTTATATCACGGTGTTATCAGTTGTCATGAGATCGAGGAGGCTTATATGCCGGATAGAGTGCTACGTCAGTTTGGCTACGTACAAACTGTCCCAAGGCGAACTTTGCAAATGATAACTCCTCCGCGCGGTACAAAACCGCTAAACTATATACCTGCAAATTTCAACTGGGTATCGCACTTCTTCACCGAGTGGCAACGCCACGTCATTAGAGATACCGGCCGACTAGCAGCAGTCAATATGGCGGAGTGCAGTGACGACTACCTCGCCTACTACGCCGGTGTCGGACTACCGACCTTGTTCCAACGCGGAGGGGATATTGTGCGTGTACCGTCAGATCTTCCTCCCAAATCGGTCTTATATACTGCACTGGTCAAGATGGTGAGCCTACTTGTAGAGTTTAAGTTTGATATTTGTAACTGTGGCTAACAATTATTTTCATTTTTCATGAATAGGCAAGGAAAGTTAAGAAGTTGGGAAGAAGCCTCGTCAGTTGCCAGGGTTCCAATTATATGACAATCAATGACGAACTCCAAAATATCGACAACGCTGAAGAATATCCTTTCTTGGATACTAGAGAGCAACGCACGAAGAGGCGCCATGACGTTTGAACATTCATTTTGATTTGTATAATTGTGAACGTTGTAAAACTTTAAACTATAATTTGAGTTGTAAACGTTGTAAAAGTTTGATTGAATATGTCTTGTGACAATTTGAGTTAATTTTGCTATGTTGTGACACTATGAGTTTATTTTGCCTTGTTATAACTATTTTGATCTGTATACTGTGCATATTGGTCAGTGGGTAAACTGTATATTTTGATATGTGGACTGTTGCCATTTTGACAGTGAGTAAACTTTAGGACTGTCACAATTTTGACAGTCCTAGTTTACACTAGGACTGTCAAAATTGTGACAGTCCTAAAGGTATATATTTCCTCAAAATTTACAGTGAGTAAACTTTAGGACTGTCACAATTTTGACAGTCCTAGTTTACACTAGGACTGTCAAAATTGTGACAGTCCTAAAGGTATATATTTCCTCAAAATTTACAGTGAGTCAACTTTAGGACTGTCACAATTTTGACAGTCCTAGTTTACACTAGGACTGTCAAAATTGTGACAGTCCTAAAGGTATATATTTCCTCAAAATTTACAGTGAGTAAACTTTAGGACTGTCACAATTTTGACAGTCCTAGTTTACACTAGGACTGTCAAAATTGTGACAGTCCTAAAGGTATATATTTCCTCAAAATTTACAGTGAGTCAACTTTAGGACTGTCACAATTTTGACAGTCCTAGTTTACACTAGGACTGTCAAAATTGTGACAGTCCTAAATTTATATAAATGTACATATAGACAGTGAGTAAACTTTAGGACTGTCACAATTTTGACAGTCCTAGTTTACACTAGGACTGTCAAAATTGTGACAGTCCAAAAGTCCTGGCAGTTTTCCATAATGACAGTCCAGCAATGCGCAATATACAATCAAAATCTTCATAACTCTTTTCATTACAATAGGTACAACATATAGTTCAATATACACTTAAACATACATGGATCAACACAATATACATCTTCACATGGGGCAGTATCAATCGATTAAAATATCAAAGTAGTCGTCCGACATAATTTTTGGACCCTCCATCTTCATCATCTTCTTATAGGCCGCCATTGCATCCATGTAGGGTGTCGTCCATGCGATCGCTTCCTCAGGTGCGTGTTTATACCAAAGCGTAGAAGGTGGCGGAATAGGAGAATGAGCGATCAACCTTGGGATGACGAAGTGTTGTCCGACAAGCCCAATGCAACATAGAGTGGATACTCGGTGTTCGGCCGGGGGGGCACACATTGGAAAGAAAGTATTGTTAATACCCTGTGAGATAATTACAATAGGTAACTTATACCTATTAGAGAAGACGTAAGCAGCAGGCGGGACATCCATGTAATGCTCAGGTCCGGTAACTGTTTCCGTACAAGGTATGCCTGCCAACAAATCCCCAACAATTTCTTCGCCAAGTATCTGGCTATAGAAGCCTAGTCGCGACTCCAACTCCTGGTACAGCTCTGCCCTAACCTGTCGCCATCCTGCTTCCACTGAATAGCCTAGTTGTCTTGCTAGTGCATGGTATCCACAGTGGCCATCCGCAGGAACATCATCAATAGACCAAATGAAGTTCCGTATCTCAGGTAGGAATTTATCAATGTATAGAGTATAAGAAACAGAAAAGTTGTCAACACCCTCCGCCGTGCCTGCGTCTATCGTTTTCTGTTTCTTCCCCCTTCGAATAGTTAGCTTAGGAGTTCGAACAACGGACTTTGCCTCCAAACTCCGTTCGATATGTTCAAATAAGGATGGATCTCTTTTAGTTGACTCCTCCTCCTTCTTTTTGGCTCTACTCTTTCTTGAGTGTGGTCTTCCCTTAGGAGTTCGAACAACGGATGGCTCTTGCAATCGAGTACTTGCCGGGACTGCAATCTCATGGATTTTAAACTCAATGGATCTTCTCTCCGGCTCCGTTGCGCCACACCACCTTGCGTGAAGTAGTTTTACTTGGGGCAACGCAAAGAAATCATCTTGCACTCCCACCGCCGGCATTATCGACAGTTGTCGCCAACGTTGGTCAACAACATCTATTGGAATAGGTTTAGATTCACGACGGTATTCGTTGATTTCATGTGCACACGGAAGTCCGAGTGAATGTCGATATGAACAACCGCAAACCTCGGGATCATAACCCACCGACTTCGACCTTCGAATCTCCTCAAGCAATAACCCCAAGGCCTTGTGAGATACCACATGACTTAAACCATCCAAGAGGTGTTCTTGCTTGTATTCATGCTTTGCAATATTGAGGCTCATCTCAAATGATGCTACAATATCGTTCACCGTGGAAATAGTCATCAAATGAATCGATTGCCAAACAGAGACAAAATTACCGACCGATGAGCGTAGATATCTTTTCAAACATGAGTGTGCCCCTTCGACCCGGTTCGTAGTGATCGTGCCATAATGCTTCACCAGGTTGGTCCATGCTAAGACGAATTGCTCTTTATGTGGTCCTAGCCAAGTATCTTTGATATAAGATATGCATGTCGGGTTACTTGGCTCCCACTTTTGTTGGAACATGTACCATGCTGCGTCGTAACTGTCTGTAGTACTTGCTCGCCATACAAGACTCCAATCACTGTAGAATTCTTCGAAGCGAAGCATGTCAATTTTACCGTCCACACTTTCAAATTTTTTCTTGCATTGAGCATGGATATTTCTATTTATATGCCAAGTGCAGAGTAGTCTATGCGCATGAGGAAATACAATATCTATAGCATTCATCAATGCATATTCTCTGTCAGTAACAAAAACAGAGGGCTCTTTGTAACCTGTGTAAAGGGATTGTAGTTTCCTCAACGCCCATGTGTAATCCTCTACTGTCTCACTCTTCATAAAACAAAAATCGACTGTAAAGGTTTTTCCCGTAGACGTAGACCCGACAACATGCAAAAGAGGCATCTTGAACTTGTTGGTCTTATATGTACAATCAAGGACCAACACGTCTGCGAAGGACCTAGCCAAATGTGTGCAATCGGGATGAGCCCAAAACAATGAAAGGAGTTCATCAGTTTGTGGATGTCTTCTATGGTACTCCACGTAGTGATGCTCCGCAAGCAACTTCAATACTTGCTGCATCGCCATTCTTCCTTTCATACTATTGCATTTTGCTCTGGCCAAACTATTATAGATCGTCCTCATAGTAGACTTGTTCCCATCTTGTTTTTGTTTGACAGCAGAATAAATCTGTTTCGGTGCAACTCCTGAAAGGTACATTTCTTCAACCAACTTTTTCTCATCCTCCTTCAACCGTGCCACGTAGGCATGACCCGTAAGTGTCCCTGGAATAGGATGATTGTGTCTTCCATTCTTAACTTCGACTATCCACTTCACATCTTCAACATTTACAATCAACACCTTCAATGGACAACCACATTTTCTCGTCCCAACATTTTTCTTAGGGATTTCTTTTTCAACAACACCCTTCTTTTTATGATGCCTAAACACACCTCCTCTTTCGCATCCAAGCTCAAGATATTTTCGGCCCGGCCGAGATCGGATGGATCTTGCAATAACAATAATTACGTTATGTCGTCTCCCAACTTCTCTGCACCACTCTAATGCTTCTTCATGGCTTGCAAACTCAATATCCGTTGAGAAAATATCCTCCACATCAACACCAACAGCAGGATGTCCCACAATATCTGAACAAGCTTGGTCCTATAACCAATATAAAATTATATAAAATTTAATAACTTCATATAATTATCCAGGACTGTCACTATTTTCACAGTCCTTTTTTAATATAGGACTGTGAAAATTATGACAGTCCTACTTTTACTTAGGACTGTAGAATTTATGACAGTCCTATATAAATATAGGACTGTGAAATATTTGACAGTCCTATATTTAGATAGGACTGTCTAATGTTTACAGTCCTAACTCGTGACTGTCAAATTAGGGTTCTTGTTTTACGTACCGTACGTTCTTCGGAACAACCAACTTGTACTTCGGAACGTCCGGAGTGCATAATTAATGAATTGGACGATCCGACTTCGTCATCGAACATTTTATCATGCATTGTTCCTACATTTATCAAAATAAACTAAATCTTTTTCGCACATTTGCAAAACTTATTCAAAGTAGGTTGTCGAAGACATACCGGAAGAATATTCCTTGGGGTATCACCAAAGTAAATTACTCCTCCAACCACAACTACCTATTTCCAAATTTAGGTTTGGGCTTGGTGGAAGGAGGGTGTCTTAAGTCTAGGTGGAATGCCAAAAGTAGAAACCCATTTGACTTTTATACTTTGGTGTGGGGTAGCCCCAACTAACTAGCAGACTGGCAAACTTGTAATTTTTGGTAAATTCCCAATGGGCTAGCCCAGACTCAAATGTGCAGTGTCCTTATAAATAGGACTGTCACATTTTTGACAGTCCTAAATATTTGTAGGACTGTCAAAATGTTGACAGTCCTTCCAAGTTGTAGGACTGTCAACGTTTTGACAGTCCTGAGTATTACAGTGGGCTAGCCCCGAGTAACTTTCATGATGGCAAACTTGTAATTTTTTCAAATGTTCAAATGGGCTAGCCCCGAGTAAAATGTGCAGTGCCCTTATCATTTGCCTTCTTCTCGCTAGTTCCTTCTCTTCTTCCCGCTATGTTGGCGCCGCGCTTGGCCTCCGTTCCCGCTGCGCGCCTCCCACTCCAGTGCGACCAAGCCCGCCTTTCCTCCTCCTCCTTTAAACCCTCTTCTCTTCCCGAACCCACACCAACGTTCAGTGGCGTCGGAAAAAAGAAGCCATTTTTACTTCGGCAACAGCAGAAGAGAGTTCCGTCGATGTCGTCTTCCCGAAGTGACTCCGGTTCTCCCATTGGGTACGTGCTTTCCCGTCGCTCGTCTTGTTTGGCATTTGGGAATAGACATTGCGTCGAACACTTGGGCTGCCTAGACCCTTTTTGTGATTGGAATTGAGTTAGAATTGTTCGTTGGTAAATGATAGCACCGAACACGACACGGGAACGCGGACGCACATTGATTTTGGTGCCTTCTACTTTATTTTGTACTATCCGTAGTATTGGTGTTGTGACCAACATGAAACGGATACGGACACGGCCCCTTTTCTGTTTTCGGAATGCCTGTTCTTATTTAAGGTTCAGTAGGCATTATTTTTCCAATACTTTGCTTAATTTAGTTCATTAATGGTTGGCCTATAGTACGAGTCTTAGACTGTTTGTTTGTTTTATTTGTTTTTAATGTAAGAAAAATGCTTAATGCTGTTTATGCCCAGTACAACTCCTGGATTTTTTTGAGTAAAATACGCTTTTTTTTCCAAGGAAAATATTCATTAAAATTGGTACTTTTGAATAATCTAGAGTATTTTGGAAACTTGATTTAACGTAAGAAGTTGCATTTTGAAAATCCAAACTTTGGAAACGACCATGTTTTTGGACTTCTGGTTGTATTTGCAAAACTGCCGTTTAAAATAATACTAAGAATACTGTGCCTAGGCTATTAGTTGCTAGGCTTCGTCCTTGCAGCTTTATTGATGTTCCATGTTACATGACAGTTCTTATTGTTTTGTGAAGGTCCATATAGGTGTATAACACATTTTATTGGAACTAATATATGGCATCCGGTTTAAGTTTTTGGTCGACGGAGTGTGAGCTTGAAGCTATTTAACTTAGCAATACTATAGTCATGCATGCAACAATTTCCCCTATGGTTCGACTTTAAGAACAAGGCACCGATGCTATGTTGCACGGACACAAATACTGCACGATATAATAAATACACCGCAACGCAGACATGGCATTTAATTTGGCATGTTTAATGTATTCTTGGGGTGTCTGCGTGTCCAATACGTGTATTACAGAACATTGAGTTTGAAATAGTTTGTGCTTCCTAGCACCCAGCACAAACCATGCCAATTATAGCAAATTGGTGACATGATTAAGCAGAACAATTTCATAGAGATGGCTTAGACTAACGGTTGTCACATTTTTGTTAACTACCTTGCCCTTTAATTATTAGAAATCCTAACTAAAATGCATCACCTCTTACTTCTACCCTATGTTGCAAGGATACCAATACGACACTACATGATGGTGCAAACACAACACTGAGATTGGCGTGTCCTAGTACATTTTGGGTGTTTGTGTTGTGTCTAATACGTGCCTGGCATGACATGACATGGAGATGGCGCTGATGTTTGGACTTTGGAGTGTACATCCTTCCCGCTTTTGGTAGTCAATTCTTTAGGAAGGCCATCATTTTTATCTTCTAAGCTTCTTGCAAGCAATCTGAATCGGATAATATTACACTATACTTTGCATTCTGTTTTTAATTCTTCATATTATTTTCACTAATTTTAAGTAACAAGAACTATTTGATTGCCGTTCTTTTTCACTTTTGGCTTAATGTGGTATAGATATGAATGCAATTCTATATAGGAAATCATCTTATCTCTTTGTCTAGACTATTTTATAGTCTACCGGAACTTAGAGGGTGCTCTTTGGTCGCATGAGATTAAAATGCAAATCCAAAAGGTAGACCTACCTACTTGTCAACTGGACCTCTACATTTTATGGCATAGTCATCTCATACTCATAGCTACCTTGGCTAGGATTTTGACAAAAAATAGAGGGTTGACATCAGGTCGATAACCGGTCATAAAAACAACATCAAATCATTTATGAAGCTTTCTTATGCTCCATACATTGTGATGGGGGAATGCGTGGATGATAACGATGATGATGATGATGTAAGTAATAGGAACTACATACACCCTACAACTAATGCCTATATCAAATTATATGTCTATATGATGGGCAGTATACTGCTTATGCTAAATTTTACTTCAATTCAACATCATGTGATGCAAACCTTTTCCATTACAAACTTTTTATTTACTCATTTAGATTTTTTTATTTTATTGAACCAGTAAGTTATCCACCAACTCATTTGATACCATATTCATGTAGAGAGGACGATTTCCCGATCCATGGAGTCTCAAACGCAACCATTGGCATTCTAGGAGGCGGCCAATTGGGTAAAATGATGTGCCAAGCTGCAAGTTGCATGGCAGTCAAAGTGATCACTTTGGATCCACTTGACAACTGTCCTGCAAGTGGTGTGTCTCATTATCACGTTATTGGAAAGTTTGATGACGGCGAGACTGTCCGTGAATTTGCGAAGAGGTGGATATTGTGTACACAAAGTTTTTTCTTTCATCCAGAGTTCTATGTTTATTTCTTTTTTTTCCTCTTTAGATGTCAGGTGCTAACTGTTGAAATCGAACATGTCGATGCTGATGCACTAGATAAACTTGAACAACAAGGAATTGACTGCCAACCTAAAGCTTCAACCATAAGGATAATCCAGGTTAGTAATGCTCTCTTTATAATTATTTCTTTTCTTGACGTAGAAAGCATTTACAAGCACTAAAATTTTGGAATCATCTTGAAGTGCTTTCATATTTAGAAATGACTTTATAGTCAACTCAGTCAATGAAGAAGTCACGAAGGCTGGATTTGTCAGATGATCCATCGGTAATATAGATTTAAGTAGTCATAGGGTGCCAAATGTCATGGCCAGAGTGTTCCTGCCAAATGTCACCCAAAAATCCTGCAGACAAGTGCCCCCCAGATAACATAGTGGAAGTTCTTAAAAGCGGTTTTGAATCCACTGATAATTCAGAAATGTAGAGCAAGTAATAGGACAGGCTCCAAGAGAATTTAAGAGGCTTGATCTCAATACATATAAATTGTCATTTTTCTTACTCAACCTGCGACAGGGTCCCAGGAAGAGGTAGTGGATCTGTTGTGAATGAAGGATGCATTTGGTCTTGTTGGATCACATATCAACACGAAGCTAACTGTAAGCTGGGAGAATCACCCATCAAAAAAAGTCATAGGGGTGGATGCCTCTGGTCATAGGGCAATTCCACAAGAATATGCTGAGTCAATCCTTTAGAAGATGGCCTACTGAAGCCTAGGTATATGGCCCAGAGTGCAACCCCATTACATCATCCACTGCTTTGTGCAGTTACATTGACACCTTAGGCCATTCCTTTCCCATCAGTTACTAAATAAAACTGATTGTGGTAATACCTCTCACATCACCCAATACTAAGGCACCCAAATCTATGTGAAGAACACAATCATTACCATATTTGCTGCTACTGCATCTCGTAGGTTAAGCATAAGAAGAGGTGTAGCCTAAGGTCCACCTACCTAGCTTCCTTTTACCGACCTCTATTTAGCAGGTCTAGAATCACACATACTTCTCTTTAATGCTTCCAACTTAGAACCGAAGTCATGCTTACTTCCTTTAACCCTTCCGACAAAAAATTCATTGGCAGCCCAATGTGCAAAGAAGCCTAGACATCGGTGTAGGCTACAATATTTCTGTGGTGTCAATGACTAGTAATAAGAAACTTCCTTTATAGGAAAAGAATGTTAGAGATCTTGTCATATTATTTGTCAATTTAATTTCATTTTTCTTAAATTTATGCATGACATAAGCAATATGAAAAACATGTTAATCACATACGGTTTCTTACAAAAACACTAGACCATGTTTTAGTAGAGAAAGACGGGCATCATGAACTTGGATCATCTCCTCGCTAACGCTGGTTAATTTAGGTTGAGACCCAAATGCAAATTATTATTCATGCGACCTGTATCCACTCGTATCCCAGACATCATTGTTGTATTAGGGAAATTTTATTTTTTTATTTTTCAATTAGGTACGTCTTAAGAGTATCCAGGGTGAATCAGGTCGTACAACTAGATAATTCCCACCTGATATACACTGGATTCAGGTGCGTAATCCATTTTGAAGAATTTATCTTTTGTAGGCTACAACCTTTGATTGCACATTTAGTCCAGGTTGTGCCAAAGTTTCATTTCCGTTGTTTCCTTTCAGTATTTTCTTTTTGTTTGGATACTTTATTCAACCATTGCATAGGATAACTGGCGAAACATGCTAATTCCTTCTTTCTCCTATTAATCCAGCATGGAGGTGCTTGTGGAGCTGGAGTAACTGATAACTCCACGATGTCATCCTCCATTCAGAAATATTTTTTTCTTTTCCCAAAGGACTAGAATGTTGGATTGTTTCGTTCCAGAATGGAGAACGCTAAATTTAACGAATCTAATTTGTTTGAGTGAATGGAATAACCCGTAATCCTAACTATAGTTCTAACTTGCATTGAATGATGCGTACATCAAATAATGGATGTTAAATTGCAATTTCAAAAAAATTCTTTCGTATTGGAAGTACATATGATTGGAGAGCATACTACATTCTGGAAACATGTCTTTTGTTGTGCTAAAGCATTGTGAAGAAGCCTACCCCTGTTGTATCTTGTACAATACCACGTAACATTCACACTACAGTTTTTGGTCCACTGACCTAACATTCCACATTCTGGGAACATTGTTCTTGACTATTTATCAAGGTTTTAAGTATCAGATTGAACTGATATGTGTTGGATTGGAATTGTAGGGTCTGAAACTACCCGCTACTGACCAATTCAAAACCACCCAAACCCCAGGAACTGTTGAAGTCAGATACTTATAGGAAGGGTCTGAAGCTTGCTATTATATTCTTTGACAGTATGCAGTAATTATTCTATCTTTGTAGTGTCTGCCTCATAAGTTATTGTCCCTTGAAGCTTTGAAGGATCAAAATATTCACTGTTGCTTTTTGGTATGAAAAGTTTTGTTCAGCGTCCTCTCTAATATTGCCTAATAATTGCTTGTTTAAAAAATAAAAATACTCTTCTGACATACCTTTTACTCTTACGTCGTCTTCAAAAGGCTACCTGTTCTATTACCTTTAATTATTATTATAGTAATCACAATCAGTAAAAATTTGGTTGTTAGGAATTCATATCTAGTTCTTTCAGTTTTTATATAAAATTTGAGATGGACTGTCCCACTGAGCTTCATCTATTTTAAATGTTATTGCAGGACAAGTATATTCAAAAGGTTCATTTTTCTCAGCATGGGATTCCACTTCCTGAGTTTACGCAGGTTATACATTATTCTCTCGGTTTATACAAGAATTATAATCTTGAAGTTTAAGGTATTTATCTTTTGAAAGTTCTGTCAGGGCAGATAGATAGTATAGCAAGTGCTGAGAGAGCTGGGAACTTGCTTGGTTATCCTTTGATGATTAAAAGTAAAAGACTGGCTTACGATGGGAGGGGAAATGCTGTTGCTCACAGTAAAGAGGAGCTTCCTTCTGCTGTTAGTGGTAACATAATCACAGGCTACAACCTTTCCTTTTTAATTTGCTCACTCTCTGACTTACAAAGCTAACGCAAAAGTTTAATCAGTTTTTATGTTTGGTCTGGGATTTTTTTCTTTTCTGCTTGCTTCAAAACTTTTCTTTCAGGGAAATGAAATCCTATTGGTATAAATCAACAGCTACTGTAACTTTCTTTATGTTGCTTGTGTATATTTTTGAACATTAGACTTTTGAGCAAATGAACGACTAAGCTAAGTTTTGATTGCAATAATGATACATATGTTGTCACCTGATTAGTGAGTTTTATAAATCATGCTTACTGCTTCAGAACACCATATCTTAGACTAGGATGCTTTGAGTGCCCTCTTAGTGTTTCTCAGAGAAATTAATGTTTCATCTTTCCAGCCATTTTGCATCTAGTCCCTTTGCCATATGTGCATTGCTGCTTCTTTTCTTCCTATTTATTTTTAAGGATAAGTTGGTTAGAGATGTTATCCTGCTGCAGTTCTTAACATGTTCTGTCTCCTTTCAGGTATCTTACTTTTAGTAGATGAAAATCTAGTGACAATTGAAAGGCAAATTACAAAGGCACTACTAAGCCCTTTCTGTTAGGTGTTCTTTAGCCTTTTCCATTTGGTGATGAGTTGACCCTCTTACCAAAGGAGTTGAAGCTTTGAAGATAGATATTATTTCATGTTTTATTGAGCTGATTTTAGTCTGTGATACTTGCAATTTTCACCCTCATGACGTGTATCGGCAACTGGGTGGAGCCTAGGCGCTAGGCGGACATGGGGCGCCAAGACACTAGTCAACGCGTAGGCGGAATTAGGCACTAGGCGTCCGGTGCCCATCCGACTACCGCCTGACTACTTTTACAACCTTTGTATCAACTACAATATATCAATATTTTATAGATACTTATCGTCGTTATTATCACCATCCAAGACTTCTTCCATCAGAATAGAGTCAGCTATGGAACGTGAGAAAGCTCCATACAAGATTTGACTAAGTATAACCGGTTGTCGACCTGATGTACACAAGCATGATATGCTGGTCAGCTTAGAACATAAAGTACGGTCTGGACATGCTATAGGGAGGCCTGATATGAATTCTAGTTTCTTAAAGCAGGCTATTTGAAAGAAGAAATTTCTTAACCCAACAGAAAGATTATCCCGATCTGTTGACGACTTAAATTATGGTTAATCGAGTGAGATGAGGTTGCAAGCCCGACTTTCATTCCGATCGACGGGTTCTATTTGGAAATTGCTTTCCGTCCTAACCCTCTAAGTTGGTGATAAATTCCTAGCCAAGATAGCTATGAGCATGGATGGGCCATGTCATAGAACCTAAGTGGCAGACAGGTAGAAGTACCTTTTCGATTGCAGTGTAAACTCATGCAATCAAAGAGCACCTTCCAAGTTCTATAAGAGTCAAAGAGGTAAGATGATACAATTTGCTGTAGGAAATTGCATTCATCTCTATGATACATTACGCCAAAGAGTAAACTAATGACAATCCCAGTATTTTATAGATATTTATACAACCCAAAAGAACGAAGGACACAATTTCTTGAAACACTGATAGTTGTAGTGCTACTTCATAACTGGTAAAATAAATGAAGTGAGTAAACATGAAAATCATATAATTCTTCTTGAAAAAGATAACCCATCAATGTAGTTTCTTTAGTAGATTTTTTTTTTCTTTACTATTATATAGTTAGGATGGTAAAGTTAGATGCAACTGAGCACCCTTTAGTTAACTGTCGTAATAAGTACTCCAATGGATCAGTTCCTAAGTTGATGTCTAGGAACCATGGTCCCACCTGTGAGTTGTCAGTGTCTCCTGTTAATTGTAATAGAAAGATTGTGGAGTATCCTTATAATGAAATAAAACAGAGCTACATGATTTAGGTGTGAATTTATGTTAAAGTGCATTGTTTAATAATTGTGCTTGCTATTCTTCATGAAATTTATGTGATTTAGGTTTAGAGTTGTATTCAAGTACCTGAATGAAACTTTGGGGCTGCTGCATATAATATATTTCTTATTCTGTTAATCCTATGTAGTAATTATTATGCATTCTTTTTTCACTAGGACACGTATCAAACACACCATTGACACTCCAAAATACACTAGGACATTCCAAAATAGGTGCCGTGTCCTTATCGTGTCATGTCCATGGAACATAGCTCTTTCATTATATTGTGTAGATGTTTTGGGTACATATGTGCCCATTCTTGTTTGCAATAGGATTGAGCTGGATGCTTATTGTTTCAAGTTACAATAAGTGGATTTCCAGCCCTTAAACATTAATTCATGTTCGTGATAATACTACTTTTTTTTTTTCTTGCAGCATTGGGAGGATTTGCCCGTGGCTTATATGTAGAGAAATGGACACCATTTGTGAAGGTTGACCTTGAATAATTTTGTTAATGCAATATCAAAATTCTATTTTATATTAGAGAATTATCAAATACATAAAGATAATTCGATGTGTTATATTATAAAATCTTAGTCTCATTCCAGCACCACATCTTTGGTTCCTGATAATTCTGTATTTATTTCCTTGCTTTTATTTAAAGATCTCTCTCTCTCTCTTTCTCCATTGTTTCTCTGGAAACTCTTAAAAAACCTTGTTATAACTCTCCTCAATTTATTTGTCTTGAAACTCCTATTGTTCAACTTTGCGTTTGTGTCATTCTATGTCCCTCTTTCATGCTCCTTTTACTCCTATCAATTGGTTCTTTGAGAATTCCTTTTCAACTTTGTGGTCGTGTACAACTTTTTACGTAACAAAGTAAAACTGTTGCAATACCAACCTAATTTCTTCATCTCTGTTTGATTTAGGAGCTCGCTGTCATTGTTGCTAGGGGAAGAGATGGTTCAGTTTCATGCTATCCTGTGGTTGAAACTATTCACAAGTAAGATGATACAGTTCTATGGTTATGTAATAAGCGGCATCGGTCTTTCTTCTGTTGTATTTCATCTTGCTAACATGAAATGACCTGGAGGGTTACCTCTTAGGAGGTCATTTCTTCTTTTCTATGCAGACTGATTTGTTACTCAGACTGTTTTCTGATTTTTTGGTATTTTTAGGGATAACATTTGTCACATAGTAGAAGCTCCAGCTAATGTGCCTGGAAGGATAAAGAAGCTTTCTGTTGATGTTGCCCAACAAGCTGTTAGTTCCTTGGAAGGTGCTGGCGTCTTTGCTGTGGAATTATTTTTAACAAAAGATGGGAAGGTCAGTCTTATTTTCTTACACATCTTGACTTTATCTTGTATATTCTTTTACACTTGTCCATTAAGGTATTCTGCTTGTTTCCTGTTCAGTTTGTGGTACTTAGGGTCTTATGTAGGACACATTTCAATGTAAATTGATTGTACCTTATTTTAATTAGGTTTTGCTGAATGAAGTAGCTCCTAGACCTCACAACAGTGGCCATCATACAATTGAATCTTGCTATACCTCCCAATATGAGCAACATCTGCGAGCAGTCATTGGTCTTCCACTCGGAGATACATCAATGAAAACTCCAGCTGCGATCATGTACAACATACTGGGGGAAGATGAGGTAATGCTTTTCTTACACTAATCTTCATTGACACTGATTTACTTGTTCAGATCTACCTTTAGGATCTCTTTGGTAAACTGTAAGATTAGGAGAATTTGGATCTACACTTTCAAGGGATAGAAAATGCATGGTTTCATGCGCTTTCTTGTCCATTGTAATTCCAAAAATGTGTTTGATTTGTTAAGAAAGTGGAAAACTGGAAAGTGAGAAGTACATTATAATAATAGTAAATATCAATTAAATTCTTTATAATTACAAGATACTAATAATAATTATTAATCATCTTAATTAATAACTAATTATTATAGGTATATCTTAATATTAAATACTAATTAAATTATCTTACTAAATTGATAACTAATTATTAACATGATATCTTTAACCAATTATTTTATTTTAGGTTAAACAATTAGTGTAAAAATAGTAAGTATTATTATTTAACTATCTTAATTATTTGAGAGAGAGAGAGAGAGTATAAAAAAAAATAAAAAAAATCCTAAACTCTACTTTCCAGTCCACATCCTCTTCTTTGGAAGAGTGGATGTTAAAAGTTGAAAGTGAAGGGAACTAGGGTTGGGTGTACGGTTCTAGGATCTGCGATTATGATCTGGCCCGAACCGTAAATTGCCCAAACAAGTTGGTTCCTAAAATTTGAATTTAAACGGACCGGATCGTTTGACATTAACGGGTCAGGACGGGTCATATTTTCAAAGTAAACGGGCTTCGACCCGTTTTCGGGGGCAGAATAGGGATTGTGTGATGCATATGCGACAATTCAGGATGGTGCTGCAAGGGTATATAGGTATTATTATTATTTAATTATTTTCTTTCAGTAAAAATCCTGTTAACTTATATTTGCAACAGAACGAAAAGAGTTGTTCAAATTGCTTAATTTATTCTTTATTCAGATTTTGAAGAAAAGGACTTCCAAAAAGGATGAAGTTATATATATATATATATATATATATATATATATATATATATATATTTATATATATATATGTGTGTGTGTGTGTGTGTGTGTACGAACAAGCCTAGAACAAGTTATGCTGATGTTTTAGTCTAACATATAGGTTCAAATTTAGCAGCTAGAAACTTTCACATGGAACACTTAACAGACTTTGTATCTCTTCTAATTCTAGAATTTGTATCAAAGAACACTTCTAACAAACATATAACAAGAGAGAGCTTTGTGTGCTGATATTTTAGTCTAATATATATGCTGATATTTTAGTCTAATGTATATCAGACTTTGTATCTCTTCTAATTCTAGACTTCTATCAAAGAACACTTCTAACAAACATATTATAAGAAAGAGCTTACATGATTTTTGTGCAAAACGATTATTCTCATCTCAAGATCATCTAACAGTCGACCACAATCTTACATGACCAAATTTTGCTTCAAGGTGAATGAACTACTTGAGATAAATGGACGGACTGGATATAAACTCCAAATAAATACGTTCTAGGTTCAACTTCTAATTCAGAACTTCAGGTGTTAAAAATTTTCAGTAAGAATTCTAACCTTTTCAAGCGTTCAGTTCAGAAGAACCTCATATAAAAGAGTTTTTCCAGCTAGCTATTGTTGCTGCCATGCCCCAGCCACATTTTGAACCCGTTTGGACCTGCGGGTCGCTCCATTTTGATCCGTTTCAAACGGTCCCAATCCGGTCCGGTTCCAAAAAAAATTCGGCCCGTCCTGCTAAAGAACGGCTCCGGTCCAGTTCTATAAAATTTGGGCTCGGCTCGGCTCGGCTCCTGTGCCCACCCCTAAATGGAACAAAGTGGGGGACAAGACTTTGTATTGCAATGATGGCATAGAGTTTTCACTTCAAATCCAAGTTGTGAACCAAACAATAGATTTTGAAAAACTCCTCCACAAGGTTTGGTACTTTCCACTCCCAATTTCAAGTTACCAAACAGGCCCTTATGGTTAGTACTGAAAGGTAAACGATGATTCAAAGAAACTTCATTATCTGGCTTCTTCGGACAACATCCTTGCCTCTTTTTTTCTTTCTTTTCAGTCAACAGATTCAACACCAAAGAAATTTCCAGTCAAAATGTTTTTGAGCGAGACCCCCCATTAATTAACCATTGGAACATACTAAATTAAGTTAGCATTGGGATTATGCAAAATTGAGGCAGATGTTCCTTCCAATGTTTTGGTTGACACAAAATAAAAAGTAATTCATTATTCAGTTGCTCTGATTCACATATTTCTTTCTACCTTGCAAATACTAATCAGGAGTGGACAGAGTAAAAGCACCCGTTTAGCTTATTAACGTTATAATCTTCCAGTATTGTATTTGTTCAACCAACACAAAATTACTGAGGGAAAGAGATGCTAAATTGGGATGGATCAAAAACTGAATAACCCTTTTGCAATAAAACACTGGAATATTCAAGCTTGTTCTTTGAGGAGTGGCATTGGATTTGTGATTTTATGGTATTGAGGTGTGGGTATAATCCTCCTGATTGTGAGTGCTTAGGTATGAGGTTCACACTAAATGAAATTCAGGTAGCAACTTAAGACCTATCCTAGTGGGATACTGGTGATTCAATCCTGTCCCATTCTATTGTCCATTCTATTGCAAAAACATGTTGACCAATAATAAGACTAATGGAGGAAAATGATTTATATGTAGTTGACCCAAATATTTAGGGTAAAGACGGGATAAATACTTTTTTCTTTCTTTATTCTATTTATTTAGTTGACCCAAAATATTTGAATATTACCCTTGATTGCATGAGCTTAAAATGCAGATCCAAAGGTAGGTCTGCCTACCTTCTAATTGGCCGCCTAGGTTTTATGGAATGACCCTATGATGCTTATAGCTTCCTTGGCTAGGATTTTGGCAACAACATAGAGGGTCGTCGCCAGGTCAAAATCCGATCGTAAAAATCTTTGTCAAAACTTTTGTAGAGCTTTCTTATTGTCCAAATCCGACCCCAGTTTGATGTGAGTTTGATGTGAGTTGACTTGGACGGGAATGGTGATGATGATTATCCCCTTTGTACTCTTTTTGTGTTTGTTTTTTAGAACTTTGATCTCAGAAGGAAATTGCAATTGCCAAGGAGACTTTTACACTATTCCAGGATTTTCATAGTGGGTTACCAAAACTATCCTTAGTTTATTACAGTTTTAAAAAATGAAATTTATAGCTTCCTTTATAAATTAAAGATAATTTTGGTAACCCATTTTGAAAATCCGTGGACATTGTACAAGCTTCCTTGGCAATTACAGTTCCCTCTCAGAAATACCATATTCTATATTATTCATCCTTAATATCAGCTTACCTAACTAGCTGTTTGTTGTTGTTTACTTTAATAGATGTCATGGTCAAGGTCTAGAGTTTCTTTCTCCTTTTCAAGTGCTTTGGGTATTGTTTTTAACTTTCCATTTATATTTAGTGTCCTTAATTCTAACTTTCTGTCATCAACTTGCCAATGTGGATGTTATTTTCCTAATTTGACCTATCTATGAATTTGAAGTTGACAATACGGAATCATTGTACGATTTTTTAATGGCCTTCGTTTAGGGAGAACCAGGGTTCTGTTTGGCTAACCAGCTGATTAGTAGGGCATTAAGTGTTCCTGGAGCTAGCGTTCATTGGTATGGCAAACCAGGTGGGAAAGACGTAGTTATGCTCATTTTATTATGGTATAAAAGTTTGATTTCTGCTTGGGTTTTCATGACAACTTGATATATCAATCTTGTAGAAATGCGGAAGCAACGGAAGATGGGCCATATTACTATTGTAGGCCCTTCAATGAATATTGTCAAAGCTCGTCTGGATCAAATATTGAAAAGTGAAAATTTAGGAGGCAATACTGCAGGTTGGTTGATGATATCTTCTTTTTCCCTCTACGAGTTGAAGAAAGTCTTGCTTTACTTCCTTTCCGATATCAAGATTATCCAGTTCATTGAATTTCTTTATTTACAACATCAACATGCAAGTTCTATCTATTGTCATAACATCCAAGGATTTTTGGCTCTTGTATAATATTGTTTATTCATAAACATAATTGAGGTCGATGGTATATTGGCATGTTTCTGTTCCTTGATCATCATTTGCTGTCTCATTTTGTTTCTATTTTCTAAATAGCTTTCTTTTGCAACTTGCTTTTTTTATATTAATTCATGTTAATAGTAATTCCGAAGAAATAAATATTATCAAGGAACATATGGAACTTCTATTTCAAAATAAATCCCATAATACAACTTGCCTTGTAGATCTGCATGATAGTCGATCTAAAGTTTAGTTTACTATAGCTAGCTTAGAATATGATAGCATCTTAATATAAAGAAGTGGTCTTATTGTAATAAAAATAAAATTGTGATTGGGTGCAGTAACTCCACAAGTTGCTGTTATAATGGGTTCGGATTCTGATCTTCCTGTGATGAAGGACGCTGCAGAGGTTTTGAAGAATTTTAATGTGCCATTTGAGGTTGTCCTACTCCTGTTTCAATAACTGTTTTATGGATAAATATGAAGGATGTTTGTATCAACCTAGAGTTCTTACGTAAACGCCATTGTTTGTCAAAAATTTCAGCTAACAATTGTTTCGGCACACCGGACACCTGAGAGGATGTACTCTTTTTCGTTATCTGCCAAGGAAAGAGGAATCCGAGTCATTATTGCTGGTGCTGGTGGTGCAGCACACTTACCAGGTTTGTTCCTCTGAATATTGGTAGTCTATCACTGTTCACCACTTGAAGATGTTGTTGATCTCACCTAGAGAAGGTTTCATTTTCCAGGCATGGTGGCTTCATTGACCCCATTACCTGTTATAGGCGTCCCAATACGAACTTCGTCTCTAGATGGAGTCGACTCCCTTTTGTCAATTGTGCAGGTACGCAATGTTATTACTCTCATCTGTTATATACAAGAAAATAGCCTGAAATATGAAATATGTAAAAAGTTTTGCATGTTGTTTACTTGAGAAGATTATGGTAATATGTTGTTGAATGAACATGAATCTAATGGTTGCCACAGCAAAATCAAATTGGACTCTCTGGTTGATTAGAAGAATTAGCATGTCTACTTGTTTTACATTGTAGGTATAGCGAGTATAGGGGTGATGAATTCAAGTTGATATGATCATAACAATAAAGCTATGGTGAAAACATGTGTATTTATAGGGCTGGTGATATGCTTATAGTTCCTTGGAAAGTATCTAAATAGTCCAGCAGATGAAGTTAGGGTTTTTGGTCATTTCTTGAGTCTTTAGATTAAGCTCCATTTACTTTCATTTTCTTCAACAGGGTTTCTCCTTCCTCTCCATATCATGCTGATAAGAGAAGTCTTTCCCTACTCATCTGTTTAAAAGTATGAGGTTAAGGTTTTTGGTGATTACTAAGTTCTTAGATTAAGGTTTGTTTGCCTTTCATTTTCTTTCCTATGGATTTCCTCCTCTCTCCGTATGATGCCTGATAAAGAAGTCACATAACATCCAGTTTCTTTCTAAGATGATGAAGGTTTTATTGCTACTTGAGCTCTTAGATCAAGTTGCACTCGCCTTTCAGTTTCTTCCATGAGGTTTTCTCATGTCCTTATCATGCTATAGCCTGTCTTTCCATTAAATCTTGTTCTCTCTCCTTAGGTTTTGCATACTTTTCTTTTGTTGGTGCTAAATGTTTTTACAAGAATAACCTGCTAAAGAGTTATGTAAGAATTTATCTAGCTTTCTTCCCATAGATTTTTGTCTAGATGCAAAACTTGGCAACTTCATCTTGTGACAATAGTGCACAGACCTCGCACAGCTATCTTCTTTTAACTTATCCTAGCAAATCAAGTTGTGGTTACATATCCACACAAACAAACAAACAAATAAAGAAGGGTAATAAGTAGGAAACCTCCCTGATGTTTTCTAGTTTGGTACCCTCCTAACATTAATTCATAGAAAGTCCTCGTCATCCAATTTTTCGTGAACCTGTTAGTTTCAAAGTGTCAAATCACAATGATATCCCAGCTTTGAGTATTTTAATCTATAAACTCTTATGTGTTGTGAAAGAAACTCTCCCTCCATCCCAATCACCATGCTAGTAACCCTCCTTCCTACCCACAAGGGTGGCCGCAGCCTTGCTGCTGGAAATCCCCCTTGCACTCTCTCTCTCTCAAGACTCACTCCTTCTATTGGTCACTTTCTTGTAATTTGTGAGGTTTGGCAAGGAGGTATCATCAGTGCTGGCCGTCGCCAGCAAAGAGGGAGGAATATCGGGAAATGTGAGTTTGGTGAAGAACATGGTGATAATTTTCTTCAATCATAAAAGTAAATACAGTAGTATTTAAAAAAAAAATTGTTTCAAATTAGGCAAATGAAACACATTATTGTCACTTGACACTCGTAGACCACAGTTTTTGAAAATGGATGTTAGATGCCAAAAGTCTAAAGTTAGGGGGCTAAGTCTAAGATGCCAAACTGGAAAAAGTGAAGGGTTTCCTGCTAACTAGTAACTATCCAATAAAGAATGTATATATACACAAACTTATTGATCTTGTTTCAAACACATGATACAAGATTTAAGAGGTATCTACCTGCTGACTACATCTAAGCTTCCATGTTAATGAGTTGGTATTGCCCAGCTTTTCACTATGTAACTAAAAGTTATTGGAGCATCACTTCACTTCACTGACCTGATTATCTATGCTGTACTTTTTTGGTAGAATTCGATATTTAAGAACAATATCAATATTTAAGAACTTGCTCCTCTGAAAAAATAATACAGCAAATGTAAACAATATTTAAGAAGAAAAAATGAAATATTTTTTGTGGAGAAATATAACATAAGAAGCTCTATATGGTTCATGTGAAAATGATTGCAAACTTGAAGGCATTATGTTTTTTCATGAACTATATAGAAGTTTGGGATTTCTTTGAAGTACCTTGTCGACTTCATAATCATGAAGAGAATTTGAGAATCATGGGGTTCGCCCAGATCTTCAGGTTTAAGCCTTTGAATCAATGCCAAAAAAACAACAACATTGTTTTCCCTTCACGATTGCATAAAGCAAGTTGTATTATCATTTTCCTTGACCTGAGTTGGTATTCTTGAGAAGATTTTATAGGTTGGCCTTGAAAATGAGTAGAAAGAGACAAATTTCCCTGCTAGACATTTATATTACTCATCATTTAGTGCACTACTCTCTGACTTTCTTATCAAGTTTCAATTGGCTCCACGGATAAAAGTAAAACAAACATTGGATGATTTATTACTGGAATACATGGATATGTTGGACCATTTTAATATTAGAAATAACTGTGAAAGGAAACTTCGGAGAAATAAGGGAAAGCTTGCAGATACTAAGACACTGTACTTTAGAAATTTAGTCTCTTGGACTCGATCGATCATCTCTCTTAACACCTACTTCCTACTCAGACCATGATAAACGTAAGTCTACCATCTGCTTTTCCTAGTATCACAACAGTAACACGAGTGCAAGTTAAGATTAACACCATCAGGTTCAAATATGAGGTTGGAGCAATAACATTAGATATATATAGATTTATTTGTTATGATGTTAATGGTATAATAAACCTCCCATTTGTTGCGATAACTATTTGTAACACATGATAGTTACAAGTTCCATGGTTATTTATTTCACATTGGTTCTGGTGAATGTCTATTTTTATGTCTCAAACTTTAAAATTGACACAGTTTCTTTCGTACATGTGATGTCCATAAAGTGTAATTATTTGTTATTGCATATAAGTGAGGTTGGTATTCTTTTCTCTCTTAGATGGTTTAGAATGTTCCAAATGGTGTTCCAAGTTTCTACAAAGTTGTCCCGTCTCAGTGACTAAAATAATTCTTGTAGAGGTTGTGGATGAATGATTTCGCAAGGCTCCACCATCTGTCCTAGATTCCTTTTATGTTACATTTTTAAAAAAATCTCAGTTATTTAGCTTTAAGATATTTATTCATTCTCCTCTGTTGTATCTTTGACCACTCTTATAGATGGGGTGCCATTCTTTTTTTACTTCGTCAGTTTGTCATAGAAATGAATTCATTCCCCTATAGCAGATTGTATCATCCAAGATAGAAGGCTGGTACGGACAGAACTAGGGTCCACTGATGAGAGAGGGCAAAAACTTGAAATTTATACCTCGTATTTGCTTTCAGCAAAAGGTTATGCTGGGTTGGATGGTGGTGTTGAGGATATGGTGGTTCCCCAGGTCATGCTTTTGATCCGTCATTCAGCTCTAAAAACTTGTCAGTTCTTTAACATTGCTGACCCAATTCTGATGGGAGAAGGCTCGAATGGTGGTGGCGTTTGAGTTGACCAGCCATGTAGGATTCTTTTTCTTGTAGCCAAATGTCAAGCTTGCCTAATTGTGTGTGAGTATAATGTTCCACATCGATTATACAAGATGGCTCTGTACCTGAAGACCTTATTTTTACCAGCTCTATATTCTACGTGAATTATACAAGATGACTGATAGAAACTTGACAATCAGGCAGCCTTCAATAAAGAGGCCAAACTAGTGGCAGAAGTGTACTATATCTTATGGCTTAGACAATCTCACTTATTGATCCTATTGATGTTTTGACATGTAGGCACGAAACTGAAATCTATTCTGGTATAATTAGTAGATGAAAGGCCAAAAATTTAAAAACTATGAGATCATTATGGTATATATTATTATGTTATTGCCATTTAGCAAAGTAAAGTTTAAATACTTTTAGCTTATGCATATGGAGGTAAGTCTGCCTACATCTTGACCCTCCTCTCCCCGGGACCTTGCATAAGTGGGTTCCCCGGGACCCCGAGACACCTTTTTTTATGAATCTGCAGCTGTACATATTATTTTCTTCATGTCTATTTACCTTTTGTGCTCTTCAGTGTCGAGTTATTGGTTCCTTCTTGACGCCGTCAAATTTTTGTGTTCTTTGGCTTGTTTTGACCAGTCTTCCCGTAAGTCTTCAGTTGTAGAGAACATTTGACGAATTTATTTATGCAAGTTTATGTGAAATGTGAAACTTGCAACCTGGTAAATAAGTAACTTGAAGACTTTTGTTAGGAAGATGTGATCTACATGGTGAAGTTATTCTAATTTTTCCACTTGGCTATGTACAAAATTTATGCATCTTCAATTTAAGATATTGTAGCTGATGGATAATCTCGTCTCGTGGCAACTGCTGTTTCTGATCTTAATTTTTTTTTTTTTTCTGTACCAAAATTATGTATGAAGATGCCAAAAGGAATTCCAGTTGCTACAGTTGCAATTGGAAATGCTGCAAATGCAGGTTTACTAGCAGTCAGGATATTAGCAGCTGGGGATGCTGATCTGTGGGACAAGTGAGTCCTTCGGCTTGTTGATTTTCTTAAGAGAAAAATCAATAACTCTAAATGAATTTTACTCGCCGGCATGCACTTTCTTGCTTATACCATCTACTTTTCTGGTAGGCTGATCAAATATCAAGAGGATTTGAAGGACACTGTACTTGTTAAAGCAGATAAGCTTGAGGTGGAAGGGTGGCAAAGATATTTGAACCCCTGATTTCCCATGTTTGTTGTGCCAAGATGATGTGTATGTACACTATGATTTGAATCTAAATATATTAGTTTCTGGTAAGAATCTTATTCTGTAAGTTTACATGCAGGCTCTAAAATTTTATACTCAGAAGGATCGGAGCTGGAGAAGATGGCTCTGAAATAAAGAGTATTGCTAACTTCCAAAATATGAGAAAAAGAGTTGGAAAATCTTCCCATTTTTACTTTTTGGAAGTGATTCTGCTTTGAGATAATCTGTGCTAAACTTTGTATTGAGCATGACCTATTACCGAGTTGAAGACTTTGCTGCTGTGCGAGTTTGAGAGATTTTGTTTTGGTTCCTCGCATGGCATTCTAAGATTTGTTTCCACAAAACTTTTCATGTAACTTAACTGTAGCATCCATGTACCCTAAATTATATCGTAGATGTATCTTATGAACTTGAAGCATAGTGAGGCGCTAGCGAAAATAGGATTTTAGAGCTTCAATGGTATTCTTGACTTTTTATCTCATTTTTCTATCTGATCATTGTTTCTATCTGAAGTAAATGATACTGTTTGGTCATGGACAAATGTCACATTTTCCTGCTATCTTGTTTCCTTTGACATGAGTTGGTATATTTTCAATAGCATTATTTAAATTGTTGGGTGTGGTGTGTGTGGCCAGTCAACCCACCGTTATATCATGACTTTTTATAAGGGCACTGTATTTTTTTTTTTACAAATTTTTCACTCAAAAATTTACTCAAGACGGCCCATGGGAAACAATTTTTGGAACTGTTGACAGTCCACCCAATTTGTGGGACTGTCAAAATTTTAAATTTTTTGACAATCCAAAAAATTTATGAACATGTTCTATTTAGGACTCAAATTTTTTGAAAGTCCTTTCCATTGATATTTTGACAGTCTTATAATTTTATCAATATCAAGCTGGTCCTACCTCTCCGCCCTCTCCTCCACCCTCTTCCGCCTCTGTTGCCAGCTCATGCGCCGCTCCTCCTCCGACCTCCTACTGTGCGGCGGACGAGGGATCGCGGACGAATGCGGAGATGTGAGGGCACTAGGTGAGGAGCTGGTCGGCGTTGAACTGGGCTCTCGTCGGAGGTCTCCTCGAGGATCATGCGGAAGCGGTCGAAGATGATGATGTGCTGGTCGCCGTTGACGGTGTAGATGGAGGAGTTGATGGCGGTCGCGGCAGCGCGGATGCCGAAGGCGGCCTTGGCGACGTTGGTGAGGAGGTTGACAGCGGCTTGGCTTCCCCTGGAGGCCATTGAAGGAGAAGGAGCAGGAGGGGGAGGGGGAGAAATTATAGGTGTAAACCCTAATTTGGGCAGTCCCCAGTAAAATTTTGAATGGCACACTTGTAAATACAAAAAAAAATTGGACTAGTTTTGAATAAGTTTTGTAGTGCCCTAATAAAAAGTCTAATATCATGAAATATACTCTTCATTTTTTTTTTTTTTTTTTCCTTCTCCCAGTTGTCTAGAAATGTTGGAGATATTTGTAGAAGATATTGGCCACCTGAAAATTTTAATATCTCATGTAGTTCATCTTGCATTGGCATTACTGGTATAAATTTGGCATTAGAGATCCAAATTCCAATACTTCTCCATCTATAGAGTGCAAATATGGCTATAAGGAATGTCTCCCTTATTTCAGGATCTAGAAGGTAGGTACAAGCTAGTTCGCCCTCTTGTGTCCTCACTTAAAGAGCAGTTTGTGTGACAAAATTCTTCAAAAGGAGGTCATCTTGGTGTACCGTTCCTCGTAGAGTAGGTCTGACAATCTCCTTCTGTCTCCCTAGGTTCTTGCCAAAGTGTTTAGTGGGCCGGGCTTTATTTGTATAAGCGAAGTAGTCTCAATACACAACTCGGTCTGGTCTGGTCGGGCTAACCTGGGCTGGATTTCTACAATTTGATGTATTCGACGTGAGTTACAACCATGCCTCTTGTAGCATTCTCCTCATAATTTCGCTTAAGTATTGTCAAATATAGGTTGGACTGAGATAACAAGGTTGGACTGAGATAACAAGTTTATCCCGAAGTACTTTTCCATACGGTCATTTTGGCTCAAACTGGAGCTTGTTTCGATCTCCCAGTCAAAAGTTATGATACTTTAAAGTTTTATATTTTATATTTTTGCCTGTAATATGTACGTCTTACTTCGGATGAAAATTCTCTCTACACGAATTGTGTTACTCTCGTCGAAAACATACAAATCGACCTATTGTGTGACGAAAAACTATTTGAACACAAATAGTTATGGCCGTTTGAAGTCTGATCGACGGCAGACGTAATATTCGTACGGTAGATTTTTTTTTTTGGTTCAATGATAACATATTTTATTATTTTGGATGTTAAACTAAATAAAAAAAATCAAAATCCAAAACTAACTAAATAGAAATAAACTAAAAAAAAATCCTGACAATTAAAATGAGGACAGTCCTCATTGTTTGTGGGACTGTCAAAATCCTGACAGTCCTAGTTTTATATAAAATTTTCAGTGGGTTAAAATTAGGACTGTCAAAATTTTGACAGTCCACATAGCTTGTGGGACTGTCAAAATTATGACAGTCCTAACAATTTGTAGGACTGTCAAAATTTTGACAGTCCTGATTATAACAGCCCCGAGTTTGGGCTAGCCCCGAGTAACAATTTGTGGGACTGTCAAAATTTTGACAGTCCTTCCAAGTGGTAGGACTGTCAAAATTTTGACAGTCCTGATTATAACAGTCCCGAGTTTGGGCTAGCCCTGAATAACTTTTAAGATGGCAAACTTGTAATTTTTTGTAAAAATTCAATGGACTAGTCCCGAGTAAAATGTGTAGTGCCCTTATAATTAGCCTATTTTTCTTCCTCTCTTCTTCTTCTCGCTAGTTCCTTCTCTTCTTCCCGCTATGTTGGCGCCGCGCTTGGCCTCCGTTCCCGCTGCGCGCCTCCCACTCCAGTGCGACCAAGCCCGCCTTTCCTCCTCCTCCTTTAAACCCTCTTCTCTTCCCGAACCCACACCAACGTTCAGTGGCGTCGGAAAAAAGAAGCCATTTTTACTTCGGCAACAGCAGAAGAGAGTTCCGTCGATGTCGTCTTCCCGAGGTGACTCCAGTTCTCCCATTGGGTACGTGCTTTCCCGTCGCTCGTCTTGTTTGGCATTTGGGAATAGACATTGCGTCGAACACTTGGGCTGCCTAGACCCTTTTTGTGATTGGAATTGAGTTAGAATTGTTCGTTGGTAAATGATAGCACCGAACACGACACGGGAACGCGGACGCACATTGATTTTGGTGCCTTCTACTTTATTTTGTACTATCCGTAGTATTGGTGTTGTGACCAACATGAAACGGATACGGACACGGCCCCTTTTCTGTTTTCGGAATGCCTGTTCTTATTTAAGGTTCAGTTGGCATTATTTTTCCAATACTTTGCTTAATTTAGTTCATTAATGGTTGGCCTATAGTACGAGTCTTAGACTGTTTGTTTGTTTTATTTGTTTTTAATGTAAGAAAAATGCTTAATGCTGTTTATGCCCAGTACAACTCCTGGATTTTTTTGAGTAAAATACGCTTTTTTTTTCCAAGGAAAATATTCATTAAAATTGGTACTTTTGAATAATCTAGAGTATTTTGGAAACTTGATTTAACGTAAGAAGTTGCATTTTGAAAATCCAAACTTTGGAAACGACCATGTTTTTGGACTTCTGGTTGTATTTGCAAAACTGCCGTTTAAAATAATACTAAGAATACTGTGCCTAGGCTATTAGTTGCTAGGCTTCGTCCTTGCAGCTTTATTGATGTTCCATGTTACATGACAGTTCTAATTGTTTTGTGAAGGTCCATATAGGTGTATAACACATTTTATTGGAACTAATATATGGCATCCGGTTTAAGTTTTTGGTCGACGGAGTGTGAGCTTGAAGCTATTTAACTTAGCAATACTATAGTCATGCATGCAACAATTTCCCCTATGGTTCGACTTTAAGAACAAGGCACCGATGCTATGTTGCACGGACACAAATACTGCACGATATAATAAATACACCGCAACGCAGACATGGCATTTAATTTGGCATGTTTAATGTATTCTTGGGGTGTCTGCGTGTCCAATACGTGTATTACAGAACATTGAGTTTGAAATAGTTTGTGCTTCCTAGCACCCAGCACAAACCATGCCAATTATAGCAAATTGGTGACATGATTAAGCAGAACAATTTCATAGAGATGGCTTAGACTAACGGTTGTCACATTTTTGTTAACTACCTTGCCCTTTAATTATTAGAAATCCTAACTAAAATGCATCACCTCTTACTTCTACCCTATGTTGCAAGGATACCAATACGACACTACATGATGGTGCAAACACAACACTGAGATTGGCGTGTCCTAGTACATTTTGGGTGTTTGTGTTGTGTCTAATACGTGCCTGGCATGACATGACATGGAGATGGCGCTGATGTTTGGACTTTGGAGTGTACATCCTTCCCGCTTTTGGTAGTCAATTCTTTAGGAAGGCCATCATTTTTATCTTCTAAGCTTCTTGCAAGCAATCTGAATCGGATAATATTACACTATACTTTGCATTCTGTTTTTAATTCTTCATATTATTTCCACTAATTTTAAGTAACAAGAACTATTTGATTGCCGTTCTTTTTCACTTTTGGCTTAATGTGGTATAGATATGAATGCAATTCTATATAGGAAATCATCTTATCTCTTTGTCTAGACTATTTTATAGTCTACCGGAACTTAGAGGGTGCTCTTTGGTCGCATGAGATTAAAATGCAAATCCAAAAGGTAGACCTACCTACTTGTCAACTGGACCTCTACATTTTATGGCATGGTCATCTCATACTCATAGCTACCTTGGCTAGGATTTTGACAAAAAATAGAGGGTTGACATCAGGTCGATAACCGGTCATAAAAACAACATCAAATCATTTATGAAGCTTTCTTATGCTCCATACATTGTGATGGGGGAATGCGTGGATGATAACGATGATGATGTAAGTAATAGGAACTACATACACCCTACAACTAATGCCTATATCAAAATATATGTCTATATGATGGGCAGTATACTGCTTATGCTAAATTTTACTTCAATTCAACATCATGTGATGCAAACCTTTTCCATTACAAACTTTTTATTTACTCATTTAGATTTTTTTATTTTATTGAACCAGTAAGTTATCCACCAACTCATTTGATACCATATTCATGTAGAGAGGACGATTTCCCGATCCATGGAGTCTCAAACGCAACCATTGGCATTCTAGGAGGCGGCCAATTGGGTAAAATGATGTGCCAAGCTGCAAGTTGCATGGCAGTCAAAGTGATCACTTTGGATCCACTTGACAACTGTCCTGCAAGTGGTGTGTCTCATTATCACGTTATTGGAAAGTTTGATGACGGCGAGACTGTCCGTGAATTTGCGAAGAGGTGGATATTGTGTACACAAAGTTTTTTCTTTCATCCAGAGTTCTATGTTTATTTCTTTTTTTTCCTCTTTAGATGTCAGGTGCTAACTGTTGAAATCGAACATGTCGATGCTGATGCACTAGATAAACTTGAACAACAAGGAATTGACTGCCAACCTAAAGCTTCAACCATAAGGATAATCCAGGTTAGTAATGCTCTCTTTATAATTATTTCTTTTCTTGACGTAGAAAGCATTTACAAGCACTAAAATTTTGGAATCATCTTGAAGTGCTTTCATATTTAGAAATGACTTTATAGTCAACTCAGTCAATGAAGAAGTCACGAAGGCTGGAGTTGTCAGATGATCCATCGGTAATATAGATTTAAGTAGTCATAGGGTGCCAAATGTCATGGCCAGAGTGTTCCTGCCAAATGTCACCCAAAAATCCTGCAGACAAGTGCCCCCCAGATAACATAGTGGAAGTTCTTAAAAGCGGTTTTGAATCCACTGATAATTCAGAAATGTAGAGCAAGTAATAGGACAGGCTCCAAGAGAATTTAAGAGGCTTGATCTCAATACATATAAATTGTCATTTTTCTTACTCAACCTGCGACAGGGTCCCAGGAAGAGGTAGTGGATCTGTTGTGAATGAAGGATGCATTTGGTCTTGTTGGATCACATATCAACACGAAGCTAACGGTAAGCTGGGAGAATCACCCATCAAAAAAAGTCATAGGGGTGGATGCCTCTGGTCATAGGGCAATTCCACAAGAATATGCTGAGTCAATCCTTTAGAAGATGGCCTACTGAAGCCTAGGTATATGGCCCAGAGTGCAACCCCATTACATCATCCACTGCTTTGTGCAGTTACATTGACACCTTAGGCCATTCCTTTCCCATCAGTTACTAAATAAAACTGATTGTGGTAATACCTCTCACATCACCCAATACTAAGGCACCCAAATCTATGTGAAGAACACAATCATTACCATATTTGCTGCTACTGCATCTCGTAGGTTAAGCATAAGAAGAGGTGTAGCCTAAGGTCCACCTACCTAGCTTCCTTTTACCGACCTCTATTTAGCAGGTCTAGAATCACACATACTTCTCTTTAATGCTTCCAACTTAGAACCGAAGTCATGCTTACTTCCTTTAACCCTTCCGACAAAAAATTCATTGGCAGCCCAATGTGCAAAGAAGCCTAGACATCGGTGTAGGCTACAATATTTCTGTGGTGTCAATGACTAGTAATAAGAAACTTCCTTTATAGGAAAAGAATGTTAGAGATCTTGTCATATTATTTGTCAATTTAATTTCATTTTTCTTAAATTTATGCATGACATAAGCAATATGAAAAACATGTTAATCACATACGGTTTCTTACAAAAACCTTAGACCATGTTTTAGTAGAGAAAGACGGGCATCATGAACTTGGATCATCTCCTCGCTAACGCTGGTTAATTTAGGTTGAGACCCAAATGCAAATTATTATTCATGCGACCTGTATCCACTCGTATCCCAGACATCATTGTTGTATTAGGGAAATTTTATTTTTTTATTTTTCAATTAGGTACGTCTTAAGAGTATCCAGGGTGAATCAGGTCGTACAACTAGATAATTCCCACCTGATATACACTGGATTCAGGTGCGTAATCCATTTTGAAGAATTTATCTTTTGTAGGCTACAACCTTTGATTGCACATTTAGTCCAGGTTGTGCCAAAGTTTCATTTCCGTTGTTTCCTTTCAGTATTTTCTTTTTGTTTGGATACTTTATTCAACCATTGCATAGGATAACTGGCGAAACATGCTAATTCCTTCTTTCTCCTATTAATCCAGCATGGAGGTGCTTGTGGAGCTGGAGTAACTGATAACTCCACGATGTCATCCTCCATTCAGAAATATTTTTTTCTTTTCCCAAAGGACTAGAATGTTGGATTGTTTCGTTCCAGAATGGAGAACGCTAAATTTAACGAATCTAATTTGTTTGAGTGAATGGAATAACCCGTAATCCTAACTATAGTTCTAACTTGCATTGAATGATGCGTACATCAAATAATGGATGTTAAATTGCAATTTCAAAAAAATTCTTTCGTATTGGAAGTACACATGATTGGAGAGCATACTACATTCTGGAAACATGTCTTTTGTTGTGCTAAAGCATTGTGAAGAAGCCTACCCCTGTTGTATCTTGTACAATACCACGTAACATTCACACTACAGTTTTTGGTCCACTGACCTAACATTCCACATTCTGGGAACATTGTTCTTGACTATTTATCAAGGTTTTAAGTATCAGATTGAACTGATATGTGTTGGATTGGAATTGTAGGGTCTGAAACTACCCGCTACTGACCAATTCAAAACCACCCAAACCCCAGGAACTGTTGAAGTCAGATACTTATAGGAAGGGTCTGAAGCTTGCTATTATATTCTTTGACAGTATGCAGTAATTATTCTATCTTTGTAGTGTCTGCCTCATAAGTTATTGTCCCTTGAAGCTTTGAAGGATCAAAATATTCACTGTTGCTTTTTGGTATGAAAAGTTTTGTTCAGCGTCCTCTCTAATATTGCCTAATAATTGCTTGTTTAAAAAATAAAAATACTCTTCTGACATACCTTTTACTCTTACGTCGTCTTCAAAAGGCTACCTGTTCTATTACCTTTAATTATTATTATAGTAATCACAATCAGTAAAAATTTGGTGGTTAGGAATTCATATCTAGTTCTTTCAGTTTTTATATAAAATTTGAGATGGACTGTCCCACTGAGCTTCATCTATTTTAAATGTTATTGCAGGACAAGTATATTCAAAAGGTTCATTTTTCTCAGCATGGGATTCCACTTCCTGAGTTTACGCAGGTTATACATTATTCTCTCGGTTTATACAAGAATTATAATCTTGAAGTTTAAGGTATTTATCTTTTGAAAGTTCTGTCAGGGCAGATAGATAGTATAGCAAGTGCTGAGAGAGCTGGGAACTTGCTTGGTTATCCTTTGATGATTAAAAGTAAAAGACTGGCTTACGATGGGAGGGGAAATGCTGTTGCTCACAGTAAAGAGGAGCTTCCTTCTGCTGTTAGTGGTAACATAATCACAGGCTACAACCTTTCCTTTTTAATTTGCTCACTCTCTGACTTACAAAGCTAACGCAAAAGTTTAATCAGTTTTTATGTTTGGTCTGGGATTTTTTTCTTTTCTGCTTGCTTCAAAACTTTTCTTTCAGGGAAATGAAATCCTATTGGTATAAATCAACAGCTACTGTAACTTTCTTTATGTTGCTTGTGTATATTTTTGAACATTAGACTTTTGAGCAAATGAACGACTAAGCTAAGTTTTGATTGCAATAATGATACATATGTTGTCACCTGATTAGTGAGTTTTATAAATCATGCTTACTGCTTCAGAACACCATATCTTAGACTAGGATGCTTTGAGTGCCCTCTTAGTGTTTCTCAGAGAAATTAATGTTTCATCTTTCCAGCCATTTTGCATCTAGTCCCTTTGCCATATGTGCATTGCTGCTTCTTTTCTTCCTATTTATTTTTAAGGATAAGTTGGTTAGAGATGTTATCCTGCTGCAGTTCTTAACATGTTCTGTCTCCTTTCAGGTATCTTACTTTTAGTAGATGAAAATCTAGTGACAATTGAAAGGCAAATTACAAAGGCACTACTAAGCCCTTTCTGTTAGGTGTTCTTTAGCCTTTTCCATTTGGTGATGAGTTGACCCTCTTACCAAAGGAGTTGAAGCTTTGAAGATAGATATTATTTCATGTTTTATTGAGCTGATTTTAGTCTGTGATACTTGCAATTTTCACCCTCATGACGTGTATCGGCAACTGGGTGGAGCCTAGGCGCTAGGCGGACATGGGGCGCCAAGACACTAGTCAACGCGTAGGCGGAATTAGGCACTAGGCGTCCGGTGCCCATCCGACTACCGCCTGACTACTTTTACAACCTTTGTATCAACTACAATATATCAATATTTTATAGATACTTATCGTCGTTATTATCACCATCCAAGACTTCTTCCATCAGAATAGAGTCAGCTATGGAACGTGAGAAAGCTCCATACAAGATTTGACTAAGTATAACCGGTTGTCGACCTGATGTACACAAGCATGATATGCTGGTCAGCTTAGAACATAAAGTACGGTCTGGACATGCTATAGGGAGGCCTGATATGAATTCTAGTTTCTTAAAGCAGGCTATTTGAAAGAAGAAATTTCTTAACCCAACAGAAAGATTATCCCGATCTGTTGACGACTTAAATTATGGTTAATCGAGTGAGATGAGGTTGCAAGCCCGACTTTCATTCCCATCGACGGGTTCTATTTGGAAATTGCTTTCCGTCCTAACCCTCTAAGTTGGTGATAAATTCCTAGCCAAGATAGCTATGAGCATGGATGGGCCATGTCATAGAACCTAAGTGGCAGACAGGTAGAAGTACCTTTTCGATTGCAGTGTAAACTCATGCAATCAAAGAGCACCTTCCAAGTTCTATAAGAGTCAAAGAGGTAAGATGATACAATTTGCTGTAGGAAATTGCATTCATCTCTATGATACATTACGCCAAAGAGTAAACTAATGACAATCCCAGTATTTTATAGATATTTATACAACCCAAAAGAACGAAGGACACAATTTCTTGAAACACTGATAGTTGTAGTGCTACTTCATAACTGGTAAAATAAATGAAGTGAGTAAACATGAAAATCATATAATTCTTCTTGAAAAAGATAACCCATCAATGTAGTTTCTTTAGTAGATTTTTTTTTTCTTTACTATTATATAGTTAGGATGGTAAAGTTAGATGCAACTGAGCACCCTTTAGTTAACTGTCGTAATAAGTACTCCAATGGATCAGTTCCTAAGTTGATGTCTAGGAACCATGGTCCCACCTGTGAGTTGTCAGTGTCTCCTGTTAATTGTAATAGAAAGATTGTGGAGTATCCTTATAATGAAATAAAACAGAGCTACATGATTTAGGTGTGAATTTATGTTAAAGTGCATTGTTTAATAATTGTGCTTGCTATTCTTCATGAAATTTATGTGATTTAGGTTTAGAGTTGTATTCAAGTACCTGAATGAAACTTTGGGGCTGCTGCATATAATATATTTCTTATTCTATTAATCCTATGTAGTAATTATTATGCATTCTTTTTTCACTAGGACACGTATCAAACACACCATTGACACTCCAAAATACACTAGGACATTCCAAAATAGGTGCCGTGTCCTTATCGTGTCATGTCCATGGAACATAGCTCTTTCATTATATTGTGTAGATGTTTTGGGTACATATGTGCCCATTCTTGTTTGCAATAGGATTGAGCTGGATGCTTATTGTTTCAAGTTACAATAAGTGGATTTCCAGCCCTTAAACATTAATTCATGTTCGTGATAATACTACTTTTTTTTTTTCTTGCAGCATTGGGAGGATTTGCCCGTGGCTTATATGTAGAGAAATGGACACCATTTGTGAAGGTTGACCTTGAATAATTTTGTTAATGCAATATCAAAATTCTATTTTATATTAGAGAATTATCAAATACATAAAGATAATTCGATGTGTTATATTATAAAATCTTAGTCTCATTCCAGCACCACATCTTTGGTTCCTGATAATTCTGTATTTATTTCCTTGCTTTTATTTAAAGATCTCTCTCTCTCTCTTTCTCCATTGTTTCTCTGGAAACTCTTAAAAAACCTTGTTATAACTCTCCTCAATTTATTTGTCTTGAAACTCCTATTGTTCAACTTTGCGTTTGTGTCATTCTATGTCCCTCTTTCATGCTCCTTTTACTCCTATCAATTGGTTCTTTGAGAATTCCTTTTCAACTTTGTGGTCGTGTACAACTTTTTACGTAACAAAGTAAAACTGTTGCAATACCAACCTAATTTCTTCATCTCTGTTTGATTTAGGAGCTCGCTGTCATTGTTGCTAGGGGAAGAGATGGTTCAGTTTCATGCTATCCTGTGGTTGAAACTATTCACAAGTAAGATGATACAGTTCTATGGTTATGTAATAAGCGGCATCGGTCTTTCTTCTGTTGTATTTCATCTTGCTAACATGAAATGACCTGGAGGGTTACCTCTTAGGAGGTCATTTCTTCTTTTCTATGCAGACTGATTTGTTACTCAGACTGTTTTCTGATTTTTTGGTATTTTTAGGGATAACATTTGTCACATAGTAGAAGCTCCAGCTAATGTGCCTGGAAGGATAAAGAAGCTTTCTGTTGATGTTGCCCAACAAGCTGTTAGTTCCTTGGAAGGTGCTGGCGTCTTTGCTGTGGAATTATTTTTAACAAAAGATGGGAAGGTCAGTCTTATTTTCTTACACATCTTGACTTTATCTTGTATATTCTTTTACACTTGTCCATTAAGGTATTCTGCTTGTTTCCTGTTCAGTTTGTGGTACTTAGGGTCTTATGTAGGACACATTTCAATGTAAATTGATTGTACCTTATTTTAATTAGGTTTTGCTGAATGAAGTAGCTCCTAGACCTCACAACAGTGGCCATCATACAATTGAATCTTGCTATACCTCCCAATATGAGCAACATCTGCGAGCAGTCATTGGTCTTCCACTCGGAGATACATCAATGAAAACTCCAGCTGCGATCATGTACAACATACTGGGGGAAGATGAGGTAATGTTTTTCTTACACTAATCTTCATTGACACTGATTTACTTGTTCAGATCTACCTTTAGGATCTCTTTGGTAAACTGTAAGATTAGGAGAATTTGGATCTACACTTTCAAGGGATAGAAAATGCATGGTTTCATGCGCTTTCTTGTCCATTGTAATTCCAAAAATGTGTTTGATTTGTTAAGAAAGTGGAAAACTGGAAAGTGAGAAGTACATTATAATAATAGTAAATATCAATTAAATTCTTTATAATTACAAGATACTAATAATAATTATTAATCATCTTAATTAATAACTAATTATTATAGGTATATCTTAATATTAAATACTAATTAAATTATCTTACTAAATTGATAACTAATTATTAACATGATATCTTTAACCAATTATTTTATTTTAGGTTAAACAATTAGTGTAAAAATAGTAAGTATTATTATTTAACTATCTTAATTATTTAACTATCTTAATTAAAAAAAATCCTAAACTCTACTTTCCAGTCCACATCCTCTTCTTTGGAAGAGTGGATGTTAAAAGTTGAAAGTGAAGGGAACTAGGGTTGGGTGTACGGTTCTAGGATCTGCGATTATGATCTGGCCCGAACCGTAAATTGCCCAAACAAGTTGGTTCCTAAAATTTGAATTTAAACGGACCGGATCGTTTGACATTAACGGGTCAGGACGGGTCATATTTTCAAAGTAAACGGGCTTCGACCCGTTTTCGGGGGCAGAATAGGGATTGTGTGATGCATATGCGACAATTCAGGATAGTGCTGCAAGGGTATATAGGTATTATTATTATTATTTAATTATTTTCTTTCAGTAAAAATCCTGTTAACTTATATTTGCAACAGAACGAAAAGAGTTGTTCAAATTGCTTAATTTATTCTTTATTCAGATTTTGAAGAAAAGGACTTCCAAAAAGGATGAAGTTATATATATATATATATATATATTTATATATATATATATGTGTGTGTGTGTGTGTGTGTGTGTGTACGAACAAGCCTAGAACAAGTTATGCTGATGTTTTAGTCTAACATATAGGTTCAAATTTAGCAGCTAGAAACTTTCACATGGAACACTTAACAGACTTTGTATCTCTTCTAATTCTAGAATTTGTATCAAAGAACACTTCTAACAAACATATAACAAGAGAGAGCTTTGTGTGCTGATATTTTAGTCTAATATATATGCTGATATTTTAGTCTAATGTATATCAGACTTTGTATCTCTTCTAATTCTAGACTTCTATCAAAGAACACTTCTAACAAACATATTATAAGAAAGAGCTTACATGATTTTTGTGCAAAACGATTATTCTCATCTCAAGATCATCTAACAGTCGACCACAATCTTACATGACCAAATTTTGATTTCTGCTTGGGTTTAGGGAGAACCAGGGTTCTGTTTGGCTAACCAGCTGATTAGTAGGGCATTAAGTGTTCCTGGAGCTAGCATTCATTGGTATGGCAAACCAGGTGGGAAAGACGTAGTTATGCTCATTTTATTATGGTATAAAAGTTTGATTTCTGCTTGGGTTTTCATGACAACTTGATATATCAATCTTGTAGAAATGCGGAAGCAACGGAAGATGGGCCATATTACTATTGTAGGCCCTTCAATGAATATTGTCAAAGCTCGTCTGGATCAAATATTGAAAAGTGAAAATTTAGGAGGCAATACTGCAGGTTGGTTGATGATATCTTCTTTTTCCCTCTACGAGTTGAAGAAAGTCTTGCTTTACTTCCTTTCCGATATCAAGATTATCCAGTTCATTGAATTTCTTTATTTACAACATCAACATGCAAGTTCTATCTATTGTCATAACATCCAAGGATTTTTGGCTCTTGTATAATATTGTTTATTCATAAACATAATTGAGGTCGATGGTATATTGGCATGTTTCTGTTCCTTGATCATCATTTGCTGTCTCATTTTGTTTCTATTTTCTAAATAGCTTTCTTTTGCAACTTGCTTTTTTTATATTAATTCATGTTAATAGTAATTCCGAAGAAATAAATATTATCAAGGAACATATGGAACTTCTATTTCAAAATAAATCCCATAATACAACTTGCCTTGTAGATCTGCATGATAGTCGATCTAAAGTTTAGTTTACTATAGCTAGCTTAGAATATGATGGCATCTTAATATAAAGAAGTGGTCTTATTGTAATAAAAATAAAATTGTGATTGGGTGCAGTAACTCCACAAGTTGCTGTTATAATGGGTTCGGATTCTGATCTTCCTGTGATGAAGGACGCTGCAGAGGTTTTGAAGAATTTTAATGTGCCATTTGAGGTTGTCCTACTCCTGTTTCAATAACTGTTTTATGGATAAATATGAAGGATGTTTGTATCAACCTAGAGTTCTTACGTAAACGCCATTGTTTATCAAAAATTTCAGCTAACAATTGTTTCGGCACACCGGACACCTGAGAGGATGTACTCTTTTTCGTTATCTGCCAAGGAAAGAGGAATCCGAGTCATTATTGCTGGTGCTGGTGGTGCAGCACACTTACCAGGTTTGTTCCTCTGAATATTGGTAGTCTATCACTGTTCACCACTTGAAGATGTTGTTGATCTCACCTAGAGAAGGTTTCATTTTCCAGGCATGGTGGCTTCATTGACCCCATTACCTGTTATAGGCGTCCCAATACGAACTTCGTCTCTAGATGGAGTCGACTCCCTTTTGTCAATTGTGCAGGTACGCAATGTTATTACTCTCATCTGTTATATACAAGAAAATAGCCTGAAATATGAAATATGTAAAAAGTTTCGCATGTTGTTTACTTGAGAAGATTATGGTAATATGTTGTTGAATGAACATGAATCTAATGGTTGCCACAGCAAAATCAAATTGGACTCTATGGTTGATTAGAAGAATTAGCATGTCTACTTGTTTTACATTGTAGGTATAGCGAGTATAGGGGTGATGAATTCAAGTTGATATGATCATAACAATAAAGCTATGGTGAAAACATGTGTATTTATAGGGCTGGTGATATGCTTATAGTTCCTTGGAAAGTATCTAAATAGTCCAGCAGATGAAGTTAGGGTTTTCGGTCATTTCTTGAGTCTTTAGATTAAGCTCCATTTACTTTCATTTTCTTCAACAGGGTTTCTCCTTCCTCTCCATATCATGCTGATAAGAGAAGTCTTTCCCTACTCATCTGTTTAAAAGTATGAGGTTTAAGGTTTTTGGTGATTACTAAGTTCTTAGATTAAGGTTTGTTTGCCTTTCATTTTCTTTCCTATGGATTTCCTCCTCTCTCCGTATGATGCCTGATAAAGAAGTCACATAACATCCAGTTTCTTTCTAAGATGATGAAGGTTTTATTGCTACTTGAGCTCTTAGATCAAGTTGCACTCGCCTTTCAGTTTCTTCCATGAGGTTTTCTCATGTCCTTATCATGCTATAGCCTGTCTTTCCATTAAATCTTGTTCTCTCTCCTTAGGTTTTGCATACTTTTCTTTTGTTGGTGCTAAATGTTTTTACAAGAATAACCTGCTAAAGAGTTATGTAAGAATTTATCTAGCTTTCTTCCCATAGATTTTTGTCTAGATGCAAAACTTGGCAACTTCATCTTGTGACAATAGTGCACAGACCTCGCACAGCTATCTTCTTTTAACTTATCCTAGCAAATCAAGTTGTGGTTACATATCCACACAAACAAACAAACAAATAAAGAAGGGTAATAAGTAGGAAACCTCCCTGATGTTTTCTAGTTTGGTACCCTCCTAACATTAATTCATAGAAAGTCCTCGTCATCCAATTTTTCGTGAACCTGTTAGTTTCAAAGTGTCAAATCACAATGATATCCCAGCTTTGAGTATTTTAATCTATAAACTCTTATGTGTTGTGAAAGAAACTCTCCCTCCATCCCAATCACCATGCTAGTAACCCTCCTTCCTACCCACAAGGGTGGCCGCAGCCTTGCTGCTGGAAATCCCCCTTGCACTCTCTCTCTCTCTCTCTCTCTCTCTCAAGACTCACTCCTTCTATTGGTCACTTTCTTGTAATTTGTGAGGTTTGGCAAGGAGGTATCATCAGTGCTGGCCGTCGCCAGCAAAGAGGGAGGAATATCGGGAAATGTGAGTTTGGTGAAGAACATGGTGATAATTTTCTTCAATCATAAAAGTAAATACAGTAGTATTTAAAAAAAAAAATTGTTTCAAATTAGGCAAATGAAACACATTATTGTCACTTGACACTCGTAGACCACAGTTTTTGAAAATGGATGTTAGATGCCAAAAGTCTAAAGTTAGGGGGCTAAGTCTAAGATGCCAAACTGGAAAAAGTGAAGGGTTTCCTGCTAACTAGTAACTATCCAATAAAGAATGTATATATACACAAACTTATTGATCTTGTTTCAAACACATGATACAAGATTTAAGAGGTATCTACCTGCTGACTACATCTAAGCTTCCATGTTAATGAGTTGGTATTGCCCAGCTTTTCACTATGTAACTAAAAGTTATTGGAGCATCACTTCACTTCACTGACCTGATTATCTATGCTGTACTTTTTTGGTAGAATTCGATATTTAAGAACAATATCAATATTTAAGAACTTCCTCCTCTGAAAAAATAATACAGCAAATGTAAACAATATTTAAGAAGAAAAAATGAAATATTTTTTGTGGAGAAATATAACATAAGAAGCTCTATATGGTTCATGTGAAAATGATTGCAAACTTGAAGGCATTATGTTTTTTCATGAACTATATAGAAGTTTGGGATTTCTTTGAAGTACCTTGTCGACTTCATAATCATGAAGAGAATTTGAGAATCATGGGGTTCGCCCAGATCTTCAGGTTTAAGCCTTTGAATCAATGCCAAAAAAACAACAACATTGTTTTCCCTTCACGATTGCATAAAGCAAGTTGTATTATCATTTTCCTTGACCTGAGTTGGTATTCTTGAGAAGATTTTATAGGTTGGCCTTGAAAATGAGTAGAAAGAGACAAATTTCCCTGCTAGACATTTATATTACTCATCATTTAGTGCACTACTCTCTGACTTTCTTATCAAGTTTCAATTGGCTCCACGGATAAAAGTAAAACAAACATTGGATGATTTATTACTGGAATACATGGATATGTTGGACCATTTTAATATTAGAAATAACTGTGAAAGGAAACTTCGGAGAAATAAGGGAAAGCTTGCAGATACTAAGACACTGTACTTTAGAAATTTAGTCTCTTGGACTCGATCGATCATCTCTCTTAACACCTACTTCCTACTCAGACCATGATAAACGTAAGTCTACCATCTGCTTTTCCTAGTATCACAACAGTAACACGAGTGCAAGTTAAGATTAACACCATCAGGTTCAAATATGAGGTTGGAGCAATAACATTAGATATATATAGATTTATTTGTTATGATGTTAATGGTATAATAAACCTCCCATTTGTTGCGATAACTATTTGTAACACATGATAGTTACAAGTTCCATGGTTATTTATTTCACATTGGTTCTGGTGAATGTCTATTTTTATGTCTCAAACTTTAAAATTGACACAGTTTCTTTCGTACATGTGATGTCCATAAAGTGTAATTATTTGTTATTGCATATAAGTGAGGTTGGTATTCTTTTCTCTCTTAGATGGTTTAGAATGTTCCAAATGGTGTTCCAAGTTTCTACAAAGTTGTCCCGTCTCAGTGACTAAAATAATTCTTGTAGAGGTTGTGGATGAATGATTTCGCAAGGCTCCACCTTCTGTCCTAGATTCCTTTTATGTTACATTTTTAAAAAAATCTCAGTTATTTAGCATTAAGATATTTATTCATTCTCCTCTGTTGTATCTTTGACCACTCTTATAGATGGGGTGCCATTCTTTTTTTACTTCGTCAGTTTGTCATAGAAATGAATTCATTCCCCTATAGCAGATTGTATCATCCAAGATAGAAGGCTGGTACGGACAGAACTAGGGTCCACTGATGAGAGAGGGCAAAAACTTGAAATTTATACCTCGTATTTGCTTTCAGCAAAAGGTTATGCTGGGTTGGATGGTGGTGTTGAGGATATGGTGGTTCCCCAGGTCATGCTTTTGATCCGTCATTCAGCTCTAAAAACTTGTCAGTTCTTTAACATTGCTGACCCAATTCTGATGGGAGAAGGCTCGAATGGTGGTGGCGTTTGAGTTGACCAGCCATGTAGGATTCTTTTTCTTGTAGCCAAATGTCAAGCTTGCCTAATTGTGTGAGAGTATAATGTTCCACATCGATTATACAAGATGGCTCTGTACCTGAAGACCTTATTTTTACCAGCTCTATATTCTACGTGAATTATACAAGATGACTGATAGAAACTTGACAATCAGGCAGCCTTCAATAAAGAGGCCAAACTAGTGGCAGAAGTGTACTATATCTTATGGCTTAGACAATCTCACTTATTGATCCTATTGATGTTTTGACATGTAGGCACGAAACTGAAATCTATTCTGGTATAATTAGTAGATGAAAGGCCAAAAATTTAAAAACTATGAGATCATTATGGTATATATTATTATGTTATTGCCATTTAGCAAAGTAAAGTTTAAATACTTTTAGCTTATGCATATGGAGGTAAGTCTGCCTACATCTTGACCCTCCTCTCCCCGGGACCTTGCATAAGTGGGTTCCCCGGGACCCCGAGACACCTTTTTTTATGAATCTGCAGCTGTACATATTATTTTCTTCATGTCTATTTACCTTTTGTGCTCTTCAGTGTCGAGTTATTGGTTCCTTCTTGACGCCGTCAAATTTTTGTGTTCTTTGGCTTGTTTTGACCGGTCTTCCCGTAAGTCTTCAGTTGTAGAGAACATTTGACGAATTTATTTATGCAAGTTTATGTGAAATGTGAAACTTGCAACCTGGTAAATAAGTAACTTGAAGACTTATGTTAGGAAGATGTGATCTACATGGTGAAGTTATTCTAATTTTTCCACTTGGCTATGTACAAAATTTATGCATCTTCAATTTAAGATATTGTAGCTGATGGATAATCTCGTCTCGTGGCAACTGCTGTTTCTGATCTTAATTTTTTTTTTTTCTGTACCAAAATTATGTATGAAGATGCCAAAAGGAATTCCAGTTGCTACAGTTGCAATTGGAAATGCTGCAAATGCAGGTTTACTAGCAGTCAGGATATTAGCAGCTGGGGATGCTGATCTGTGGGACAAGTGAGTCCTTCGGCTTGTTGATTTTCTTAAGAGAAAAATCAATAACTCTAAATGAATTTTACTCGCCGGCATGCACTTTCTTGCTTATACCATCTACTTTTCTGGTAGGCTGATCAAATATCAAGAGGACTTGAAGGACACTGTACTTGTTAAAGCAGATAAGCTTGAGGTGGAAGGGTGGCAAAGATATTTGAACCCCTGATTTCCCATGTTTGTTGTGCCAAGATGATGTGTATGTACACTATGATTTGAATCTAAATATATTAGTTTCTGGTAAGAATCTTATTCTGTAAGTTTACATGCAGGCTCTAAAATTTTATACTCAGAAGGATCGGAGCTGGAGAAGATGGCTCTGAAATAAAGAGTATTGCTAACTTCCAATATATGAGAAAAAGAGTTGGAAAATATTCCCATTTTTACTTTTTGGAAGTGATTCTGCTTTGAAATAATCTGTGCTAAACTTTGTATTGAGCATGACCTATTACCGAGTTGAAGACTTTGCTGCTGTGCGAGTTTGAGAGATTTTGTTTTGGTTCCTCGCATGGCATTCTAAGATTTGTTTCCACAAAACTTTTCATGTAACTTAACTGTAGCATCCATGTACCCTAAATTATATCGTAGATGTATCTTATGAACTTGAAGCATAGTGAGGCGCTAGCGAAAATAGGATTTTAGAGCTTCAATGGTATTCTTGACTTTTTATCTCATTTTTCTATCTGATCATTGTTTCTATCTGAAGTAAATGATACTGTTTGGTCATGGACAAATGTCACATTTTCCTGCTATCTTGTTTCCTTTGACATGAGTTGGTATATTTTCAATAGCATTATTTAAATTGTTGGGTGTGGTGTGTGTGGCCAGTCAACCCACCGTTATATCATGACTTTTTATAAGGGCACTGTATTTTTTTTTTTACAAATTTTTTACTCAAAAATTTACTCAAGACGGCCCATGGGAAACAATTTTTGGAACTGTTGACAGTCCACCCAATTTGTGGGACTGTCAAAATTTTAAATTTTTTGACAATCAAAAAATTTATGAACATGTTCTATTTAGGACTCTCAAATTTTTTGAAAGTCCTTTCCATTGATATTTTGACAGTCTTATAATTTTATCAATATCAAGCTGGTCCTACCTCTCCGCCCTCTCCTCCACCCTCTTCCGCCTCTGTTGCCAGCTCATGCGTCGCTCCTCCTCCGACCTCCTACTGTGCGGCGGACGAGGGATCGCGGACGAATGCGGAGATGTGAGGGCACTAGGTGAGGAGCTGGTCGGCGTTGAACTGGGCTCTCGTCGGAGGTCTCCTCGAGGATCATGCGGAAGCGGTCGAAGATGATGATGCGTTGGTCGCCGTTGACTGTGTAGATGGAGGAGTTGATGGCGGTCGCGGCAGCGCGGATGCCGAAGGCGGCCTTGGCGACGTTGGTGAGGAGGTTGACAGCGGCTTGGCTTCCCCTGGAGGCCATTGAAGGAGAAGGAGCAGGAGGGGGAGAAATTATAGGTGTAAACCCTAATTTGGGCAGTCCCCAGTAAAATTTTGAATGGCACACTTGTAATTACAAAAAAAAAATTGGACTAGTTTTGAATAAGTTTTGTAGTGCCCTGATAAAAAGTCTAATATCATGAAATAAACTCTTCAGTTTTTTTTTTTCCTTCTCCCAGTTGTCTAGAAATGTTGGAGATATTTGTAGAAGATATTGGCCACCTGAAAATTTTAATATCTCATGTAGTTCATCTTGCATTGGCATTACTGGTATAAATTTGGCATTAGAGATCCAAATTCCAATACTTCTCCATCTATAGAGTGCAAATATGGCTATAAGGAATGTCTCCCTTATTTCAGGATCTAGAAGGTAGGTACAAGCTAGTTCGCCCTCTTGTGTCCTCACTTAAAGAGCAGTTTGTGTGACAAAATTCTTCAAAAGGAGGTCATCTTGGTGTACCGTTCCTCGTAGAGTAGGTCTGACAATCTCCTTCTGTCTCCCTAGGTTCTTGCCAAAGTGTTTAGTGGGCCGGGCTTTATTTGTATAAGCGAAGTAGTCTCAATACACAACTCGGTCTGGTCTGGTCGGGCTAACCTGGGCTGGATTTCTACAATTTGATGTATTCGACGTGAGTTACAACCATGCCTCTTGTAGCATTCTCCTCATAATTTCGCTTAAGTATTGTCAAATATAGGTTGGACTGAGATAACAAGTTTGGGGGGGGGGGGGGGGGGGGGAGGTTATAATATTCTGTCCCGCGTGGTGCGTTGTGATGGATTGTTGGCTCGAAGGATTTGGTTGGACTTGGATTCATGCAGAGAAATCATTCAGTGATCTGCTCGGTCGAGACAAAGTCAATTCCTCAATGGTGGCCGGATGATTTTTTTTATCCTTCTCTCCTTTACATTTCAAAAGGTTATGTTGGATGTGCATGTCACCAAATTTTTTTTTATCTAGTCATGAGTTGTCCTTGAGACGTTTTGAAAAAAATCGTTAAGCTTTGAAAATTTCTAATAAAAATTTCAAATTGGATTAGGGAAGAAGGTTGAAAGATCATTATTCCACTCTACACCATTACTTTTTCTTGTTGAGACGCAAATAAAAGAAAATATTGGGTTTCGAGTTTCTTGGTTCTCCTTTACTCGTTCATGGGTTGTTCTTTCTGTACGATCCTCACATTAATTTGAACTTTATTAGGGAGGGCTTGGATCTCTTGATCCATTTTGTTAGAAATATTTTCGTTTTCTTATTGAAAAACTTGTGAATAAAATGAAAATAAAATTAAACTGATGTTACCGGTCCCTGGAAAAGTCGTGCACGAAGCACTGCCCTAAGAGTTGATTCGGGATATGTGTGCAGACGTTCCGAAGCTCCTAGTGGTAAAACTCCCGCACTACCGGTATCTCGTCGTCGCACACGACTTGGAGAGAACGACCAGAACTTAGCTCTGCCCAGAGCTTGGAGATGATGAAGACTGAACAGAATGCTGACAGAGGTTTGGAGTAAAGAAATTTTTTTCTGAATATAGTTTACAAAGAAATCAGTCCAAATATATAATACTAATATGTAACGGTCTGAATTAATTCTCCTATTAATTCAGCCGTTACACAAAATAAAGAATGAACCTGGACACAATAACGGTTCAGAAACAATTGTAACGTTCATAAATTAATTTTCTAACGTTCAGAAAATTAAATGAAAAAGAAGAGGAGCAAAAAGAATTTTAGGGTCCCAGCCCGAACCCGAAGAGGAAATCGAATCGGCATTCGGCGCCCGCAGATGTGGGCGCGTACCCGCACCCGTTACGCGCGCCGAACCGAACCGGGCCGAGCCGGGCCGGGCGGCGGCGGCGACGCGCGTGTGTGGCCCAAGGGGTTCCCCACACAACAACTTAAGAGAGCAAAGAAGAGAAACTAATATATGTACACAAGAGAGCTTTGGCCCATCCGATGTGGGACTAAAGAAAGGAAGAGGAAATCAAGCTTTTGCAAGCAAAGTAAAACCAACAATACCCCCCCCCCCCCCCCCAAAAAGGTCAAGTTCCGAAACAGAGATAAGAGTGAAGTAAATAGAGAGAGAGAGCATCTGGGCAGTAAAATACTATGCATAGATGAGATGGACTACAGCCTTGAATCTCACGTAGTGACTATTGCCTTAATCTGAAGAAGTGCTTGATGGACTATGCCTTGAACCAGACTTCTTGAACCAGATTTAGAAAAATAGCACACATAGTACGCTAGAGGTCCTTGGTCTAACGGGTGGCACTTTTAAATGGCCATGCGCACTATCCACATTCATGAGAGTTGTCTGGGATCGCCCTGTCCCATAGTCGCGGCCTTCACGACCTCTCATATAGGTAAGTCCTTAATGGTTGGTGATATGAATCAACCCAGCATTACAGCTTGGACCTATTAAGAGTTTAACCTCATCCTAACCATATCACACAGGAACACTGTCACCATAGGGATGGGGAGTCATTGTACACATGTACAGCCGCTTGGGCTTTATTTTAATGAGACTTTAATCTCGAGTCAGTGTCCATAAAGTCATCTAAGTTCAGCTTGTTTCTACCCATTGAACCGGCTTCTTGGAATCTCCAGTCAGACTCGGTTGGGTTGCCACTGCTGGTGACTAACTTATGGGCTTAACCCCATCCCCCTCGATGATTCTAGGATCAAAGTCCTAGACAGACCCTTCGTCAAGTGATCTGCAAGGTTCTTTTCTGACTTTATATAGTCAAGAACCACATATTTGCCTAGTAGGCTTTTTATTGACTTGAAGCGCAGCTGCAGGTGCCTGTTCATCTTAGCATTCACAGAATCATGCTTTAGTAGTTCAATAACAGATTTATTATCACAATTTATAGAAATTGCAGGAACAGGACTAAGAGAAACAGGTATATGCATAATAAGATTTTTAAGCCATTCAGCTTCTGTGCAAGTTGTATCTAAAGCTATCATTTCGGAGTCCATTGTACTCCTAGTTATGATAGTTTGCTTACAAGAGCCCCAGGAGATTGCAGTTCCTCCTAGAGTAAATACATATCCAGTAGTAGATTTTATATCATGTGAGTCAGTTACCCAGTTTGCATCTGAATAACCTTCTATGATATTAGGGTGCCTAGTAAAATGAAGTTTGTAATCTATGGTGCCCTTGAGATATCTAAATACCCTATCCAAGGCAGTCCAATGTGACTAATTTGGGTTACTGGTATATCTACTTAGTCTCCCAATAGCAAATGCAATATCAAGTCTTGTCATGTTTGTTATATACATAAGGGAGCCTATCATCTGTGAATATTTATGTTGTTCCAAAGGTGATCCTTCATTCTTTTTCAGTACAATACTGCTATCATAAGGAGAAAGGACAGGTTTCTTATCAAATAACTCAAACATTTTTAGCATTTTTTTAATTGAATATGCTAAAGATAGAGTATAACCCTCTTTGCCTTTGGTTACTTGCATTCCTAAAATTAACTTGGCTTCTCCTAGGTCTTTCATGTCAAACTGGCTAGATAAATAGTTCTTTGTAATATTTATCAATTCCAGTGATGAACCTAGGATAAGAATGTCATCTACATACAAACATAAAATGACACAACTTTTACATGTACCTTTAGAGTATATACATTTGTCATACTCATTTGACAAGAAACCATATTCATAAATTACTTTGTCAAATTTATTGTGCCATTGTTTGGGAGCTTGTTTCAAGCCATAGAGGGATTTTACTAGTCTGCAGACTTTCTTTTCTTGACCTTTAGCAATGAAACCTTCAGGTTGGTCCATATAAAGTTCTTCATCTAGATCTCCATTCAAAAATGCTGTCTTTACATCCATTTGATGGATTAGCATATCATGAATGGATGCTAAGGCCAAGAGAGTTCTAATGGATGTGATCCTAGTTACAGGAGAGTAGGTATCAAAATAATCTAACCCTTTCTTCTGGGTAAAACCCTTAGCAACTAATCTAGCTTTGTATTTCTCTATAGTACCATCGGCTCTGAGTTTCTTCTTGAAAATCCACTTACAACATATTGGTTTATTGCCTAAAGGTAGATCTGTTAGAAATCAAGTGTTATTCTCCATGATGGAGTTGTATTCACTGTTAATGGCTTCTTTCCAGAAGGGAGCATCAGGAGACGACATTGCTTCTTCATAAGTTGAGGGATCACCCTCTATCAAAAAGGTGAAGAATCCTTCTCCTAAATTTTTCTCAATCCTATTCCTTTTACTCCGTCTAGGTTCTAAGTCTTGTTCAGATTGTGAGCTAGGTATTTGGACATGAGAACTAGTAAAGGGTATGGAGGAAGAGATTGAACTTCTATCCTTAAAAGGAAATATGTTTTCAAAGTAAACTGCATCTCTTGCTTCTATAATGGTATTGTTAGAGATTTCATTCACTTCTGAGTGAGTCACTAGAAATCTATTGGCATAGCTGTCTAAGGCATATCCTATGAAAATAGCGTCTACAGTCTTGGGACCAATCTTTCTCTTTTTAGGTTCGGGAATTCCGACTTTAGCAAGGCATCCCCAAACTCTAAGGTAATTAATCCTAGGTGCTCTACCTTTCCACAACTCATAGGGAGTCTTATCTTTTGTCTTACTAGGAATCCTATTAAGAATGTAACAGGCAGTTAAAAGGGCTTCTCCCCACAAGTTATCAGGAGCACCAGAGCTGAGAAGCATTGCATTCACCATATCTAACAGAGTGCGGTTCTTGCGTTCAGCAACTCCATTAGACTGAGGTGAATAAGGAGCAGTTACCTCATGAATTATTCCATGTTCTTCACAGAAGTTAATCATTTCGTTTGAGGTATATTCTCCACCACGATCAGATCTAAGGATCTTAATCTTCCTTTCTAATTGATTCTCAGCTTCAGATTTGTAGACCTTAAATCTATCTAGAACTTCATCTTTGGTTTTGAGAAGGTAGATATAGCAATACTTTGAATAATCATCTATAAACGTAACAAAGTATTTTCTACCACCTCTTGTCAAAATCCTATTTGAGTCACATACATCACTATGGATAAGTTCTAGAAGGTCAGAATTTTTTTCTACAGATTTGAAAGGTAATCTAGTGTGTTTGGCTTGAACACAAATCTCACATTTGTGTTTGTCATCTGTTGGAGTCTTGGGAATAAGATCTAAGGTCATCATTCTTTTAATAGAACCTAGGTTCACATGACCTAGTTTGCCATGCCAAACATTTGAAGATTCTATATTAGAGACAATGAGAGAACAATCAGAAATTTTATTCATTGTACTTAAAATGAAAAGACCGTCTTTTACAAAGCATTTTCCTATAAAAGAGTCATGCTTAGAAAAAATTACTTTATTAGCCTCCATTACAATTTTGTACCCTGAGGGAGGTAGCTTGTCTATTAGGCATGCTATTTTATGCTCATTTGAGAAAGATGTGCCTTTGGCTTGAATATGCCTAAGGTATTCTTGGAATTCATGGAGCTGGTCATTCATAGGCTTATTATCTACCATGAAATACCTATTAAAGGTTGAAGAATTAAACCTTTCTATTCCGGCATCATCACAACCGTATTCATCTTCCAAGGCTTTCCAAAGTTCTTTAGAGCTCTTGTATTCAAAAAATATATCATACAAGGATTCAGATAGTGCACTTAGAATTCTATGGAAGCAGTGGAAGTCTATCTCTTTAGGGGTTTTGGGTTTCGAGGAGGTGGACACTCCTATGTCAGACTCAGTATCATCAGAATCATTTGTGATGGGTGTGGGCCCATCAATGGCAGAAATAAGTCCTAAGGTCGTGAGCCAAAATTTCATTTGGCTCTGCCATCTTTTAAAGTATGAGCCATCAAACTTAGCAGGTTTTGCAGTAGAGGATTCCTCCTTACCAGTCATGATTGCAGTCTGAAAAATATAAAATTATTTAATAACAATGTCTAAGATAATAGTTTAGGTGGTCTTTGCTAATCAATCTTAAATCTTTAGTTTTTCAAGTGTTGATCAACTCAGGTTAGCTGTAGGGGCCGGTTCCCAGCTACCGGCGGTCCGAAGACACTTAAGTACCGTGTCGCTTAGGGCTATTTACACCCGGTTGACAGAAGGACCCTTTCGGCTTGTGCCCGAGTTTCTCTCTACTTTGAAACTTTAGATTTGAAGATTTTATTTGCAATTTTCTTTTACTAAACTATTTTCTTTTGGTCCTAGATTGCTTTCAAAATACTAAGTGATTAAAAATTAAGCAAATTGTATGTTACAAATGAAAGTAATTTTTGTGATCAAAAATTGCAATTGACAAATAGATAGAAAAAAAATCTTACACAGTAACTATTAATTCTTTACAATAAATCAATTATAACAAATAGTGAGAAGCAAATTGTATTAACTATCAATTAGAAGCAAATAGTGAGAAGCTAATAGTGAAAATCAAATTGTATTAACTGTCAATTAGAAGCAAATAGTGAGAAGCTAATAGTGAGAATCAAATTGTATTAACTGTCAATTATGTTACACAGTAACTATTAGTAAATCAATTCTAAGAAAACAACAGTAACTATTTGAACAAATAGTGAGAAATCAATTCTAAGAAAACAACAGTAACTATTTGAACAAATAGTGAGAAATTTTTGTTTTTTTTTTGTTTTTTTTTTCTTTCTTTGTAGAACAAAACAACAGTAACTATTTGAACAATTGAAGCAATAGTAAATTTCCACAGTAACTATTGAAACAATAGTAAATTTAAACTAACAGTAAATCAATTCTAAGAAGAATCAACTCTTAGATTGGTAGAAATATTTTCGTTTTCTTATTGAAAAACTTGTGAATAAAATGAAAATAAAATTAAACTGATGTTACCGGCCTCTGGGGAAGTCGTGCACGAAGCACTGCCCTAAGAGTTGATTCGGGATCTGTGTGCAGACGTTCCCGAAGCTCCTAGTGGTAAAACCCCCGCACTACCGGTATCTCGTCGTCGCACACGACTTGGAGAGAACGACCAGAACTTAGCTTTGCCCAGAGCTTGGAGATGATGAAGACTGAACAGAATGTTGACAGAGGTTTGGAGTAAAGAAATTTTTTTCTGAATAGAGTTTACAAAAAAATCAGTTCAAATATATAATACTAATATGTAACGGTCTGAATTAATTCTCCTATTAATTCAGCCGTTACACAAAATAAAGAATGAACCTGGACACAATAATGGTTCAGAAACAATTGTAACGTTCAGAAATTAATTTTCTCACGTTCAGAAAATTAAATGAAAAAGAAGAGGAGCAAAAAGAATTTTAGGGTCCCAGCCCGAACCCGAAGAGGAAATCGAATCGGCATTCGGCGCCCGCAGATGTGGGCGCGTACCCGCACCCGTTACGCGCGCCGAACCGAACCGGGCCGAGCCGAGCCGGGCGACGGCGCGCGCGTGTGGCCCAAGGGGTTCCCCACACAATAACTTAAGAGAGCAAAGAAGAGAAACTAATATATGTACACAAGAGAGCTTTGGCCCATCCGATGTGGGACTAAAGAAAGGAAGAGGAAATCGAGTTTTTGCAAGCAAAGTAAAACCAACACATTTTGGGTCTTTCTACTTAACATAAGTAAAGCAAAAAAAAGAAGGTCGAATGTAACTTTTTGTTGTAGAATTTTGTACGTACAATTCTTGAAGTCTAAATCAGAATTGATTATAATTCCAAGCAGGTAGAACTGTTGTAGCGTTGAAACTAGTGTAAACTAGAAATATGATGCAGTAAAACTGGGAGGAACCATGCAAATATAATTAGCACAATAGCTTGTCGTACTGATTATAACCACCGTTGTTCAAAACGAGATTAAACATTCTTCTCCTCGATTTACTTGTAAGAACCATCAAGTTTCAATTGCCATAATTGAACTTCTGAAATACTCTTTGTATCAACTTCTGACTTGGAATAAGCACTAATGCACTAAGACAAAGAACTTAGAATAAGCGCTGAAGCGCTAATGCTAAAAAACAGACTGGTGATGCTTGGTGGTTTTTTCTTTTCTTTAAGTGTACATCTTACACAAGAGCTGGAGCACCCCTTTTATAGGAAATTTATAAGGGCACTACACTTATTACTTGGGACTAGTCCAATGTAATTTTTTTCAAAATTATAAGTTTGCCACTCTTAAAGTTACTTTGGACTAGCCCACACCAAGGTATATAAGTGAACAAATTTTTTATTTTTGGCATTCCACCTAGACTTGAAGAAACCCTCATTCTCCAAGTCTAAACCTAAATTTGGAAATTGATAGTTGTGGTTGGAGGAGAATTTTGCTTTGGTGATTGTCCAACGAATATTCTTCCGGTATGTCTTCGACAACATACGATGAATAAGTTTTGCGATTGTCAAAAAATTTTTTAGTTTTTTTTTTACTATTGTAGGAACAATGCATGAAAATATTTTCGATGACGAAGTCGGATCCGCCAATCCATTAAATATGCACTCCGGACGTTCCGAAGAACATGTCGGTTGTTCCGAAGCACGTACGGTACGTCAAACGACAACCCTAATTCGACAGTCATCGTGTAAGGACTGTAAAAATTAGACAGTCCTATATAAATATAGGACTGTCAACAATTCTACAGTCCTATATAAATATAGGACTGTCAGAATTTCGACAGTCCTATATAAAAGTAGGACTTTGGGAGAATGAGTAAACTAATGGGCTAGTGTGAGTAAACTAATGGGCTAGTGTGAGTATATATATATGTATATATGTTTGTGTGTATATATATATGTATCTAAGTGTGTGTGTGCATATGTGTCGAGGTGTGTGTGTGAGTGTGCTAGAGAGGGGGAGCCAGCAGGCCAGCAGCAGCAGCAGCCAGCAGGCCAGTAGCAGCAGCAGCTACATGACAGCTGCAGCAGCAGCAGCAAAGGCAGCCAACAGCAGTAGCACTAGGAGCAGCAGCAACATGGAGCATCAGCAGTAGTAGCAGTAGGTAGTAACAGCGGCAGTGAGTGAGAAAGAGAGCTATATATATATATATATATATATATATATATATATATATATATATATATATATATATATATATATATGAGATGGGTAATGGATATATGTATATATGTATGTGTGATATATATATAGATATGTAGGTAGATATGTATATGTGTTAGATGTATATATATTTGCCTAGATATATAGCTAGATGTATATATACATAGATAGTTAGCTAGATGGTTAGTGTTAGAGAGGGGGTTAGTGAGATATCTCAATACCTTGAGATATCAAGGTATTGAAGGTAACTTGAGATACTCAAGGTATCAGGTATCGGGGCAAGGTATTGGGTGTTTGCCTAGGTTTGGTATTAGAGTTGGGTTTATATGTATAGGTGTATATATTTATGCGTGTTAGTATATGTGTTCGTGGATTTATGCGGGGTATATAGCATAGGTTGAGATATCGAATACCGAGGGTATCCCTATATCTCAAAGAGACGAGTTTGAGGGTTTACTAGCTTAATGAGCTAGTTTTAACCTAGAATTTTAGGGGCACCCTAGTTTGACCTAGAGTTGACCATAATTGCCCTCATTCACTGCAAAAGTCAACGTTTGACATAGTTTTGACCCAGAGTTGACTTTTTGGACCTCGGGTTGACGTTTTGATCCAAATTTCACCGATTTGACCCGTTCGACCTAGAATAACCCTAGAAGCTTATTTTTAGTTATTTTATATCAGTTTAACTCTTTAGAACCCCGTTTAATCTTGCTTTTCGTAATAGGTTCTTGTGACGCCAGTCCGGATTTCGATCCTCACCAGTTGCTCAGGACGTCAGGCGAGTACCTACCTCTGATTATTTCTATTTCATGATAGCTTATATATCACCGGTTCTAGAACTGTAATACTTGATTCTGACACATTGTTTCACGAGCTGGTACTAGTTAGATCCCGTCATGAGATGTTATTTCCCTTACCTTGTTCAGCGGGTACTCTATCACGTGTATTTCATCATGTGCTTCGGGTATTGATTCTCATGTGCTATCATGTGCTTCGTGTGCTCTCGCCTTCATGTGCGCGAGTTATTTATCATGTACGTAGCATGTCATGGTTGGATCCAAGAGTATTAGTGGGGGAGGGGAGTAGGAGTTGGTTATGTAATCAAAGCCAAACAGTATTCATGTGTATATCGGTTATGCAACTCACGTATAACGGAGTTATCGTAGATTATTCATGTGCAACCTAAGCCGATCACATAACGAACTTGTGCTCAAGGCACTTAGCTAGTATTCCTATTTTCTCACATGTAGTTACTTCTCTACTACTTGTATTGTTTCCCAGTTTTACTTTGCAGTTACTTCATCAGCTCTACCATGTATTTACTTTCATGTGCATCTTGTATACTTTTTTATTGCTAGTCATATACACCTTACCATGTATTTGGAGTTGCTTTCAGAGTTATGTACTTCGCTCCAATCCTGACTGAATATATTTTTTTCTAGAGGATCCTGAGAATTTTTGCCCGATCTTCTACGAGCCAGGTGTCGAGGAGTGTTATGACCCGGAGATTGAGGAGGAGCCTGTCTCGGCTGAGGAGACGCCGCTAGCACCCTAGTATAGCTAGGTGGGTTTCTCTGGGTTGTTCCCAGTTGGTGGTTTGGATGACTGTATTACTATTTATTATTTTGCTGCTGTGAGATATTGTAGACTTTTAGACTTGGACTATATATTTGGATATTGTACTGCTCTCCTTGGTTCTTTGTTTCTTTGTTGACATCTTATCGTGCTTTTCTCTTCCCCTAGTTATTGTGATTGAGTTTATATATATTGCGTGGTTGCCCTCCTTTTGGAGAGGTTATCTTGACAGGTTATTGTAAGATATATAGTTGTGACCTAGAACGGACCTAGACATCGTTCTACTGCCGATTCTGCGGCGTAGGCTGGATGTACCCATGACTCATGCCCAATTTTTTGGGTGCCGATCGTGACACTCTATATTGTGGTCATCAAGACTTATAGAGAAATCTTGATGTATATTAATACCAAATAACCTGTTAACCAAATTAGATTTTGCTCCACCTATTATGCTATTTAGTGGATTATTGATAATTCTCCCATCCATGCATACAACTAAAATAGGAGTATCAATTCATGTTCGGAATATCCCCGTAATTTTGAGCTGAATTAAGCCAATATGTAAATATCTTATCTTTGGATATTTAGCCTTTAATTTTTCCATTTTTCTTTTATCCAATAGACTAATAGAAGAAAAATCCTCATCCCCTTTCAACTCGATATTTTCCTGCATTCTCTCAAACACGTAGGTATATTTATTTAAGAATCTAGACTGAAAAAAAATTGGCTTATAGACTTCTCTTTTATCAGAATATGAAATAGCTTCTTTCAGCTTTTCTAGGTCATCATCAGTAATTTTAAATTGTTCTCCTTCACTATGGGGGATATTTGCGTTTGTGGTCTCTTTTGAAGTTAAGGTATTTGTATAAATTTGAAACTCTACCAAAACCATATACAGATTCCCCTAGGTCAAGCACTAGTGAATTGCACGATGGTTACAAAGATCTGTACTTATAATCTTCCTAATAACAATAAATTACAAAAAACTATTTATGGTATGTTAGAGCTGCTATTTTCTGATAATCCTTTAAAAGCCTTTGATAAAGCTCCTAGATATTATAAAATAGAATTATTAGAGCTATAAAGAAGTCAAAGTTAGGGTTAATAGGATTATGGTTTTCCCATCTGACAAAGAAGAATTTGCTAAACAAATTAGCGAACTCTTAAAACTAAAGCTTATTCAGAAAAGTTTCAGTATGTATTCCTCTCCAACTTTTCTTGTTAGAAATCATGCTGAAATAAAAAGAGGAAAAACGCACATGGTCATTAACTATAGAAAGCTAAACAGTTATACCAAGTTTGATGGATACTTTATCCCCATAGCAGAACATCTTATCAAACAAATTTAGGATGCTAAATATTATAGTAAATTTGATGTCAAATCAGGATTTTGGCAAATAAAACTAGAAGATTGGAATTCTATTGAGTTAACTGCTTTTAGTTGCCCACAATGACATTTTGAAAGGTTTTTACCATTTGGTTTGAAAAATGCTCCACAAATTTTTCAGAAATGGATGAATTCTATTTTTGAAAATCTACCTTTTGTAGTAGTTTACATTGACGATATTCTTGTATTCTGGAACACAGATGAAGAACATAAAGAATATCTATTACATGTTTGTAAACTATTACTCGATAATGATTTTATTCTCAGTCCAAAAAAGATAAAATTATTCAAAAATGAAATTGATTTCTTAGAAAAAACCATAAGAAATGGACAAGTTCTCTTACATGAACATATATACACTAAAATCAAAAAGTTTCCCGATAACTTCAAAACTCTTAAAGAGCTTCAGAGTTTTCTAGGATTACTTAATTATGGGAGAAAATTCATTCCCAATCTATCGGCATGGGTAAAGTATTTGCAAAATAAACTTACGACTTAACAAGCCAAGTACAAAGAAACACTGGTGAACAACCAAGAAAATAGAATACAGACAAAATTCCTCTCTCTCTTAATAAAGATGAAATTGAGGAAATTGCTAGGGTAAAAGAATCAATAAAAATAGAAAATATTCTTTATTTTTTCTTTGACAATGATACATTAGTATTACAGACCGACGCATCAGACAACTTCTGGGAAGGTGTATTAATTGCTAAATAAAAAGAAATTGTAGCCTACACGTCAGGAAGATTTACTAAAGTACAAATGAGATATGCTACTTATGACAAATAATTATTAGCAGTTAAACTCGCCATCAAAAGCTTAAAGATCTATATCCTATATAGACATTTTCTGATTAAAATCGACAATAAATCAATAGCACAGTTTCTGAAAAAGAAGACTATTAATAATCCCGAAGAAAACCTCCGACAAATTAGAATATCGATGTATTTGGAAATTTTTAATTATGTTGTCAATTATATTCCAGGATATACTAATTTTCTTGCGGATACTCTTACCAGGTTATGATAAATGGAGGACGAAGATTTTTATAAGAAATTTAGGGACCTTTTCCAAGAAATGAAAAGACAGGAAGAATTTGAGGAAGTGGCCCCTAAAAGGCTAAGGACAACAATGTGGCAGAATCATCCAGGGTTGAACAAACCCAATAGGCAAATAGCCAAACTTCTCTTAAGGCGAATAGCCAATCTCTTAAGGCGAACAGCCAAAAAAACCAGGCGAACAGCCAAAACACCATCCAGACGAACAGTCAGGCAAACAACAAAGGGAAAAACGTGCTAGGGTCCATTCCAAGACCCATGTTTATACCAGAAAGACCAATAGTCCTGCCCATGCAGTTTACTGGTCCACCAAGGCCACCTATGAGTCCAGTCCAATTCTTGGATATTGTAATAAAAAATTGGTACAATACCAATATGGAAAATAAAGACAAAGCAGTATAGGAAAGATTCAACGGCTGCTTTCGGGCTTTCCAGGCACGCGACATAAAGGGAGCCAGCTGCTGGCTGACCCAAATTGAAAGGACTCTACTGGCCGAGAGGGAGAAAAATACTCTACTTGAAAAGAAGATGACGGAAACACATCAACTCATCTCCAAGATGGCCACTTTTTCTCTACATCCAGATCTATTGCACTCTCTACCAAAGAACGAGATCTCTTTACCGGTACCTTTGCCAAACAGAAGGAGCTAAAGGATATTTTTTCCCAAATCTAGACCACTGACTTGGTAAATTTTCGGATGGCTGATGTTCTTGAGTTACTCAAGGCCCTTAGAGTCGCTACACCAAAAATTGAGGAGTTCAATGCCGAAGTTACTGTTCAAGAAATGCTGGCCATACATCAGCAATAATTGCTGGATGACTCTCGACTAATCCTCTTTTTCAAAAAGCTCGAAGACACTGAGATTATCAACTTCCTCCAAAATGAGAAACTAATTCTCAACTCAAACATGCGACCCTGTATTCTTGCCTGTTTTTGGAGATCAAGAAGTTCAAACCCTACATCAAAAAGGGGTTAGTTCATGAGGTATATATGAATACGATCTTTGAAGATGACTACAAGGATTGTCTTTCGGACATCTGCATCAAGGCGGCACTCTCACACTCCACCAAATTCCAAACTATTTTTTGATTCAAAGTTTGGTGCATCTGGGAGGAACGACAATATATTAAGCTCTTCCCATCTTACCAGCTTTGGGAGCTCAGCAGGCTCATTGAGGAACCTTTTTTTGAACACATCAAATTTTCAAAATAGGGTTTCGACGAAGATCATAAGAGGCTAATGGCAGCCAATTTTTTTTGAAGCTGCAAGGAGTGCTGCCAGGGCCAACACCCTGATTACCACCTCTAAGCACACTATCCTAGTGGACCGCCTCAGGCCCTTACTAGAAAATAGCGATGGGCCTTATAGGATCATAGATTTCCTAGACAACATGACAATGGACCAAATTGGCCTATTGGCTAGGAATGAAGATCTACTCTTAAATAATGATCCTATGAGGATCTTAGTTGACTCGGAAGGAAACTCTGATTAAAGAAGCATGGTGGAACCTAATCTCATGAAAAACTTAAAGAAAATATGTTATAAAACCATTCTTAAAAGATATCTATGAAGGCTTGGGCAACAAACAACTCGACGATTCCCCAGGAAACCGTACAAAAGAGAAGGCAGCAACAACAACTAACACAGATTAGGGAAGCAATAATTACAAGGAGACACGAACTACAAGAACAGATTGAATAACTTAGGAGAACTATTAAGGAAAGAGAAATAATGGTTAGCTCTCTAATTGAGGAAAGAGAACAAATTATGGAAACTCGACATGATAGAAGCAATCCATTTTCTATCAGTAGAATTTCTATCTGGCTAGAAGACAACAACAACAACATCTCTGACAACAACAGTTTCGGCCACTACAACAATAGCAATAATAGTTCCAGCCACTACGATAATAGTACCAGCCACTCAGAAAATAATTCTGACAGCTCGGATGATGATAATGATGACAACCCAGACACAGACGATAGCGTATCATAAAGGATTCCCCACTAAAAAAAAGCAAGCTCCATTACCACTCTGAAGAAAAAGACATATAAAAGAGATTCCCCATTAACAAAAGGGAAGCTCCATATTGAAAGAAAGAAGGATCGCCATCATTACAGAAGATATTCCATCATAACATATGCCGGTTACTTGACTAGGGACTAAAGGTCATTCCCTGACCTCTTGTAATATAAATAAGACTTCGAAATGCATTGAAGGGCATTGAAGTTTGGAGTTCTGGTGTGCATTGTAAACTTTACTCTTGTAATCTCTCCCCCCTTTTCTGTTCTTGTGTTCTCTTCTCTTCCACCTTGTAAATTCTGTTGTTTTGCGTTTGCATTTGGTATTAACCGCTACGTACACTTCTAGTTTGTCTCCCTCGAGATTTGTCTCCAATGCGAGAGAGGGAAGTGGAGACCTCCTACGAAGCTTGACCACCAAGGGTTCGGGGGCAAGAGCCGACACTGGGTCCTTCTTTCGACTTGGCAGTCGTACCTTCAAAGGTTGTGGTGCCTTCCTCTGTATTTTCACAACAAGGGGAGAGGTTGCATCATGAGCACGTCCCTTAAGGTGGACCGTCAAAGATTTTCCTGATGTCATGTTGATCTCTCCTTCATCGTCGGCTTCATTCCCTCCTTCTTCCTAGCGGACTTGTTCATACATGAGTGAATCAGAGTAGTAGGCCTCTAACCCTTTGAAGGGATCGATATCGGCGAACTCTGTCCTAATCGTGCCATGGTCGTCAATGTACTTTAGGCACTGGTGCAGGGTTGATGGCATGATCATGTATTCATGTATCCATGAATATTCCAGCAGGACATTGTAGGATACGTCTACACCAATGACATAACATGTGACTTCTGTCTTCAAGTTGCCTATCTGACATTTCAGGCAAATCTTGCCCAGAGGGTAGCTTCTTCCAGCATTGAAGCCACTGATGGTAGTATTGGTAGCCGTCAGTCGATGCATTTGGATGCCCAAGGTCTAAAGCAGACTCCTGGGGATGATGATGATGGACGAACCCGGATCGATGTGCATACGGTCTACCTTGATAGCGTCGATGTACTGTAATGACCCGCTTCGCTCAACCCAGAGGGCCGATTCAAATGGCATAAGTGTAGCGAACTGACCCTCCTTGCTCAGCGAGATGGCTCATTCGATGCAAAGGCATTCATACTTGGATCTTCAAATGGAGCCAGAGTTAGACTTTTAGAGGCGCGCGGAGTCTCACTTTACCGATGCGATTCATCGCTAAGGTGGATAGCCCTGGTGAACCCGTCCCTACTTAGCTGTACACTATGAAAATGAATGATATATGCTAGTTTTTAGGTGATAACATTTGCATGCTAATAAAATAGATAAACACACATAACTAAGGGGATAATCCCGCCTTATCATTGTATAGAACATGGAGATCTTACTTGCTATTTTTTTAGTCTGGCTTATTGAGTTAAAATATAGTAGTTTCTTATATATGCCATAAAGATAGTTGAGTACATACTGAGGTATCGCACCACACAAAATATGACATGGGATAGAGTATAATCATGTTGCATACATAGAGGAGGAAGACTATCAAGTAGTTATTCCGAGTCAGGAGAAGGAAAGAAAAAAAGTACTTGGGGTATCCAGATCACCGAGGCAGTCTCTAATCAGGGAGCTACGTAAAAAAGAAAGATCTGAGTGTAGTCATCGGCAAGACTGAACCGAGTTGTTTCTCGGCTAGGATTGGAAGTGGGAGAGTAGTTTCATGATCACAGATAACTGATTGCGTACCAGGTAGAGATGAGTCCTTAACACGATTGCTGAGGCATCCAAATTATATCGGCCCGGGAGGACAGTGCCAGTATAGTCCTGGTAATATGCTAGCTGATGACTAGCGGACGAGAATGGGATATCTAGCAAGGCTTGCTACCCACCTAGATGGTCGTCGACTCGTCATATGGTTCGTGAGGCCCAGCAAGGCTAGCAACCGAGCTGGAAAGATAGCTGTTCTATCGCAGATCATGTCTAATATGGCTAACAGAGCCAGTGACCTTCATATAGATAAGTCATGCTTGCATAACGGCTATCCACATTCAAAAGATGAGTAACTTGAAGGAGTACATTTGCATGATATTTTTGTATATTTAGAATAGATGCACGATAATAAACATAGTTCAAGAAGAATGGGTCTGAGGCAGAAACACAAACATAACACTTAGATTTCATAGATGTTCCTTGTTATTCAGTAGATCATTATTTATATTGTTGCATATGATAGGGAAGGCCGAATGGTAAGAAATGGTAAGACGAACTCAGTTGTTCATTATTATGACACTCTTAAGCAGACACGGATATTACTTTCATTATATTGCTATATAACTGATCCTAAGGAAAAAGAATAGAAATACAACAAAATTAGTCGGTGCACATAACTAATAAACGTGCTTGTTTTGTGGCATGGGCGATAGGCCTTTCCACCAGTGCATTCAATGTACTGATACCCAACCAGTTTGCATGCAGGGTGTAGAGGGAACTCATACAGGTTCAGAGATCGCTTAACACAATGAGGCGCCGGACCGCACTTGGCGTCTTGAAGCATGGCGCACGGACCTGGAGCTCACATATATAAGACATAACGTATGGGATTGGTACCACCCCGTCTCGGGCTTCCGTTGCCAAAAAGTTACCAAACTAGAGGGACACCATATTGGCGGCAACCGTTTTGTCCTTAAAATCCAAGTTGAGGCCCTTAGAATTGAGTAGATGCTGGATGTACCGCTTCAGTATGTAGCAATCTCGTATCGCATGATGGACGTACCGATGGTAACAGCAGTACTTGGGGTTATTTACGTCTTCTGCCTCATCGAGGCACTTGATGTCAGGGAGGAAGAACTTGTTACCCTTCATCAGTACATCAAAGATTGCCATAACGTCATTATCCTCGAAAGAGTAAGTCTCATTTGGCTTTGGATCCTCTGCCGACTTTTGTTCTGGCTTTTTGGCTATATTGGCGACAAGGGCCTGCTTTCCTTTGTAGTCACGACCACTATTGCCATCGTTGTTGTTGTAAGGATGCTTTCCCCTATTATCAGTGACGGGGATTTGTATTCCCACAGTCGGGCATCCTTTACTTTCCTCTCAACACTGATGATATTTATGATGAACGCCGTCCAGTCTTTGAATTGGGTGTCACCCATCCATATCCTGACTGCCGAAAGTAGATTCTTCCGACACATGTCCATCATCGTAGATTTAGGATTACCTGGGGGCAACTTCATCGCGGCTTGCCTATAACTTTTGATATATTCTCGTACATGATCCTTTTATTTTTGTATGATGTCTAGCAAGGAGGACATCGTCATGTCACATCCCCTGTCATAGAATCGGGTAAGGAAGAGACTTTTAAGATCGTCAAATAATGATATACAATTATCCTGGAAGCTACAGAACCAATCGAAGGCCACCCCAGATAATGCCCCGATAAAAAAACTTGGTGAGAAGAGCGTCACTGCGGGGTAGATGCCCTGTTGCTGTCTCAAAGTAGCTCATGTACTGGTGATTAGACATCTTTCCTTCAAATGGATTTAAGTTGAAGGGCATGTATATAAGTGGATAGGGCACATCTTTCCACTAGAGGGAATATGGTTATCGAATCCCGAGCTCATGTAGTGAGTCTCGATTGCCCATTAAGTCCAAACGGGCTCGCAGTTCTCGCACCTCTCGCATTGCTTCCCCAGCCTCATCTACTACAGAAGGAGTAGATAATCTGGGCCTAATGTAATCGTCGTTAACGAGCGGAACGGTGGCGTTTGAGTCTCCATTTGCTACAGGATCTTTACTAGCTTGTCCTGAGGTTCTTGGTGGTTGTGAGGCCATATTTTTCTTGATTTTCAGCATTGTCTTGGTCAAGGCTTGCATCGATGTACTCATGGTATGCATCATAGCCTCGAGAGTCTTGAGGCACTATAGATCGCTGGGGCCCTCGTGATCATCCTCTGATATGTACACCATTCTTACATGGGAGGAAGTAGGTAGAATAATTGACGTCGCACTTTCTGCCTCGGACTCTTGCAGCTAATAGTCCTCAGAAAAAGTTGTCTGTGTCGCATCCTGTTCGGACTCGAAGATTACACTACCCCAGCGTAGGAAGGTGCGTCATCCTGGTGAGGGTGACTACCCCTAGGGATCTCGAGATCTGTTCCTTGGGAATCTCTGTCCCCTCGAAATGTCGGGTTGTCATGGAGTTCTGGGGGATTGCTAACCCCAACTTGCAGAATCACTAAGGGTCTTGAGGAAGAACCACCCCTAGCAGCTGACAATTTCTTCTTGGAGTGGGTGCCCTGGAAAACTCCTTCTATAGGTACCGTTGTCTGTCCTTCTTGGGCATGCCTTCTCGATACGCTAGCCGAAAAGAAAGGGTTTGATGGCTAGACTTCTGACCTCCCCTTGTGGAGAGAGACTTCTAAGCGGAATAATACGAGGTGAAGGGCAGCTCCTCCTCCGCTGGTAATTGTATATGTTTTTTGGGACGCTGTCGGGTAGGTGCCTTTGGTTGCAGCCGTTGGAACGCCGACTGCAGGTTTGTTGGCACTACTATTTTAGCACAGCAGTAGTTGTCATATCCCGGTCCTGAAGGTCCCGACTACTCCCCTGCCGGGCGCGATTTACCGTGCCTCGACACTCCCATGGGGCGTATATCGTTTGCCATCGAGGCGTGATACCGTACGATCCTGGGATTGCGCTCGCATATGGCAACATCGTTAAAGTTATGGCTATCATCGAACCGATCGAGTACGCAGGGGAGGAATAATGTTACCAATAAGGGTCCAATCAGAGTATGCGAAGCGAACCTCTAGGTACGAGGTTCTCTGAATACAATGGAATTATTCCATATATTATGTCCCTTTACACAAAAGTAGCTCAAAATATCTCGATACGGCTCAAGGTATCGACACCAGATTTCTGGGTCCTGGGGATGTGGCACGGATATCGCTTCCTTGGGCGATCCAGCACCTGCTAACAAGCAAACTGTTGGTGGGTCAGCCATTTGGCGAAAGTACTAGTGACTATAAAATCAACGAACAGAAGCAACATTCACTAAAATCAACACTAAATAATTATGTTATAAAATATTACATTACTAGTGATCTTTCTAGTTTTACCTAGGTTAATTTTATGTAGTACAGGAACAGAGTCATATTAATTCTTTGGAAAATATCTCTTGAAAACAGAGTTCTTATTCGATATACAAGCAAACAGGCAAGGCAAGCAGTTCATGCACGATATGCCGATTCTTTTAATAACTCTGGTGCGCAGCGTGTCTTGTGAGCCATATTCATTTCTTTAAACACTCTAGCATGAATCTAGTAGACTATCTTTTTATCATCTCTCTCTCTCTCTCTCTCTTATTAACAATTACCATCTTACCGTGTGAACGAGATAGAAGCATATATGTAAACAAGACTTCTCTATGAAAGCATTTATACAAGAGAATACGTTTGATAACATGTATATCACTTATTCAGTGATTCTTACCCTTTACCGAACGGTTATTCCTGCAACAGACATACAAGTTAGCAACAATTTATAGAATCATATATGTTCTATTCCCTGTCCGTCTCTGCATCAAACATTTAGGTAAGCAAGAAGGCTCAATCCTAACATGTGACCTAACTATATGATGGCCCATGAGTCTGCTTCCTCATGATTAGTAGCGGTATTATCATGTCCCAACACTGCACTAATATACTAGATGCTTTGACACGTGAACTAGGTATCTAATAGATATGAATACCCCCTTGATCACGAGGACTTCTTTGCCTCAGGGTATTCTTTCTGACCCCCTAGGGCAAACGGTCTCCAGTGCCCCAGGAACTAGTCGTGGGATTATCCTTGTGCACAACTTGTCTAAAGACCAATGCATGAATGCAACTTTATCAGATAAACTCTATATGGATGCAGCAGTTCAATAAAAAAGTATATAGTCAATCTCTTCTCTTCTATGTGCGGAAAGGCCACCATCTCTATCTCTATGCAGACTGACTTCCATCTCTCTGATACCGTTCAAGCATTTCAAACAGTTCTATCTTTACAGCATGATAAAGGAAACATATAATAATATCTAATTAAGCAACCAAGAAAGCAGTTCTCTATCTCTTTTAACTAAGCATGCAGTTCTACTCTTTCTTTAGCATACGATGGAAACGTATAAACATTCTTTTACTCTTGTTTATTAATATGGCAGCGGTTCGTTCGATAGTGGTGTCCGTGTAACTAAGCATGCGATATTTCTTTCTTGATATAGCATGGCAATGGTTCTATCTCTTTTAGACAAGCATACAAGTTCTCTAGTTAAGCATGCAGGTTCTCGTTCTATCATTCTCAATGCGAACATTCTCTTATTAAGCAAACAAACATTTCAAAAACTTAAATTCATTATTAAGGCGTGCAAGAATCAGAGAATGATATTCTGTCCACTCACCTAGATCAGTCATCTTCTGGTCCAACAAGGAGCTCTTCAAGAAGGTTTCCTTTTTGACTCATCAAACTGATATCTCTTCTATATAGTGCCAACGCAGAGTAGGGTACTACATACTTACCCACCAAGAAAAAGTTTTATCCTTGAAACTTTAAGGAGAAACTTTCGATATCCAGAGTAGCAATAGTCCTTATCCCTCACCATCCTCAATCGAAAACTCTAGCAAACCACAAGCACGAAATCACAACTCTCAAATAATAAATCAAATCCAAAAAAAAAATTTGTGCACATCTTTGAGAATATTTATGGACTTATTGTATTGAACTCTCTACGCAGCAACGATATCATTGACAAGGAATCGTTATCTAGGAACTTGCAGCAAAAATGGCATAAGGCTAGAAAATCAAGTTGCTCTGATACCATTATGTCATGCCCTGGTCCCGAAGGTCCCGACTACACCCCCGCCGGGCATGAATCACCACGCCTGGATGCTCCTGCGGGACTTATATCATTTGCCATCGAAGCGTGACACTGTGCGAGCCTGGGGTTCCGTTCGTACAAGACAAAATCATTAAAGTTGTGGCTATTATCGAACCGATCGAGTACGCAGCGGAGGAACAATGTTACAATAAAGATCCAATTAGAGTATATAAAGCAAAGCTATAGGCACGAGTTTCTCTGAATACAATGACATCATTCCATACATTATATCCCTTTATACAAAAGCAGCTTCAAATATCTCGATACGGCTCAAGGCATCGACACCAGATTTTTGGGTCCTGGGGATGAGGCACAGCTATCGCTTCCTCGGGCGATCCAGCACCTGCGAATAAGCAAACTGTTAGTGGGTCAACACTTTAGAGAAAGTACTAGTGAGTATAAAATCAACGAACAGAAGCAACATTTACTAAAACCAATACTAAGTAATTATGTTATAAAATATTACATTACTAGTGATCTTTTTAGTTTTACCTAGGTTCATTGCATGCAGTACAAGAATAGAGTCATATTACTTCTTTAGAAAAAATCTCTTAAAAAATATAATTCATATTTGATATACAAGCAAGCAGGCAAGGCAAGAAGTTCACGCACGATATATCGATTCTTTTAATAACTCTAGTGCGCAACGTGTCTCTTGAGTCATATTTATTTCAGTAAAGACTCTAACATGCATCTAGTGGACTATCTTTTTATTATCTCTCTCTCTCTCTCTCTCTCTCTCTTATCAACAATTACCATCTTATCGTGTGAACGAGATATAAGCATATACATAAACACGACTTCTTTATGAAAGCATTTATACAAGAGAACACATTTGATAACATGTACATCACTTATTCAGTGATTCTTATCCTTTGTCAAATGGTTATCACTGCAACAGACATACAAGTTAGCAATAATTTACAGAAGTACATATATTCTATTCTCGGTCCGTCTCTGCATCAAACAGTTAGGTAAGCAAGAAGGTCGAATTCTAGCATGTGACCTAACTATATGATGGACCATGAGTCTGCTTCCTCATGATTAGTAGTGGTGTTATCATGGCCCAGCACTGCACTAATATACTCGCTCATATACTATCTGCTTTGACACGTGAATCAGCTATCTAATAGACATGAATACCCTCCTGATCGCGATGACTTCTTTGCCTCAGGGTATACTCTCTGACCCCCCTAGGGCGAACGGTCCCCACTGTCCCAGGAACTGGTCATAGGATTATCCTTGTGCAAAAGTTGTCTAAAGACCAATGCATGAATGCAACTCTATCAGATAAACTCTATATGGATACAACAGTTCAATAAACAAGCATATAGGCAATCTTTTCTCTTCTCTGTGAGGACAAGCCGCCATCTCTATCTATATGCAGACTGGCCGTCATCTCTCTAATACCGTTCAAGCATTTCAAACAGTTCTATCTTTACAGCATGATAAAAGAAACATATAATAGTCTCTAATTAAGAAAGCATGGAAGCAGTTCTCTCTCTTTTTTAACTAAGCATGCAGTTATACTCTTTCTTTAGCATATGATGGAAACGTATGAAGATTTTTTTACTCTTGTTTATTAGCATGGTAGCAGTTTGTTCGATAGTGGTATCCGTATAACTAAGCATACAATATTTCTTTCTTGACTTAGCATGGCAATGGTTCTATCTCTTTTAGACAAGCATACAAGTTCTCTAGTTAAGCTTGCAGATTTTTGTTCTATCATTCTTAATGCGAACATTATCTTATTACGCAAACAAGCATTTTAGAAACTCAGATTCATTATTAAGGCATGCAAGAATCAAAGGATAAAGTTCTATCAACTCACCTAGATCAGTCATCTTCTGGTTCAACAATGAGCTCTTCAAGAAAGTATTCTTTTCGAGTCAGCAAACTGATATCTCTTCTACATAGTGCCAACGCAAAGTGGGGCACTAAAATAGTTGATGATGATGTTGGCACAGGGGTGTCCTGGAGGGGACACCTTACATGCCGTAGTTGCCTCACTCACTTTGCGCTTGTGGTTGATCATGTTGCACAAATTAAGCGAGGGCTGATCCACCTTTACACCCTTGTTATGAGCCCGGGCAGACCGAGCACATGGATGTGTAGGTGTTGTCTTTGCTCCCTATCCTGGGGTTCACACAAGAACTCTCCACAAGTCGTTAATGGAAGACTTTTGAGACTGACCTTGTCTATTTGTAACTGTGGGTTAGACTCATGGGTCGGTCTTGTACAACTTCCCATCAGTAGCTAGCGTAACAGTTAGCAGAGCCTACCGACGATCGGTCGTATGAGCAGTTGCTTGAGCTTGGTGAGCTCATACTGCCTTGGACTCCTTCGACCTAGCACGCACCGGTGCGTAGTATGAAGTGTCCAAGTTCACATCCTCCCTTTTCTCAGCAAGGTGCATGGAGCCAACACTGTGTGAGATTCGATCAAAGACGGAGGTTCTGCTATTGTGCTGGTCGTATGTGATCATTTGCCTGTGGTCGACGATCAGTGTCGCATATGGATTTTTTTCCCGAGGTTGCCGACTTATGCTGCTTCTGCTGTGGCCGCATGGAATATTTTTCAGCACCTAAACTTTTGGTATCATAGTATTTTCTTTGCCAGAGTTTGGGTGCTGAGCGCCTTTCCCGATTGCTACATGGACTGGATCAACCTGGGTGGATGCATGATGTACGTCTGCAGCAACAAAGAGAGAAGGGGGAGTGCATGCTCCGTAGTTGGGAAGCACATGCTCTGCAGTTGGGTGAGACACAGCGGCCTTCGCTATCCATGTCCCGCGGGTCTTCTTAGGCTTTGTTTGCCTTGGAGAAGGACTCACACTGTACCCAAGAGCATATTCTCGAATGCTTTCTGGTTGAAGCATACCACCAGCATCCTTTAGTTTGAATCCAGCTTGGCTGTATAGAACTGCGTCACTGTCTTCTCATCAGAGGAGAAGTTGGTCCCCAGCAGAGTCACCATCTTGTCTGCCATTGCAAGTTTTGAAGTTCAAATAACAAACAAAGAAGTACAAAGAGATCCTAAGCAGAAAATCTAAGTACAATATTTTGATCTTGGTAGTGACGCTGGAGCTTAGGCGCGATAGCGTCTCATTTACTCTGTTAACGGTTTGATGAGGGAATGAGGATGCTCTCTCCTATTTTTCTTGCTCCTTAGCTTGTGTGCACGTGTGTAGCTGGCCGGAGGGTTGTAGGGTATGCTACTCTTGCTATTTATAGCCATCTTGCTGACGGGCTATAAGTGTCGCATATGCCTTTTTTGGTGGCCGCATAGGACTCCTTCAACATAATATGATTATAATTATAGTCGCATGCCATGGACATGCTACCATGTGGTCTTGGTTACGATATGTTTTTAAAGAGATCCCGGGGTTATTACTGTAATGACCCATTCTATTCAAGCGGACAACCGATTCAAACGGCGCAAGTGCAACGACCCAACCTGCTTTGCTCAACGAGAAGACTCGTTTGAGGCAAAGGTATCCAGACTTGGACCTTCAGGAGTTCAGACTTAGACTTTCAAAGGATCGCTCGGAGTATCGCTCGACCGAGGTAAAACATCACTAAGGTGGGTGGCTACGATAAACTTGTCTTTGCTTAGCCAGCACACTTAAAATATGGACGATACATGCTAGTCGCTAGGTGAATCAACCCCTGCATGCTAATAAAGAATACAACGCACCTAGCTATAAGAATAATCCCAACTTATATTGCTTGTGTTAGAACATAAAAATAAAATTTGGCTTATAAATGGACCCTCGTATGCTACATTTGCTTTGTATAAGTAGACCCCGCTATGCCTCGAGTAGATCATCATATACTCTTCATAGTACACTGCTTTACTTGTTTACACTACTCGGCCAAAGATTATGTCGCTCGATAATGTCCCTGTACGGTTGCCCTTCTCGCATTACCCTTTAGACCGTGCCAACGTAAATGCTTATGTTCCATATAAATGCATTCTTGCTTGCTTACATTGTAGCTAGTACTCGTTGCCTCGATTCAATATTTGTCACATAATTCCATGCCATAATCAAGTGAACACTATCTTGCCTTGCATTCATCCAATTCACTGGAAGACTATCCAATAGTCATTCCATGCAAGTATGAACCTGAAAGTATACGGGACCGTTAGGTCACCAAGGCAATTCCCGAACCAGGAGATTGTATCATGTCAAGTAAATCAAGAATCATAGCTCATGGAGCAAGATTTATTCAGGTATTCGGATCCTTGGTTGTCTCTTTCGAGCGGACAAGATGGTGTATACGCCCTTATTGCTACACCCATCTCCGCCAAAGAGACAACGAATCATCCAATGACTAAGTAAATCGAGAATTAACATGTCATGTCATAAATTTCATGAATCTGAAACCCTAGACTTGCATGGTCGCGGATAACTCGTGCACGAGGTATCGTGGATTTCTCGGACGATTATCGGGGTACCGGGATCGTGCCGGCCTGGAAAAAATTATATAGGGACTCCTCGAGCTTTGGCGGGATAGTGTCTGTGCCTCCATTTTTTAGTGCTATACCATCACCATTGAAAGAGTCTATGTTTCTCATGTTATGACGGGATGGTGCACGCCTCAAGTTTTTAGCACTATAACCATCTCCGTCAAGATACTCATCCAAATGGCTTATAGTGCCAGTTGTAGCGCCCCGCTCCGCGTCGGCGCTATGTACAAGTGGGATCGACTTGCTTGCTCGAACGGAAGTCTTCTCGGAGAGTTCCCGACCGATTAATCAAGGTGAGTGGGCAGAACTGCATTCTCTGATTCTTGCACGACTTATTAATAAATCTGAGTTTTTGAATGCTTGTTTGCTTAAGAAGAATATTTTCATAAGAAGTATGATAGAACCGACTCAGCATGCTAATAAGAGAACTCACATAGCTTGTCACTGAAACGAACCCGCTGCCTAACTAGAGAATATGGAAACGCTTGTCAGAATAAGATAGAACCTTTGCTATGCTAAAGAGAATAAGAAATGTTGCATGCTTAGAAACACCGACACAGCTCAAACGAACTCTTGCTATGCTAAGTAGATAAGTAAATGAATCGCCTGAAATATGTTCCCTGTAATGCTAAGAAAGAAAGAGCTTGTTTATCATGTGCCATTGTGTTCTTTACTTTTCTGCAATATGTGCCGCTGCTTCAGTATCGAATAGCTTACTTGCCCTTGTTCAAAGCTTTGGCCTTGTGCAAGCGCACTTTAGGCTTGCACGGCATCACGCCCGAGCGAGGACGGTCGGTTCCGTAGGGACCAAAGCGAGGACGAACGGCCCCGCGGGACCGGGGCGTGACATAATGGTATCAGAGCGACTCGATTCTTTGCCCAATCCGTTGCTTCCAACTCTGAGATGTGCCTGATGTGAGATGCAGTGAACGTTCCATACAATGAGTCCGTAAATATTCTCAAAGTGCCGGCAAAAGTTTTCTGGATTTGGTTTTCATTGTTTGAGATGTGATTTGTGATTTGAGAAGATTGCTGAGTTTTGATTTGGGATGGTGAGGGATGAGGATTATCGCTGCTCTGTGTTTTCGATAAGTTTATCCTTGAAGTTTCGAGGACGAAACTTTTTGTTGGTGGGTAAGTATGTAGCGCCCCGCTCCGCGTCGGCGCTATGTACAAGTGGGATCGACTTGCTTGCTCGAACGGAAGTCTTCTCGGAGAGTTCCCGACCGATTAATCAAGGTGAGTGGGCAGAACTGCATTCTCTGATTCTTGCACGACTTATTAATAAATCTGAGTTTTTGAATGCTTGTTTGCTTAAGAAGAATGTTTTCATAAGAAGTATGATAGAACCGACTCAGCATGCTAATAAGAGAACTCACATAGCTTGTCACTGAAACGAACCCGCTGCCTAACTAGAGAATATGGAAACGCTTGTCAGAATAAGATAGAACCTTTGCTATGCTAAAGAGAATAAGAAATGTTGCATGCTTAGAAACACCGACACAGCTCAAACGAACTCTTGCTATGCTAAGTAGATAAGTAAATGAATCGCCTGAAATATGTTCCCTGTAATGCTAAGAAAGAAAGAGCTTGTTTATCATGTGCCATTGTGTTCTTTACTTTTCTGCAATATGTGCCGCTGCTTCAGTATCGAATAGCTTACTTGCCCTTGTTCAAAGCTTTGGCCTTGTGCAAGCGCACTTTAGGCTTGCACGGCATCACGCCCGAGCGAGGACGGTCGGTTCCGTAGGGACCAAAGCGAGGACGAACGGCCCCGCGGGACCGGGGCGTGACACCAGTGATCCTCCTGTTTATATAGATAAGTCATCCTCGCTTAGCGGTAACCCGCGTGCGAGTCATTGCATTGCCTCCAGTAAACTAAAATACCTGAACGATCATGAGTATAACACACTTGTACATATGGAACAGTTGAACATCTTCTGCAACACATCTGATAATCTGTATAACTCGTGCACCTGAAACATAACCTTGCTCACGATACTTGTGTTTGAATATGCTATTGCCCCTGGATTTTATTATATATATATGCTCATATTTGATTTTACTTGGTTTTCCTTAGGCAGGGAAGGACGAATGGTAAGTTGGTAAGTCTCGCCGTGTTACTCTTATATCGCATAACGTACTGCCATACGAGTTAGGCTTGTATATTATGCCATAAAGCTGATCCAAATTCAAGATTAGAAAGATAACTTAATAGATGGTACACGAAACCTATATAATGTGTTTGGATTTGTCGAGCGGGCGAGAAGCCTCCCCACCAATGCATTCATGTACTGATAACCTACCAGATTGCTTACAGGGTGCAAAAAAATCTCGTTCGGTACGAAAACCGTCTTCATGCATGCTAAGACATGGAGTTCACTCTGGAGCCTTGGAGCATTGCATCCGGAGCTGAAGCACTTATACAAAACATAATGTTGGAACATCGCCTATGTATCATTCCATAAATGTAGCCACTTGGCACGCTTTTACTATTTTAGAGATAGAGAGGCTTGAGCGACTTATAATCTCGGCCTAGTGCCGCTTGTAACACTTGTTCAATATCAATAAAGAGCTTATTTTACTTTTATACTTGTGTTATTCAATGCTTTTGCTATTGACGACTCTGTGAACTTGTTACCAATGGCCTGTTCGTTTCCTATTTTGCTGCACTCGGACTATCTGTATGACTCTATGGCTTAGATATCTTACCGCATGTTCGAATTATGGCCTTGCACGGACGCAGCTTACACTCGTGCGGCATCACGCCCAGATGGAAAAGATCGTCCCGTGGGAGCGCTGGCGCAGTGATAAGGGCCTAGCGGGGACGGCCTATTACCTATGAAAGATAAGGGCGTTACATAAATAAGTCATCCTTGCTTAGCAATAACCCACGTATGAGTTATTACATCGCCTCCAGTAAACCGAAACACCTGAACGATCATGAGTATAGCAAACTTGTATATATAGAACAGTTGAATATCTTTTGTAACACATCTGATAATCCGTGTAACTCGTGCACCCGAAGCATAACCTCACTCACGACACTTGTTTTTGCATATGCTATTTCCCCTGGATTTTATTATATATATATTCTCGTGTTTGATTTTACTTGGTTTGCCTTGGACATGGAAGGACGAATGGTAAGTTGGTAAGTCTCGCCGTGTTACTTTTATATCGTACGTCGCACTGCCACACGAGTTAGACTTGTACATTATGCCATAAAACTGATCTAAATTCATGATTAGAAAGATAACTTAATAGATGGTGCACATAACCTATATAACGTGTTTGGATTTATCGAGACCGTGAGAAGCCTCTCCACCAGTGCATTCATATACTGATAACCCACCAGATTGCTTGCAGGGTGCGGGAGAACCTCGTTCGGTACGAAAACTCCTTCGTGCGTGTTAAGGTATGGAGTTCACTCTAGAGCCTTGGAGCATTGGGTCCTGAGCTAAAACAGATATATAGGACATAATATTGGAACATCGCCTATGTATCATTCCACAAATGTAGCCACTTGGCACGCTTTTTCTGTTTTAGAGAGAGAGACTTGAGCGACTTGCAATCTTGGTCTAGCGCCGCTTGTAACACTTGTTCAATATCAATAAATAACTTATTTTACTTCTATACATGTGTTATTCAATACTTCTGCTATTGACGACTCTGTGAACTTGTTACCAATGGCCTATTCGTTTCCTATTCTGCTGCACTCGGACTATCTGTGCGACTCTGTGGCTTAGACATCTTACCGCATGTTCGGATGGCCTTGCATTGGTGCGGCTTACGCTCGTGCAGTATCATGCCCAGATGGAAAATATCGTCCCGTGGGAGCGCTGGCGCAGAGATTTGCGCCTAGCGGGGACGGCCGATTACCTGCGGGAGATCGGGGCGAGTCATATTGGTATCAGAGCATGGCTTTACGCCTTTGAACTTCATATCAATTTGCTCAGTTTTGAAAGCTCGTTCGTGGGTTATGTGCATACCCTCTCTCTCTCGTTGACCCTATTATGATATTTTATACAATGAATCTAAATACTTTCAAAAGTGTATATGAATGATATGATTGCTTATACGAAATTGTAATACGAAGGTCTTTGTGTCGACCTGTGTTAGACTTGGTTGTAATAGACTCATGCTATAATTTGCAAGTTATGTACTAACCCGTATACCTATATGTGTTTACCCAGCTGGTTAGTGTGTGGAATAGAATATCGTTCGGACAGTTAGCTATTTACACAGCCTGCCGGCTAAGTTGTGTTAAGTATCGTGCGCCAAAACCCTTTTGGTGCAAGCAAGTTGCAAGCGAGATTGGAATATCGTTCAGATAAAGGATAAGTCAGACTTAGAACAGTAACCGATAGAAATATTACCAGTTTATCACTAAGGCGAATATAGAGATCATGCTTGAATTTTGATAAATAACTCAAACGATATTTCGTGTCGGAAGATACAAATCAAATATGGTTTACTTGGAGGACTATCAATAGGATGTATATACGAGACTAAGATTTATCAGGCGATGCTTAGGTATCGTACATGAATTCTAAGGAATGGCTTGGTAAATATAAAAGTGATTGATGCGAACACCGATTGAGGATTTTATTGGGTGACTCGATTCCTGAGTGGTGTATGGATCATTTTGGAAATGTTCAAACGAATTCATAGGTCTTGTGCGATAATTGGATTGAACGATTGGAGAATATCTTGAACAAATAATAAGGCTTATATCAAATAGGGATTCAAAAAAAAGAAATCAATATCTTGGTCAAAGAAAACTTGTTGAAAACTTGGAGGATCGTACGAGCGATTTCGGATTGAATCAAATAGATTGAAGCTTGAGCATGATATCGCTCGAATAGAAGATAGCCCGAGAATAAATATTGTGGTTTGATGAAAGAGGTAAGCGATAACGGATTTGACCTGGAGTTTGGAAGAACGATCTTGAATCTAGTTCAAAAAGATAACCTTTAAAATCAGTCCCGACCGAGAACGATTATCCTATGGGAACATCGGCGTGGTAATTTCATATCCGACGGGGATAATCGAACTCACGGAAACATGTTCGGTAATTATTTCAAACGAACTCAATGAATAGAATGTATCAAATGGAGATAGACTTTGGTTGGATATTTGAACTTAGTTGTTTGAGAAATGCCAGAAGTAGACAATGGATTTATCAAACGGTAACATAGTGGTTGGATGATTTTACTAAATGAATTATAATTACTACATGAACGAATATGACTTGATAGATTTTATATATATCTTTGATGGAGCAAAGTGAAATGATAAGGTATCTCGATCGTTTCGATGATAACCATAGTGTTCGACGTTCTTGTCTTGTGCGAGCGTAACTCTATGCTCGTACATGCGTCACGCCCGAATTAGGATAATTATCCAGTAGGAGAGTTTGGGTGGTGATCTCACGTCCAACGAGGATGATCGAACTTAAAGAAGATCAGAGCATGACAACTGATGGATCGTCTTGACTTGTGGTTCGACACGATAAGACGAATTTGAGAATACAAGTGAATCGAAAGTATTTCAAGGATAAGTTATCCTAGAACCTGGAGTAAATTATGCTTGATGATTTCATGAATGGATACATAAATTTGGTTGAACGACTTAGAGTTTATGATCACTACCAGAAAAAGTCAAATTAGCGACGTCAAAAAACGTCACTAAATGACAAAAAAATGTCGCTAATCATGTTTAGCGACGTAATTAGCAACATTTTACAACAGTCGGAACTCAACACGTCGCTAAAAGGAAAAACGTCGCTATACCGATATTTTTTAGCGACTTAAATGTGTCGCTAAATTAGCGACGTTTAGCGACGCAGAGTCACTAATTAGCGACATAAACAAACATTGCTAAACGTCGCTAATTAGCGACTTATATAACGACGTGACAGTGACGTCTTTAATGACCTGGCAGTACTGCAATACCAGCAATTTGCGACGTACAACGACGTATTTAGCGACATATTTAGCGACGTCATTAGCGACGTCTATTAACGTCGCTAATTAGCGACGTATTTAGCGACGTGTATAAACGTCGCTAAACGTCGCTAAATACGTCGCTAATTTTACAGAAAAAATAAAAAAATAAATACTGAATTGTTTCCAAACTATTATTCCTGCAATTTATGAATTTCTAATTAAAAATAGACCCGGAGCAACCCTCCGTTGAATTCTCTGGGTTCGCCGACCCCTTCGGTGGAACACTCAACACCAATAAATTAACATCATTTAATATGAATAAAAAATATCATAGTCATATAATACAGATAAATATTATAGACAGACCTGGAGCAACCCTCTATTGAATTTTTTGCGTACGAAATAACACAAAAAGTATATAAAATATCACAGTCACATAATACACACAAATTAAAAGTATCACAGTCACACAAAATGCATAATATATAAGTATCACAGTCACACAATGGGCATAATATATAAGTATCACAATCACACAATAACCACAATAAAAGTATATAAAACATCACAGTATCAATCTCGAGGATTTCCAATACGCTGGGGCACATACCAGTCCATCAGATACTGCGCATAAACAACGTCTATGTGATCAATCTCCCCTATAGGTGCTGGGTGACTGGAACTCCCCGTCTGAGATACAGCCGCTATAGGTGCTGGGTGATTGGAACTCCCCGTCTGAGATACAACAGGTGGTATCTCTTTCTCCTTAACAGTAGGAGGCATCACTTCCTCCTTAACAGTAGGAGGCATTACTTCCTCCTTAACAGTAGGAGGTGTCTCTCTCATGGGTGCCATCTAGTAAGATAGATGAAAACAAAGAATATAATTGATAACAGATATTACTTAAGACATACCCTTAATAATGCGAAATAGAAGATTTAGATGACTGACAAAGCCGATCCCAAAAAATTAAAATAAAACTCTGTTTTTGTTGTTGCAACAACCTTACAAGGAGCTCGTACCCTTTCCAAAATTTTGTGTTATGATATTCAATCTCACCGTGTATCAATCCAAATTGATGTCATGCAATATTTTGTTTATCCAAATTCAACCTACATAGACTTGTGTTATGATATTCAACCTCACCGTGTATCAATCCATGATGTTCCAATTTTTAATCTCTGATTACAAAGAAATTTATGAAAGAAAATAAAATAGTATAACCAGTTTGGTTTATCAGTCACAAGTTGCTTCTTATAACTATCTGTATAAAACTTGTTTATAAACTACACTAATATTGATCATAAATTAGTAGGAGAGATCACAGTTTTTATCACTCACTAGGTGCAAAGCCTCTTTGCCATGGAACAAGAGATATGGGGTTCAAGCCTAAAGCTATTGCTCATAGGAGACTCTGGCCTTTGGGATGTCATTAATCTCAAAACAAAGTTCTGTTCATGTTCTTACTGCTACAACTTCTGAGTGAAATTTAAATAAAAATATTACATAATTTTAATAGCTGGCACCAGTTTATAGACTATATTTATACTGTACTCCCGACGAGCTTTTACTTTCATAAATCACCCATCAAATAAGATATTCACACCGAGTTTGATCATAAAATTCTAGATAACTTTGAAAAAATATGCCAAATGTAGTTTGGTACACTTGATATGAGGCCTGGCATCTTCTTGAGGTTTTTTTATTAACTTTTTTATGGGTGCTAAGGAATTTTCCAATCCCCAAAGATATGGTTTCTGAATGATAGAGATTCCCTTCTATCGCTCTTATTTGACTCTTATTTGCTGCAATCAAGGTTAGATTGGACGAGATGGGAGGTGCCTCAACCTAATATGTTGTTGAACTCTAAATTCATAAGTACCCAGTCCCCAACCTGCTTATCTCTGGACTGATCATCCACATCAAGTATGTCCACAGGAGACCAAATTATTCCAGTTCCAACAACAACTTAGTTTTGCAAGGAAAATATAGGAAAGAGTGACACAACTTTCCAGACAAATAATAGGCATTCAATTGTCCAGTGCATGTTTTGAAGTAAGGCATTCTTCTGAGCTAGTTTATAGATGCACGACAATTAAAAACTGTCAAAACACATTTAATCTTGTTTGGAAGGTTATTAGATACATAAATTGTAGCTGAAGAATTTTCAAACACCTACACTAATTACTCATTGGTATAAAATACAGGAAATTTATATGCTTTATAGAGAGGAGGAAGATGAAAGATTAGAGGAAGATTTTGTCCGGGAACTCGAAGAGCAGCAAAGATAATTATTAGTCTAGCCCAGGGTCTTATTCTGCTTTTATAGGTGCAAAACAATATGACCTTTTGATAGGGGATAGGAAAGATGGTCCTAGCAAAAATAAAACTTGCATACTATGCAATAGTGCAATAGAGATCATCTATTTTTACTGTACATATACTGACTATGTCTAATGATGACGTAGATTAAATTTTGAGTTGAGCAAGAGACATAAGATTACATATACACACACAAAAACAAGTGTTAATAGTTGGATTACATTAATTTTGTTTGATAGGGTTTTTGTGTGAGCATATGTTGAGTATTTGTGGGTGTCTGAGAATCATGGAAACTTTTATCTATATATGTGTAATGGCCATGTTCAACATGTACCAGATGCTTAACGTTTGTCATATACACATGTGATACGTGTCAGACATTTGAAATCCCTATCAGCATCGGGATATGCCAAAGATCCAAGTATTTATACTTGACGGAAGCATGTTTGACGTGGATGGAGACCGAATGTCAATAGTCACGACTAAAGGCATGTGTCGCATGTGTTGCTTTTTAATAATATGCTATTTTTTTTTCATGTGTTGTGTCCATATCTGTAATTACTGATAGGTGTCATGCACATATATACATGTGTAAGCATGTCCATGTTAAGAATACATAGAATAATCATTATCACGCAAGCCTTTTCCTAACCCTAACCCCAGGTCAAAAACCCTAACCCTAACCTTAACCCTAGGTCACGTGTGTGTGTCATGTCAGTGTGTGTGTCAGTGTCTGTAACATGTGTGTCGTGTCAGTGTCAGTGCCATGTGTGTCCTGTGAGAGAGAGAGAGAGAGAGAGAGAGAGAGAGAGAGAGAGAGAGAGTTAGGGTTTACCTAGAGAAGAAGGAGGGGGAGGATGCTGCAGGAGGGAGGAGGACGTGGCTGGAGGGGGGTCGCCGGGAGGGAGGAGGGGGCACCGGAGGAAGAAGGGGAGCCGGAGGGGGAGGATGCGGCCGAGGGGGGTCACCGGAGGGAGGAAGGAGGAGCCGGAGCGGGAGAGATCAAGAGCGGGTTTGAAATTTGGGAGAGGAAAGGGAGAGATCAAAGGAAATGGGGGGAATCAGCCCTAAGTAAATAATTTAGCGATGTTTTAGCGACTCCAATAATGACGTCGTTAATTTAAAATTTAGCGACATTTTAGCGACGCCAATAATGACGTCGCTAAATTAGCGACGTCTTAAACGTCGCTAATAACGTCGCTAAATGTCCAAAATATATACGTCACTAAAAATATCGCTAAATGTCGCTAAATAAAATATATTAGCGACGTTTAGCGACCTAAATTGAACTTATAGCGACTAATATTTTAAAAACTGAATAAAAGTCGCTAAACGTCGCTAAATATCGTCAATTAGCGACGTCTAGCGATATTTTTACATGGAGTCGCTAAATTAGCGATGTTTTTACATGGAGTCACTAAAAAATATCGCTAATCCCGCTTATTCTAGTAGTGGATTGAGATCAAAGATTTAGAATTGAATCAGGGCTTGGTGGTCTAGACTTGGAATTGATATATGGGTTATATCGAAACATGTTAAAGAGATAGACTATGCGAATTACTAGGCTTGTCCTACAACTTAAATATATCATGGATTTGCCTGAACGGACTCGAACCCTATGCAACAAACGTGTTAATGTTAGTAGGATAATCTGTGCTCGATGTTTAGAAATCTGAGTGAAACGAACTTGGATAGAATATTTCATGCAAATGAACAATGGTTTGACCTTAGAAATTGGGGCGAACATCGTGCGACAAATTTGCACAATAAATCGTGGCTTAAACTTGTACATATAACCTTGTGAGCTGACCTAGTAATTAGGCAGACGACCCTGTACAGAGTTGTAAACCCCCTGATTTTTCAAGAATTTTTAATTTAGATTTTTCATAATTTCCTGGAATTTTCTGAGATTTTCTGTAATTAAAACCTAGGTATTTGGTAATTAAATAATTTTTAATTACTGTTAATTAATATTAAAATATTATAAAAATAATATTTTATGGTGTAAAATAGAAAATCGGACATAGGATAATTTTTTACGAATTTATTGGACTCCGAAAACATTTTTAAAAGCCCTAAAAACCAATGTAAATAAACCCTAATTAAACCCTAAAATAAACCGGGTTTATTTGGAAATAAACCAAACCAAACCAACCCAGACCCGGTTCAACTGAACCGAACCCAGCCCTTAGCGGGTCGGGTCGGATCTAAACCCGACCCGAAACCCGAATACCCGAAACCCGCCCCATCTCCTAGCGGATTGGGTCGGATCCGAATCGAACCCGACCTGACCCAAACCCATTAACCCAACTCCGAATCCCTATCGGATTCCCTGTTCCGCGGCGGCGCGCCTATTTAAGTGCCTCGACTTTCGCGCCCGCCACCGCCGATAACCCCCTCTCTCCTCTCACCGCCGCCCGCAGCCAGCCCGGTCGCCTGAACCCTCATCCCCGTCGCCACCTTCCTCCAGCCATCTCCTCCACCACATCGACCTAATCCTAACCCTAACCCTAGCCATCTTTCTCCTCCGCCTGCAGCACCCGACTCCGGCGAAGCAGCTCTACCCTGACCTCGATCCCTCATCACCACGGCCGCCTACCAGAACCCCCTCAGCTCGAGCCTCCACCGCCCTGGCTCCGCCTCCCTTACCCCGAGCCCCATCTCCCTCCTCCTCCAGAAGCTCCTCGTCTCATCCCCGTCCGCCCAGCACCACCAACCTTCCACCACCTCTCTCCCCGATGACTCTCCCCTCCTCCACGTCGAGCCCTAGCCGATGCAGCTCCGCCACGACCCTGCCGCAGCACCTCGAGCCTCCAGCCCGTTGCCCCGCCGTGCCATCTCTCCACCTACGCCGGAGCCGATGCCTCCCGCAGCCGACTCGAAGACCAGAAGCCCCCAGCCGCAGCAGCTCCGGGTAGCCGCCTCCGGCCAGAGCCGTCCCCGGCCGCCCGAAGCCCACAGTCCCAGCCTCGAACCTCGCCATCTCAGCCGGACCCAGCCCCGAGCCGCCTTCCTCCGGCAAGCCCTAACCCTAGAGCAACAGTACGGACACGGCCAGGACACAGCCGTGTCAAGTCAACACGAGGATACGAAGAAATCTCGGTTTTTCGGAGCCCTGTTCAGGTAGCGTTTTCTCTCTCCTTATTACCCCGTTTTCTATTCCGTCAGTTATGACGCATAGATTGTGTGACCCTCTCGATGCTCGTGCAACCCGCTCGGTGCGTCGCGTCCTGTGGCGATCGCAAATCGCGATCCATAAATAAGAAAATCAAAACCCCGTTTCACCCCGGAACTGAGTGCGCCCTGCCAAACGGGATGACTTGGTCGCGTGCGATCTTCACCGAAACATGCGCACCGTAGATACGGACGTGCGGAATTTTGCAGAAGTTGATTTGGATGTGCGTGCACACCGGAATCAACGCGTATCCGCCGACAACGCCCCGTATCTGCCTATTTTGGAATACGTCGTAACTTTGTGCACATACGTCGGATCGAGACAAAACTTACGCCATCAGACTCATAGTAATACGCTGGTCCTGTGACCTAAGTTTAGTTCAATTCTGAGAACGTTGACAAAATTGCGTATCGTGGGCCCCACAGGCTCCACTTGACGGGCGATTTTGTGATCGGCTCATCGGAATCCAATTCTGGAAGTTCCGTTGGGTTCGTATCATCGTTCCTGCCTTATTGACACTAAGTTTGACGAATTTGGAGACCTTTGACCCTGACACATTTTTCGATGCAAAGTGGGCCACATGTGGACCCCGTTTTGACCAGAAACTGTCATTTTTGCTCCTGTATCCAAATTGGACTCAAGGACAGGCGTTTCTAGCTATTTGATATTTTCTGAATCTAATGATGATATTTATTTTAGCAACCGGAGTAGTACCTGCAGATTACACTGATACCAGAGCTACAATTGGAGCCAGAACTACAGGCAAGTGTACCTTGCCTACAATGCAGTTCTTGTTACATATTTTCTTGTCTTATTTATATATTATTGTACATGCTTAACCTAGGACCGTGTGACTTTTCTTAGCGTCCGATTAATAGTCGAGTGCCAACACCGTACGCGACGTTGTGTATTGTCATCTAGACATGGATACCGAGACCCTATACTTCTCGTACTTGTCTTATCAAGTACATCATAACCCAGGAGACTTGACAATATTCATGAGACAGAATCTTCCTGAGATATTCATGGTGATTCTATATAGGATACAGGTTTTATGACATAGACATTATAATCATTGACATCATATGACTTGCTGCATTAGTATTGATCTTGCGTGTCATGGACATGAGACGTGTGATTACATTGGGTGGGGAGAGACACACAGGCTACAGGCTGATTTATATATATATTATTTATGGTGAGGACTTAGACTCTATATCAGAGTTAGGCACTCTACTAGTGTCATATTTATTGTGAGGACTCAGACTCTATATTAGAGCTAGGCACTCTACTAGCGATATCTCTGCTACCGGCTCCCAGACACAGAGCTTGTAGTGGTCTCAGCCTGAGTTTCAGTGATGCTCTTAACTTGTATTTCACATAGATGGTTACATATTTATCCTGTTTATTTCATTTACTATTTTACTGCATTTATTTTGGCTTGAGTTATCTTGTACCTTGCTATGTCCCCTGAGGACCTGGATCCGGATTATGTCCCCAGGATTTGCAGACGAGATCTATCCCGAGGTATACGGGACAGCGGCAGGAGGTGATACAGGAGCTGTACCGACACCCGAGGATGAGATTGTGCCAGAGGACTTCTTCTGAGTATTGGCTTGAGATACTCATTTATTTATGTTTTTAGTTCTTTATTTCCAGTCTATTGCATTGATGTATCAGACTTGTTCTCGGATTGTTCCCCGAGACACTTTTTATTGAGATTTGTTAGTTTATTTTATTTGTATTTATTCTGGCATTTGATCTGTGATTATCTGTTGTGGATGAGATTAGAATAGACTGTGACTTGTATCATTGGACCTATTTATTGTTATACTACAGCTTAAGTATGCCCTGATGGATCCATTAAATTAGGTTTGTCCATCGACATGTACTGCTGGCCATTATCACGTGTCCAGTCCCTCGGCATTTGGGATTGGGGCGTGACATGGTTTTTATGGTGGCCCATGCAGGTCAACGACTAAATTGCTTCGGTTTTAACTTAGGGACCGGGCAAGCCTGCAATAAGAATATGATAAGTTTTTAGGATCTCATCCACTTACTTGAAACATTATTGATATCTATATCGAATTCAAATTAATTTCTTGACTTGCATCTTGCCTTGATTCCTGTGCGCCTCTTATAGTTTATTTTTGATGCAGAGCAATGGATTCACAAGCACGCGACGAGACTCCCGCAGGAACACCACAAGTTGCAGATGTCACCTATGATGATGAAGTAATAACTGTTGGTGGAGGTCAACTAGAACAACAAAACAGTCAAGATACCTCAAGAGGTCAGCGAGACGACATTCCACCTCCGTCGCAGTTTTCACCACCAATGGCCGTATTCCCACAAGGGCAAGCTATGGACGGGCAACAGATATTTCAAATGATCTACGCAATGATGCAAGCTCAATAGCAGATTCAACACGAGACTCTGCGTCACAGCCTAGCACTCGTACTGGAGCAGGCGAATCTACCAGCACGACGACCAGTGACAGGATCTATCACCTATTTCTGGCAGTTGAAGCCCCGTACCTTTTCTGGCAAGGAGGAGCCTACCGAAGTTCATGAGTGGCTCACCAACATATAACACCAGTTGGAAGCAGCTGAGCTTCCAAGAGAACGTTGGATGACTGCCGTCAGAATGCAGTTAACGGACAATGCACATCACTGGTGGCTATCTGAGGAGACATTGCTCGGACCAGACCGAGTCACTTGGGAAAAATTTTCCAGGCTCTTTCAGGAGATGTACATTTCGGCGATCGCTCGATCAGAACTTCGGGACAAGTTCAATCGCCTCACTCAGGACAGTATGACAGTAGAAGAGTACAACGCAGAATTCATTCATCTAAGTCGCTTCGCCCCAACCCTGATCCCGACGGAAGAAGAGAAGGCTGAGAAGTTCTTCGACAGACTAAACTTCGAGCTACAGAGACTGATCGAATCCGTTGCACCTACTTCTTACTCAGACGTCCTTGCAGCAGCCCGACGCATACAGCGCGTCGTCAGGAGAGAGACCAACCTGAAGCGGCCTTCCACATCCGTACCAACCAGAGCAGCACAAGAGGATTCTGCAAAGTGTCAACAGATAAATCCACCACCGAGGGCAGCACCAAGAGCCTCGTTCCTTCCTACTTGTTACTACTGTGGCAAGATAGGCCATATTGAAAAAGAATACAGACGCAAGCTGGGAATGTGCTTAATTTATGGATCCAGACAACACTTAGCCAGAAATTGCACAACACATCAAAGAGAAACACTGATGATTCATCAAGAAGGTTTACCAGTACGAAGGCCAGTCTATCCAGCATTGGGAGCACCGCAGACAGGAATTGGAGGAGTCAGACCACCAGTTCCAGGAGGATATCAGCAGAGACCACAATTGGCACCACAAGCAGCACTCTTTCAGCAGGCCCAGCAGCAGCAGAGGAATCCACCACAAGGACATGGACAAGCTTATGCGATGACCTTGGAGGACGTACAGATTCATGGAGTAGCTAATACGCGTAAGTTTTCATAGTTATCTGCTTCTAGATTTGCTTTAGTTTGTGCATGTTGGTTCGTGACCTTAGCCTTAACCTAGAAATTTTGAACTTACTTATAATTAATAACCTAGTATGTTTTTAAGTGATAACCTAGTTTTTTCTAAACTGTAGTCTTCTAGATCTCCTTCATACAGGAGATTGCATAACTTCTAATGCTTAGGAAAATAATTTTTCTTTGTATTATTCTTACACCCTCAACCTTGATTCCCCTTGATCGTGATGTGCTTCGAATAATGTTTGCAACCGTATCATCTCTGTTGACCGGTTAATCTTTGATTGCGAGGACGCAATCCTCTTAAGGGGGTAGATTGTAAACCCCCTGATTTTTTAAGAATTTTTAATTTGGATTTTTCATAATTTCCTGGAATTTTCTGGAATTTTCTGTAATTAAAACCTAGGTATTTGGTAATTAAATGATTTTTAATTGCTATTAATTAATATTAAAATATTATGAAAATAATATTTTATGGTATAAAATGGAAAATCGGACATAGGATAATTTTTTGCGAATTTATTGGACTCCGAAAACATTTTTAAAAGCCCTAAAAACTAATGTAAATAAACCCTAATTAAACCCTGAAATAAATCGAGTTTATTTGGAAATAAACCAAACCAAACCAACCCAGACCCGGTTCAACAGAACCGAACCCATCCCTTAGCGGGTCGGGTCGGATCTAAACTCGACCCGAAACCCGAATACCCGAAACCCGCCCCATCTCCTAGCGGATCGGGTCGGATCTGAATCGAACCCGACCCGACCCAAACCCATTAACCCAACTCTGAATCCCTATCGGATTCCCTGTTCCGCGGTGGCGCACCTTTTAAGTGCCTCGACTTCCGCGCCCGCCGCCGCCGATAACCTCCTCTCTCCTCTCACCGCCGCCCGTAGCCAGCCCGGTCGCCTGAACCCTAATCCCCGTCGCCACCTTCCTCCAGCCATCTCCTCCACCACATCGACCTAACCCTAACCCTAGCCATCTTTCTCCTCCGCCCGCAGCACCCGACTCCGGCGAAGCAGCTCCACCCTGACCTCGATCCCTCATCACCACGACCGCCTACCAGAACCCCCTCAGCCCGAGCCTCCACCGCCCTGGCTCCGCCTCCCTTACCCCAAGCCCCATCTCCCTTCTCCTCCAGAACCTCATCATCTCATCCCCGGCCGCCCAGCACCACCAACCTTCCACCACCTCTCTCCCCGATGGCTCTCCCCTCCTCCACGTCGAGCCCAAGCCGACGCAACTCCGCCACGACCCTGCCGCAGCGCCTCGAGCCTCCAACCCATTGCCTCGCCGTGCCACCTCTCCGCCTACGCCGGAGCCGACGCCTCCCGCAGCCGACTCAAAGACCATAAGCCCCCAGCCGCAGCAGCTCCGGGTAGCTGCCTCCGGCCAGATCCGTCCCCGGCCGCCCGCAGCCCGCAGCCCCAGCCTCGAACCTCGCCGTCTCAGCTGGACCCAGCCCCGAGCCGCCTTCCTCCGGCAAGCCCTAACCCTAGAGCAACAACCCAGACACGGCCAGGACACAGCCGTGTCAAGTCGACACGAGGATACAAAGAAATCTCGGTTTTTTGGAGCCCTGTTCAGGTAGCATTTTCTCTCTCCTCGTTACCCCATTTTCTGTCCCATCAGTTATGACGCGTAGACTGTGTGACCCTCTCGATGCATGTGCAACCCGCTCGGTGCGTCGCGTCCTGTGGCGATCGTAAACCGCGATCCAAAAACAGGAAAATGAATACCCCGTTTCACCCCGGAACTGAGTGCGCTCCGCCAAACGGGACGACTTGGTCATGCGCGGTCTTCACCAAAACATGCGCACCATCGATACGGACGTACAGGATTTTGCAGAAGTTGATTTGGATGTGCGTGCACACCGGAATCAACGCGTATCCGCCGACAACGCCTCGTATCCGCCTATTCTGGAATACATCGTAACTTTGTGTACACACGTCGGATCGAGACGAAACTTATGCCATCGGACTCGTAGTAATACGCTGGTCCTGTGACCCAAGTTTGGTTCGATTCTGAGAACGTTGACAAAATTGCGTATCGTGGGACCCACAGGCTCCACTTGACGGGCGATTTTGTGATCGACTCATCGGAATCCAATTCTGGAAGTTCTGTTGGGTCGTATCATCGTTCCTGACTTGTTGACACTAAGTTTGATGAATTTGTAGACCTTTGACCCTGACACATTTTTCGATGCAAAGTGGGCCACATGTGGACCCCGCTTTGACCAGAAACTGTCATTTTTGCCCCTGTATCCAAATTGGACTCAAGGACAGGCATTTCTAGCTATTTGATATTTTTTGAATCTAATGATGATGTTTATTTCAGCAACCGGAGTAGTACCTGCAGATGACACTGATACCAGAGCTACAATTGGAGCTAGAACTACAGGCAAGTGTACCTTGCCTACAATGCAGCTCTTGTTACATATTTCCTTGTCTTATTTATATATTATTGTACATGCTTGACCTAGGACCGTGTGACTTTACTTAGCGTCCGATTAATAGTCGGGTGCCAACACCGTACGCGGCGTTGTGTATTATCATCTAGACATGGATACCGAGACCCTATACTTCTCGTACTTGTCTTATCAAGTACATCATAACCCAGGACACTTGATACTATTCATGAGACAGAATCTTCCTGAGATATTCATGGTGATTCTGTATATGATACATATTTTATGACATAGACATTATAATCATAGACATCATATGACTTGCTGCATTAGTATTGATCTTGTGTGTCATGGATATGAGACGTGTGATTACATTGGGTAGGGAGAGACACACAGGCTACTGGCTGATTTATATATATATTATTTATAGTGAGGACTTAGACTCTATATCAGAGCTAGGCACTCTACTAGTGTTATATTTATTGTGAGGCCTCAGACTCTATATTAGAGCTAGGCACTTTACTAGCGATATCTCTGCTACCGGCTCCCAGACACAGAGCTTGTAGTGGTCTCAGCCTGAGTTTTAGTGATGCTCTCAACTTGCATTTCACATAGATGGTTACATATTTATCCTGTTTATTTTATTTACTATTTTACTGCATTTATTTTGGCTTGAGTTATCTTGTACCTTGCTATATCCCCTGAGGACCTGGATCCGGATTATGTCCCCAGGATTTGCAGATGAGATCTATCCCGAGGTATACGGGACAGCAGCAGGAGGTGATACAGGAGCTGTACCGACACCCGAGGACGAGATTGTGCCAGAGGACTTCTTCTGAGTATTGGCTTGAGATACTCATTTATTTATGTTTCTAGTTCTTTATTTCCAGTCTATTGCATTGATGTATCAGACTTGTTCTCAGATTGTTCCCCGAGACACTTTTTATTGAGATTTGTTAGTTTATTTTATTTGCATTTATTCTGGCATTTGATCTGTGATTATCTGTTGTGGATGAGATTAGAATAGACTGTGACTTGTATCATTAGAACTATTTATTGTTATACTACAGCTTAAGTATGCCCTGATGGATCCATTAAATTGGGTTTGTCCATCGACGCGTACTGCTGGCCATTATAACGTGTCCAGTCCCTCGGTATTTGGGATTGGGGTGTGACAAGAGTAAAATAAATTGTATGACTGACTTTAGAATATTGCTTGAATAAGCCATAGAACTGGGGCAGCAAGACTTAGTGTTAGAGTTGGAATGGTAAGTGTGTGCTATGTTTGACAGAATGGACATGGACGCTAGTCGGTTGATCGGATAGATCGTGCTTAACGGTAGTGTAAAGCTTGATTTGAGTCAGAATAGAAATAACTTGGAATTTGATTGACCATGTTGGAGGTATCATTGTGATTCATAAGACGAGAACCCTTGAGATTTTTGCAAGTAGCTTGTCCGACTTTACTATCATTAAGTTTAGTTGAACATATGTTTGAGGAACGTCTTGAACGTGTGCACAATCTAAGACACAATAATATATTAAACTCGAGTGCAAAGACTTCGTTATTGCTAAGTTGGTTGGCATGCATGTGTTTGAAGGATGCTTTGAATATATGCACGATCCAGACTCGCAATATGATGATCTCGAATGCTAGTGCAAGTGAATATGTTAGATTCGTATGAACAAGTATAATGACTTGGATAAGTTTGCCTAAGCCTTAGATCGTTATTCAAGATGGATCATACTGTACCCCGCATTAAGCGATATATATTTCGCGTTAAGGTACAGTTGAGACCGAGTCAGAGCTTGGATTGAATGATAGAGTCATTCAATAAAACCGACCTAACATACACCCAACACGGTATAAAGAACGAGTAGGAATTGTGTTCGAATGGATCTAGTGGTACCGATTGCAATGCTTGAAATAGATTCGATAGTGTGATAGAACGGTTTGTGCTCAGGAAGTCATGATGATGAGACTTTTTTAAGTGGTGTATAATGTAATGACTCATTCCGTTCAAGCGGACAACCAATTCAAATAGCATAAGTGCAACGATCCGACCCATTTTTCTTATGAGAAGACTCGTTTGAGGCAAAGGTAGCCAAACTTGGCCCTTCAGGAGTTCAGACTTAGACTTTTAAAGGCTCGCTCGGAGTATCGCTCGACCGAGGCAAAATATCGCTAAGATAGGTGGCTATGATGAACTTGTCTTTGCTTTGCCAACACACTTAAAATATGGATGGTACATGCTAGTCACTAGGTGAATCACCCATGCATGCTAATAAAGAATACAACACACCTACCTATGGGAATAATCCCAACTTGTATTGCTTGTGTTAGAACATAGAAATAAAATTTGGCTTATAAATGGACTCTTGCATGCTACATTTGTTTTGTGCAAGTAGACCCCGCTATGCCTCGATTAGATCATCATATACTCTTCGTAGTACATTGCTTCACTTGTTTACACTACACGGCCATATATTATGTCGCTCGATAATGTACCTGTACGGTTGCCCTCCTCGCAGTACCCTTTAGACCACGCCAACGTAAATACTTATGTTCCATATAAATGCATGCTTGCTTGCTTACATTATAGCTAGTACTTGTTGCCTTGATTCAATATTTGTCACATAATTCTATGCCACAATCAAGTGAACACTATCTTGCCTTGTATTCATCCAATTCACCGGAAGACTATCCAATAGTCGTTCCGTGCAAGTATGAACCTGAAAGTATATTAGACCGTTAGGTCGCCAAGGCAATTCCCGAACTAGAAGATTGTATCTTGTCAAGTAAAGCAAGAATCAAAGCTTATGGAGCAAGACTCATTCAGGTATTCCGATCCTTGGTAGTCTCTCTCGAACAGGCGAGATGGTGTATGCGTACTTATTGCTACACCTATCTCCGCCTAAGAGATAACGCATCATCCAATGGCTAAGTGAATCGAGAATTAACATGTCATGTAATGAATGCCGTGAATCTGAAACCCAAGACTTGCATGGTCGTGGACAACTCATGCACGAGGTATCATGGATTTCTCGGATGATCACCGGGGCACTGAGATGGTGCCGGCCTGGGAGAAATTATATAGGGACTCCTCGAGCTTTGGCAGGATGGTGTCTGTGCCTCAAGTTTTTAGCGCTACACCATCACCGTCGAAAGAGTCCGGGTCTCTCCTATTATGGCGGGATAGTGCGCGCCTAGAGTTTTTAGCGCTATACCAATCTCCGTCAAGAGACTCGTCCAAATGGCTTGTAGCGCCAACGACCCTCCTGTTCATATAGATAAGTCATCCTCGCTTAGCGGTATCGCCTCCAGTAAACTGAAATACCTGAACGATCATGGATATAACACACATACATATGGAATACTTGAATATCTTCTGTAACACATCTGATAATTCGTGTAACTCGTGTACCCAAAATATAACCTCGCTCACGACACTTGTGTTTTCATATGCTATTGCCCCTGTATTTTATTATATATATATGCTCGTGTTTGATTTTACTTGGTTTTTCTTGGACAGGGAAGGACGAATGGTAAGTTGATAAGTCTCACCGTGTTACTCTTATATCGCACGGTGCACCGCCACACGAGTTAGGCTTGTATATTATGCCATAAAACTGATCCAAATTCAAGATTAGAAAGATAACTTAATAGATGGTGCACGGAACCTATATAACGTGTTTGGATTTGTCGAGCGGGTGAGAAGCCTCTCCACCAGTGCATTCATGTACTGATAACCCACCAGATTGCTTGTAGGGTGTGAGAGAACCTCGTTCGATATGGAAACTCCCTTCATGTGTGCTAAGATGTGGAGTTCACTCTGGAGCCTTGGAGCGTTGCATCCGGAGCTGAAGTATATATACAAGACATAATATTGGAACATCGCTGATGTATCATTCCACAAATATAGCCACTTGGCATGCTTTTACTGTTTCAGAGAGAGAAAGAGAGAGGCTTGAGCGGCTTGTAATCTCGACCTAGCACCGCTTGTAATACTTGTTCAATATCAATAAAGAGCTTGTTTTACTTCTATACTTGTGTTATTCAATGCTTTCACTATTGACGACAGTGTGAACTTGTTACCAATCGCATGTTCATTTCCTATTCTACTGCACTTGGACTATCTGTGTGACTCTGTGGCTTAGGCATCTTACCGCTTATTCGAATCATGGCCTTACACAGGCGCGGCTTGTCACCCTCATATTTTCATCCAAGGGTAGTTTGGTAATTGTCAATAGGTATTATTATTTTAGGATTATTATAATTAATATTTATGCATGACATAATTTATTTATTTATTGTATTAATAATTGTTGCTAGTGTAGATTTATTTAGACTTGTGTAGTGGACCTAACCATTTAATTAGAAGGCATAAAATAAACTTTTAGACTAGTCTAAGTTGAGCCCATAAATTAGGCCCAAGGATTATGAGGCTTAATTAATTAGTGAAACCATTAGAGTAGAACCTTTTCTCCCTAATTAAATTCTTCATGAGAGGCCCAAAGGGGTATTTGTGTCATTTCACATGGCATGAAGAGTGTATATAGGCCGTCCCCCTCCTTGAGGAGAGAGAAAATTATTTTATTCATTCTAAATTCTAATTCTAGATCTATAATTTTTCTCTCCAAATTCTCTCTATTACCTCATCAATTCTCTACCAATTCTTCACCAATTCCCTTCTATTTTTATCATTTAGGTTGCTACACTAAGGATCTATAAGAATGAAGCAAGGAGCAAGGAGCAAGGAAGAAGAGGCCAAGATCTACAAGAAAAAGAGCTATTTGTCAATTGGAGACTTTTTATTGGGAATCCATCTCACAATAGGTATAATTCAGTTTTTCCCTTCTATTAGACTCTAGATCTAAGATTTTACCATGAAAAATCAACCCACATGCATAGGCTACCCATAGGATTTAGTTTTGGGTTAATTGGAGACCTACGGTAGAAGTTATGACCAATTTAGTGTCAATTTTGGAAAAATTCTAAGATTGGCACAAGTAGTGCTTGTCAATTAATCTAATAGATCTAATTGACACTTGGTTGTTTGTTTGTGACTAGTGTCATGTCCATAATTGGATACGTGTAGGCCGTATCTCGTCAATTTGACGAAACGGGTTGATTTTGGGAGTTTTTCTCTGACACGGGACCTTGTGCATATCCCATTGTAACACGGACATGTAGACACTCTAATTACTATACGTATTATTCATAAATTCAGTATTGGACTTGTACGTGTCCTCCGGGATACATTTGGTTGTGTGTTGGAGCCGTATCGCAAGCGTATCATAGAGAAAGTGTGATACGGGTGCGATGCGCTCCAAGTGTTTGATATTTTATTCTTCTCGCTATACGTGCATGTGTATTTAGGTACATATAAACTATCTATGTGATATATAGTTTAAGTATTAGTGTAGTTAGAGTTTATGTATATGTGTGTCTATATATATATATATATATATATATATATATATATATATATATATATATATATATATATATATATATATATATATATATGAGATATATATGAGATATAGTGACAAATGTATATATCTAAATGTATATCTATAAGTGTTAGTTTGTATACATATATGTGTTTAGGTGTTATATATATGGGATATATGTATATATACATGTATAAGTATATGCTTAGATGTTAAGTGTTGTATTGGTTTATAAATGTATAGATCTATATCTATACGTAATTATATGGGTATTTATATATATATGCATAGTTATGTGTTGAGTGTATTTATATTTATAGATGTATATCTAGCTATCTTAGTGTGTAGGTTGGTGTCATGGATATCTATGTATATAGATAGTTAGATATCTATGTGTGTGTACATATATATAGATATATACTTAGAGATGTTAAGTGTATTTGTGTATGTGTGTCTGTGTGACTTGGGAGTGCTGAGCATCTACTATCAAGCAGTGGGAGTTACTGCTAAAGGTGAGCAGTGCCAGGCTGTGCAGATCAGTGAATAGAGAAAGAGGAGTTTTAGCAGCAAGGGCTGCTGTAGCCAGTGGACATCTGCACTGGTGCAGTCCACGAGCGGGTTTGTAAGGAAAACAGAGAACAGGGAACAGACTGAGCAGTCTTGGAGTTCCACGAGCAGTTTGGAGTTCACGAGCAGTTTGGAGTTCCTCACTGTGCAGTCCACGAGCAGTTTGGAGTTCCTCACTGTGCAGTCTTCACTGCACAGTGATAGTGCAGGAGTTTACTGTGTTGTGCCAAGCACAGCAGCAGTCCCGAGCACAATATGTGCAGTTTTTTTTGCTTATTAACTGTAACGCCCTGCTCCAAACGGTTACTTATGGAACACTAAGCTGCTTCGACTCGGTTGAGAATCGAGTCTCGGGGAAACCTTACCGCCAAATCAACACAGACAAAGTGCAATGAACCGATCGAATTGATCGAACGACTTCTATTGAAATAAGTCCAAGAGTTTTGTTGGTTGCTTTGCTTCTTGGTTTTATGTTGCTTTATGTTTTGAGTTGCTTTCGATGACTTGGTTTTCATGATTTTGCCTTCTCGCTTGCACGTTCTTTTCGAATCGTAAGGAAAAGAGATCGAAGTATGCTAACCAAGTATTGTTGCATTTTCAGGACGCATAACCAAAGAGTGAACGTCGCTTAAGGCATCCCCATCCTCTCGTTCGATTCATTCGGTGAGTGGCTTAGGCCCTTCGATGAATCCTTTAGTCTGCATGCCTAATAAAGAATCTCTAGTTCACTTGAATATTGTTGCCTCACTAAAAAGATAGCTAAAAGAGAAAGAAAAGTATTGCATGCTTCGTGTATTGAACTGCTACCTTACTAGTTGCTTATTGAATGCTTATTGTCCCTTGTATGCTGTGCATTGAGTATTATGGCTGGAAAACTCTGGACTAGATCTAGAAATGAGAAGAAGAGATAGACTTGCTTGTTCATTGTTCATCAGTTGCATGATAGCATATTTTCTGATAGGAGCTTGCATTCATGTATTTGGTCAGGACAACTTGTGCACAAGGATTATCTTTCGAGCGGTCCCTGGGGCACTGGGGATCGTTCGGCCGGAAAGAGATCTAGATACCCTGAGGCTTGAACGTCCTTATTTACGGGAGGGTAGACTCGTCCATTAGTGAGATGGGCTTGTATGTCCCAACTGCTAATCCCGTGGAGGGGACCATCATATAGTTAGGGCGTATGCTAGGTTTACCTTCTTGCATACCTATCACATGATGCCTATTTATTGATTCACAAGTTATTCATAGGCAAATTGTGGCTAACTTGTATGTATGCTGCAGGGATAACCGCTCGGCCGTGGGTAAGAATTATCATATGCATATGCGATAAATTGTTTATGTTTCCTTGCATGAATTGTTAAAAAAAACTAGACAACCAGAAAGATCACCTAATAATGCTAGCTTCATATGCTTACTTAGTGTGGATTTCTTAGGTGAGTTTGGCCTCGGTCGCTCACCAGTACATGTGGTAGTACTGACCCACGTTTGTGGGCAAATATCCAGGTGCTGGGAGCGAGAGTTTGGCAAGCATCTTGAACCTGAATCAGTGTGTGCGCACCCTTCCTTAGAACCGTGTTCGTGCTGCTTCCTCGGTTGCTTTTCTCTCCAGTGGGCTACTTCTCTTCTGCTAGATGTTTTGTTATTTTGGTCCTACTACAAGGATGTAATGAGATGGGCGTTGTGGCTAGTTTTGGGAATGTAAAAAGAGTTGTAAGCCTTCTAAGACATATTTTGTAACTCAGCCAAGCAAGCACTTTGTAATCCAAATCTTCAGTATTCAATAAAAAGCAAGTATTTTGTGTGCCTATCAAATGTGTTCAACTTTGGTTCTCTGCATTTACTCTGTGGCTATATATGTATATTTTCGTCTTCTAGTGTCTTGTGCAGGTACGTTGCCTGGTGCAAGTGCAACTTAGGCTTGCACGGCATCGCGCCCAAGCGAGGACGAACGGTTCCGTAGGGACCAAGCAAGGACGATCGGCCGCTACGGGATCGGGGCACGACAGGTGGTATCAGAGCATAGCTTTACGTCCTTGGCCTCTTCAAACATCATTTTCGAAAAAGATATAAGTTTTCAAGCGATTTCAAAAGTCCCGAATTTTGAAAATAGATTTTAAATCTATAAGAAGTAAATCGAGTGTATGGAAGGTCCCTAAGAGTATGAAAAACCCAACGCCCCATGCAATAAGTCCATAATACGTTATGAGACTAATGCAAGCTACTCTCTTTTGCAGCATAGATGACAAAAACAGGTGCTGGTAACCCTGAGACATCGCGCGCAACGAGCGTGAGCGATGATCAAATTGATAGGCTGATTGCAATGTTTCAGAATCAGAATGATCGGCATGCTGATCAACAAGAACGAGTTGAGGCTCAGCAGCAACGAGCTGATGCTAGAGCCTCAGCACAGCAGCAGCAGCTTGAGTCTCTGACTCAGATTGTGACAACACTAGAAGCACACAGTGGTGCATCGGGAACCGCTGCAACACCAATGACTGCCCCGACCATGCCTCAAGGAGAAGGATTAGCAGAAACTAGCGAGCCTCGTCGTACGGCCGGAAAGTCTACCTTTAAAGGCGATAAGTTTCTGAAGTTGAACCCTCCGGAGTTTGAAGGCAGGACCACGCCGGATAAGGTGATGGATTGGATCGCAAAGATAGAGAGCTTGTTTAGCTTTGCTTCAATACCTGCGAACAAGAGGGTGGCGTGTGCAGATATGCAGCTGCGGTTACGTGCACACGATTGGTGGGAGGTGAAGAAAGCAGATCTAGCCACCAAGCATCAGGATGGTAGGATCACTTGGGGAATGTTCAAGGAAGCATTCCTTGCACACTTTCTTCCGCCAGCCGTCAGACAGAGAAAAGAAGACGAGTTTACCGAACTTAAGCAAGGGAGCATGTCCGTCGAAGATTATGAGTCAGAATTCTCTAAACTTGCTAAGTTCGCTAGCTCGATGATTCCTGATGAGGGAGCCCGCACACATCGGTTCATAAAAGGCTTAAACGATAATCTGAAAAAGATGTTATGAACCGGGAGTGCAAAACTTACATCCAAGCCTTTGAGGCAGCGGTACAGAATGAGCAGTTCACTCCACAAAGTGCTCCAGAAAGTGCACCGACTCCTCGAAACCCTTCTGCTAAAAGATACCATGGTGGAGAAAAGAAAACAGCGGGCGAGCGGCGCCCAGGTCCTACGTGCATTTACTGTCAGAAACTAGGCCATACCATAGATATTTGTCGTACTGCAAATAATGAGTGTTTTAACTGTGGGGAGAAAGGGCATCTGGCAGTGAACTGCCAAAACAAGAGGGTTCCGCCGCCATATCAGAATGGGAACAACAAGACTGCTCGGATTGAGACTCAGACCCCTCCGGGTCCTGCTCAGGAACCAACTGATCAGACAAGGAGGCCGAGAGTTTATCAGTTGAATATTGAGCGTGATGAGAGTGGACACGATGTTGGTGAGTCTGTTTACTTTGATCTCTTGATGCATCGAATATCGCCTCCTTGATTTCTCAAGTTTCGGGACAAAACTTTTTCTCAGTGGGGTAGTATGTAACGCCCCGCTCCAAACGGTTACTTATGGAACACTAAGCTGCTTCGACTCGGTTAAGAATCGAGTCTCGGGAAAACCTTACCGCCAAATCAACACGGACAAAGTGCAATGAACCGATCGAATTGATCGAACGGCTTCTATTGAAATAAGTCCAAGAGTTTTGTTGGTTGCTTTGCTTCTTGGTTTTGTGTTGCTTTGTATTTTGAGTTGCTTTCGATGACTTGGTTTTCATGATTTTGCCTTCTCGCTTGCGCGTTCTTTTCGAATCGTAAGGAAAAGAGATCGAAGTATGCTAACCAAGTATTGTTGCATTTTCAGGACGCATAACCAAAGAGTGAACGTCGCTTAAGGCATCCCCATCCTCTCGTTCGATTCATTCGGTGAGTGGCTTAGGCCCTTCGATGAATCCTTTAGTCTGCATGCCTAATAAAGAATCTCTAGTTCACTTGAATATTGTTGTCTCACTAAAAAGATAGCTAAAAGAGAAAGAAAGTATTGAATGCTTCGTGTATTGAACTGCTACCTTACTAGTTGCTTATTGAATGCTTATTGTCCCTTGTATGCTGTGCATTGAGTATTATGGATGGAAAACTCTGGACTTGATCTAGAAATGAGAAGAAGAGATAGACTTGCTTGTTCATTGTTCATCAGTTGCATGATAGCATATTTTCTGATAGGAGCTTGCATTCATGCATTTGGTCAGGACAACTTGTGCACAAGGATTATCTCTCGAGCGATCCCTGGGGCACTGGGGATCGTTCAGCCGGAAAGAGATCTAGATACCCTGAGGCTTGAACGTCCTTATTTACGGGAGGGTAGACTCGTCCATTAGTGAGATGGGCTTGTATGTCCCAACTGCTAATCCCGTGGAGGGGACCATCATATAGTTATGGTGCATGCTAGGTTTACCTTCTTGCATACCTAACACATGATGCCTATTTATTGATTCACAAGTTATTCATATGCAAATTGTGGCTAACTTGTATGTCTGCTGCAGGGATAACCGCTCGGCCGTGGGTAAGAATTATCATATGCATATGCGATAAATTGTCTATGTTTCCTTGCATGAATTGTTAAAAAGAAACTAGACAACCAGAAAGATCACCTAATAATGCTAGCTTCATATGCTTACTTAGTGTGGATTTCTTAGGTGAGTTTGGCCTCGGTCGCTCACCAATACATGTGGTAGTACTGACCCACGTTTGTGGGCAAATATCCAGGTGCTGGGAGCGAGAGTTTGGCAAGCATCTTGAACCTGAATCAGTGTGTGCGCACCCTTCCTTAGAACTGTGTTCGTGCTGCTTCCTCGATTGCTTTCCTCTCCAGTGGGCTACTTCTCTTCTGCTAGATGTTTTGTTATTTTGGTCCTACTACAAGGATGTAATGTGATGGGCGTTGTGGCTAGTTTTGGGAATGTAAAAAGAGTTGTAAGCCTTCTAAGGCATATTTTGTAACTCAGCCAAGCAAGCACTTTGTAATCCAAATCTTCAGTATTCAATAAAAAGCAAGTATTTTGTGTGCCTATCAAATGTGTTCAACTTTGGTTCTCTGCATTTACTCTGTGGCTATATATGTTTATTTTCGTCTTCTTGTGTCTTGTGCAGGTACGTTGCCTGGTGCAAGCGCAACTTAGGCTTGCACGGTATCGCGCCCAAGCGAGGACGAGCGGTTCCGTAGGGACCAAGCGAGGACGATCGGCCCCTACAGGATCGGGGCGCGACATTAACCCAGCTCAGTAGCAACCATCATGTATCAATAGAAGAGGGGTTCTTGGTATCACTCAGTTCGGATACCAAGATGTGGTTAGTTGTTAGTTTTTTAGCTAAGGGTCAAGTTAGTATAGCCTCAGTTTCTGGTATCAGTAGATGTGGGTAGTTAGTCATTTCTTTGGTTAGTAAAATAGGTTAGATTATAGTTAGTTTAGTTGATTAAGTGTTGTACGATACAACATAGTTGACTATAGGTATATTGTGATTAAGTATATATATGTAGTAGTTGGCAAATACCTTTAGCTATATGTAGCTATCTATTATGTCACGACCCAATTCCGTAGAATCATTTGAGGCGTCCCCCAAATCGTGACCACCGTGCGAGCCTGGGGTTGCGTCCGCATAAGGCTTTAATGATTTGCATAACAAGCACATATTCAGAGTACGCAGATAAATTGAAACACAGATTTGAAATATGGAAAAGTTCTCTTTATTGATAATGAACATCTATTACAAACTCCTGAACGAGTCAGCTAATTTGCCGCACGGGCTTACAAAAGTGTTGACTCAAAATGAGATAGCAATCCTGTACATTACATCCCTTTACTAAACTTTAAAAGGATAACGACCTCCTGGCTGGAGGACGGCTTTGCCACGAAGCTGCATTGTGTATATAGAGTTGCAAGTTTTTTCTTCAAGTACTTCAAAAATGCGGCGCGATCAGAGGATGCGCCTACAGTTGGACTGGATCAGGAAAGACGACTTCGGCTCCTCGCTCGGTTCGCCTTAGTGCGGAGAACCTTTTTCAACGAGGGTCAGTATGTCGAAACATACTGGTGAAGGTGAGCTAAACCCAACTGTACCAATCAACATGTTGTCTTAATGAAGCATGCATATTTTTGTGGATTTCTATCTTGCCTTAGTTCATTTACAAGCAACAGTATATATGTATGATACTGAAATAAATTTGCCACCGTTCGGTGGATTTTACCTGACCGTCTGAATCACCTGCACAATACTTACCATGTCTTCCCTGCCACGAAGACACAAGTTAGTATGCAACAGGTTTAAATATACAAGAGATCACTAGTGTGATGCCACAATGGACACTAGTCACTGGCGGGAATGATATGCAGCAAAAGTACAAGGAGCGCTACATGCCACCCCGTCCAGCATAATAGACTATACAATAGAGTTCCGTCCGGACCGGATCGGTGCCAGTGCCCCAGCGACCGTCCGCAGGAACCAATGACCTTGTGCACAAGTTGTCCGTGATCGAACAATATGTTTACTTAGTTAACAATTATGCATTTGAGGCAACAAGAGTACAAGACAAGCAATGTACAAGACAAGCAATAATTTATGATTTATTCTCAAACGAACAAGCATGCAATTTAGTATCCGTTCATGAAGTTTATTGACAAGCATAATGTACCAAGTCTATTTTCTTTTTATCTTGGTATCTTTTAGTTATTACTTGGTATCGTTTTATCGGGGCAACAAGAATGCGAGTTTATTGTGAAGATTGGAAGCAGGGCTAGCTAATCGGGTCGGTAGTCACTCACTTAGATTGTTGGAAGAGAGAAGGAAAGAGGTGCTTCACGACTCCGCTCGTAAGCCGCCTACTGCTCGTTCACCTGCATCACGAACAGCTCGATCAATACTCCTTCCACTCTTTCCAATCTCGAAATTGAAGTGCAGTTCAATGAACGAGAACAATGAAAACCATCAAAACCGTTCAAGAAAAATAAGCAAATCCTAAAATCAACTCAAAGCACGAAAGCAACAAGCGACATCGAAAACCGAGGCAATAAAAGATAGCAGCGGAGAGGTCCCTCCTGACTCTGCCGCTAAGTCGATCCCAGGGGCACGGTCCACTAAATATGGGAATCAATTCCGAAGAAACAAATCCATAACGAGGACGAGTTCTTGTTTCAATCTATCCCGATCGAACGATACCGTCTTGTGTTTCTTAGTCGCGATCTCCGCACCGGGAGAACGGGACGCTACATCCTACCCAACCAATTGGAAGTTTCATCCCGAAACATAAGAATAGAACCTACCGTTAGGGATTATTACATTCAGGACGGCGATCATGACGCAGTGGACAATTTTGAACTGTATGGTTTGATTCGCCACAGGCCAGACATAACCCAAGTTTCAGACGACAATTATCCTTCGTATGCCCCGGCTTGTTACAGAAGTAACAGAGCTGCCCTGGTTTCCCTCTCTGCGGACCACCGTTGTTGGGGCGCTTTGTAACATTATTTTCTCTATCGTTGCTTTGGCGTTTATGACTGGATGTATGCATATGTAGCTATCTATGTATAGAATTATTGGATTAAGTATATAAGTATGAGTACTACGGCTATATATATATATATATATATATATATATATATATATATATAAGTAGTTGTATCTATGTACATAGTATATGTATAGTTAGTTTTAGTTTATTGTATATAGTCCTTAGCTTAGTTATATACATTTAGTTGGGTTACCTTGAGATACCAAGGTATACCCAAGGTATCGGGCCGATACCCTAGGTATTGAGATTGGGTATCGAGTTAGGGTGCGATACGCATTGGTGCAAGGCCAAGGTATCCTATTTATATTATTTTGAGATATTATTATTATATGTGACTTATGTATATATATAAAAATCTATTTTTATATTAGAAAACTTGCGTATCTTAGGATACGGCTCTTTGAATGCTTTGTTGTGTGTTAGTTTAACTAGCATAGCATAGTTTCAAGTGACTTAGCATTAGACTCTTGTAACCTAGAATTCATTGGTTTGACTTAGAAATGGCGTATCGACCTAGAATTGCATCAACTTCACTTATTTTTATTATTGAATCTTGTTTTGATGCAATATACCATATATAGGTTGTGAGACACCAACTTGGGCATCGAGAGACACACTTTGCTCAGAACTTCAGGCGAGTACATTTCTCTGATTGTTTTCAATTTATAATATTGTATATATACATGTTCTAGAATTGTATACATTGATTTCCGACACAGTGATTTCACGGACTGGTGCTATATGGATTCCGTCAGGAGGTGTTATCCCTTACCGTGTTCAACGGGTACCCAGTCAGATGTATTCATCGTGTGCATCGGGTATTGACTTTCATGTGCTTCTTGTGCATCCACTATTTTGTATGCTAGTATGACTATATTGTGATCATGTACGTAACGTGTCATGATTGGATCCATGAGTATTGGTTGGGGAGGGGGAGTAGGAGTTGGTTAAGTGATCAAAGCCCTCTTGATCTCATGTGTATGTCGATTATATACCTCACGTATAATAGAGTTACCTTTATACCTCATGTGCAACCTAAGCCGATCACATAACGAACTTACACTCTAAATTACATAGTTAGTATTCTTGTTCCCTACTTGCAGTTATTTCTTGTATTTACTTTCAGTTCTTATTGTGCTTATTACTTGTTCACCCTGTATTATATATTCTTTCTACTTGTGCATCTTGTATCCTTTTTTCTATTGCTTGTTATATATGCTCGATTATGTATTTGGAACTACTTTTAGAGGTATGTACTTGGCTCTAATCATGACTGGATATATTTTTCAGATGATTGGCTAGAGGAGCTGTGTCCCACGTATTACGGCCATCAGGAGGGTGAGACTTTAGAGGATACTCCCCTAGAGCAAGAGGATATAGTACCAGTGACTGAGGAGGTTTAGTTTATGTGTAGTGATTCTTATATTTAGACTATTCTTTTGTTAAGATTCACAGATGTACTATTATTTCATATTGTGGTACTATTATTTCATATTGTGGATTATATCTTTCTTTCCTTCGCTTTTCCATTCGTGCATTATTCTTTCTTAGTTTGTTTTGTGATTGAGATTTGGTTTACTTGTGAGATACCATATTGCTCCTCCGTTTGGAGTTGAGATGATTGGCAGGTACCATATTATATTGTTGAGATGTTAGATAGTTAGAAATAACCCAGACAACGTTCTACCATCGATTATGTGGCGTAGGCTGGGCGTAACCACGTACTCGTGCCCGAATGTCCGGGTGCGGATTGTGACACGGTTTACGCTCATGCGGCATCACGCCCAGATAGGAAAGATCGTCCCGCGGGAGCGTTGGCACGGTAATTTGTGCCTAGCAGGGACGGCCGATTACCGACGAAAGATCGGGGTATGACAGTTGCGTGCGTGACTTAGTTAACTGGACATGTAGTTAACACTGATTATGCGAGAAATAATCTTCGATTGTAACAGAAAGATCCTGCAAGTCGAGAGACGCATAACGTCTTAGCCGCATATCGGCGTGGCCGTATATCATCGTGGCCGCATACTTGCTCTCGTTTGGCCTTGGTCGTTTGGACACTCTGGCCGTACGGCATTGTGGTCGCATACGTGCTCTCATATGGCCTTGGTGGGATGGGCACTCTGGCCGCATGATGACGAGACCGCATGGGTATATAGCTGCATGCAAGCTCTCATCTGGCCTTGGTCGGATGGATACTTTAGCCGTATGATGACGAGGCTACATGAGTATATAGCCGCATACAAGCTCTCGTCTAGCCTTGGTCCGATGGACACTCTGGCCGCATGATGACGAGGCCGCATGGGCATGTAGTCGCATACGAATGGACACGTTATGTGGCACGTCTGTCGAGGCCATTAATGAGTTGATGTGACCTTTTATCTTTTCCTGAGCCGTCGTCTTCATGAATCTCGAAGCGTCTCAGTGTGATCAGTGATGTGTCAGAGTCTGACAGTCATCGAATGCTGTGTCAGGGGAGATTTTTATACAGCCTCCCTGCTCTGTGGTTGTTCAGGCCGTATAGAGTATATTATGCGTCTTCTAGATCTTTCGTTGACCAGGCCGCATGTGGCTTCTCTGCGACTTGATTTTTCAGACCGCATGTGGCTTCTCTGTGGCTTGGTTGTTCAGGCCGCATGTGGCTTTTTTGCGGCTTCGTTTTATTTTTGAGGGGACATGACCTCTATACGGCCTGCCTGATTTTTCATGCTTCTACAGAGACCAGCATGACGTCCCTATACGACATCCCTACGACACTACGTCTCAGCGAGGGGTCCCAACGCACGACCTGATAGGTCACTCACTCTACGACAATACTAAACTAGAGACATCAACTCTACGTACGTACGCCAGACAAAGAGCCACTTTGCACCATTTGTCCACACCCGAGTCCAAACTAGGCGGGACCTATCTCCTAAGAAATTTCTTCTAAGGATTTGTGATAATAAGAATTTGTTTATTGTGAGATTTGAACCATTTCAACTAGAAAATCATCACCATACTTACGACTTGGACTAACCACATGTATACAAATCAAAAATCAAAAATCAAATATTGAAATACATTTGTCTCCAGAAAAAAAAATGGGAACTTCATCAATGAACCCCAAGACCTACACATATATTAAAGCGAGGAGCAAATTTTTTTTTTTTTTTTTTTCTGTAAAGAGAATGTGATATAGCCATCATTTATTCTGGCCGATCTTCAAGTTCATGATCTATGGGAATTAAGAAGCGCAAAGAAAGCATCAAACTGTAGGAAGCTTCACGGTGTGTACCGTCATCAAGGAGAAGAAAAAAAAAAAAAAAAATATATATATATATATATATATATATATATATATATATATGGTGATAATATATTACAAATTACATATGATCAGGGGATGCTTAGACAAAAGGTATCCTCTTCATGAGACTCGAGGGCTCTCCAAGTGGGAGGACCGCGCCAGTGAAAACCACTCCTACATTTATCTATAGTACTTGTCTAACATTAGCAAATGACATATTCTTTTAGTATCAATTAATTATAAAAGATGTTCGTCATCTTAACATAGCTATATAGATGGAGAATTTTTAATGAGATTTTAGTAAAATTTGTCAAATAGTGACATTTTTACATGCAGTTGTTTATCTTCATTATTTTACTCTCAGTATGTGCCACATTTTGGTGCTAATATTGAAATATCGAGTTTAACGTTTTTTGTCATCATTCAATTTTTCTCTTATCCAAATGGGAACAACTGTGGAGCATAATTAATTTTACTTAAGAATTGACCAAAAGAATTTAATCGAGATACACTTTGTAATTAAGAGAAAACATGATATCTGTGATGGACAAATTTGTCACAACTTTCTTAAAATCCGTCAATGATAGACATTAGAGGGTAAATTCAATAGAATGTAGATGCTTGTTGGATGTAGCAGGACCTATTTAGCTATACAGTTTAAACTAATGCAATTAAAAAGCACATCAGAAGTCAATTTCTTTGAGGGTAAATATGTTTGACTTGACACAAGTCTTAGTACACGACGATGTTTGCTAAAACAACCTCGCTATATATTGGGGATCAGGAGGCTCGTGGCTGAGGGGGGCATTTAAACCAATAAGATCATCTTAAACTTGAATTTGAAACATATATTGGAGATATCAAGTGGGGTTTCTGGCTAGGAATCAGTAGGCAGGGACGGTTCTGGAGCCGTATCAAAAGTGTGACTGCACAGGACCTCAAAAAAATATTATGATCAATTTTGTAATTTTGTAATTTAAGTTATTGTATTTCTTTTTCAATCTCTTGACTCTACGATCCGCACAAGACCTCCAATTCTTCAATCCCTATTTCCTACCGACGCTAAGATTCTTCATCGGCTGCTAGAGTGAGCGCCCTATATCCCTCTCCGCATCTCCACCTCCTCTTTCCTTCACTAAGAAGGCGCGAAGCGTGTTTTATAATCATACATAATTTATAGGGTTTCTCAAATATCTTGCTTGATCGGTGTGCTATTTATCATCTCAAAGAGGTTCTTCTCTAGTCCCTCAATTGTTAGATGAATTTATTTTCTACAATAATGATCTGATGTGAGTTTTATTTTTCAGAAAAGTTACTGTACAGAAAATATTTTTAAATAAATTAGCTAAAACGAAATAATTTTAAAAAAAATTGAAGTTACGAAATCTTTCTCTATCTGGGATGGAAAAAATATGATATTTTTTTATATTTGTCACCAACCAAGTTGGCAAAAATCTAACAGTGGTTTTTTTTGGTTTATTTTTTTATGTTTTTTTTTGTGTTGATTTTTTGTGATAGTTGGGTTTGGGTTTTTTTTTCTGGTTTGATTTTTTTTTTTTTTGAAAAAGAGTGCTTTTGTTTAGTTTTATTTAGGTTTAGTTCTTTTTTTTAAAAATTATTGTAGCAATAATTTTTTTAAATAAATTAGAAAAAAAATGAAATTTAACATCCAAAATAAAATATTCTATCATTGAACATCCAAAAATTAAAAAAAAAATTTTGCCGTAAGAAAATTACGTCTGCCGTCGAGCAGACTTCAAGCGGCCATAACTATTTGTTTGGAAATCTTTTTTCGTCAAACAATAGGTCGATTTGTATGTTTTCGACGAGAGTAACAAAATTCCTATAGAAAGAATTTCCATCCGAAGCAAGACGCGCATGCTACAGACAAAAGTATAAAATTTAAAACTTAAAAGTATCATAACTTTTGACTGAGAGATCGAAGGAAGGTGCAGCTTGTGCCAAAATGACCGTAACGAAAAATACTATGGGATAACCGGTTTTATCGTTTGGTGGAATTCAAAAAAATTTAGAATCGCAAAAAATAATGTTTATGTTGGTATTTTTTACTTTGCTTTGGCAGTTTTAGTCCCACATTGAAAAATCATTAATGTGTATATCTCAATATATAGCTTTACTTAGTATTGACATATGCACATGGGGTGGTGGCCCATGTGGGTTGACTTTCCTAGAGGGATTAAGTGTGAACCCCATTATGACAATCTTTATTTTGTCACTACCTTTGGGAAGTTTTCCTTATGAGCTAAGCCTACAGCGCGCAGGCGGCGCAGGCAGCTCGTGGCTCTCTGTGCCATGCGGCTGCAGCGGCTGCTGCTTTCGGCGCTGTCTACTCTGAGCAGTACAGCGACGCAGGCGGCTCATGCGGCCTGATTTTTTCCTTAGGCCACATGGAAGCTGAAATCCTCTTTAAATATAGGCTCTACTCTTTCATTTAGTTGTTGGAAAAAATTGAGAGGGAGAGAGACAAAACCGAGAGCACTAGCAGGACCTGCGACAATTTTTAGCATCCTTCCAAAAAAAAAATTCGAGTGATCCGAAGGTGACCAAGAGCGTTCCAGAAGTTCTCGTGTGAACTTGTTGGATCCTGGGGGCAGATCGTTGTATAGCGCGAATCTTGCCTTGAGCTCTGGTGGTTTTGATCACCCCAGCAAGAGTTTCTTTCTTTGTATTTTTTTTGTTCTTGTTCACGTTCTTCTCGATGTAGCGTCTGTGAACGTAAAGAGAAGAACGATTTTCTGTTTCTTGTGGTATTTGCATTTTCTTTGGGTTGTCAATTTGTAATATTTTTCTTGTTTAGTGCTTCTGTGGGGTTGTGTGTCACTGAAGAGAAACTCTTGTGTGAATCTCAGTGCACCAACTTCTCTTCTGGAGTTTGTAGAGACGAACTCTTGTGTGAGTCTCTACTTTGTGGTGACCTCTTCTTCTTTGATCTGACTTCGGGACTAACAATCTCAAGGCAAGATCCGAGTTAGAATGGACAACCGCTCAAACCTTCTCGATACTAGCTTTCACAAGCTTGAGAAGTTTGATGGCGAATACTACAATATTTTGAAGAGGAAGATCTCCTTGAATCTTCATCTTGTCAAAGTTGCTTATGTGTTGGTTGATCCTGAACCTATCATTCCCGAAGATGGAGGAGAGTTTGCAGTTGGTGTGGCACGGGACGCGCACTCCAAGTGGAAGGAAGATAACAACCTCTGCAGGTTGTTGATTCTCAATGCTATGAACAACTCGATGGCAGAGTTCTACAGCAAGAAGGAGAAGGCAAGAGATGTCTGAAAATCTCTTGAGAAGCACTATAAAACTGACGAAAAAATGTCTAAAATCTATCTCGTCGAGAAGTTCTTCACTTTATATTTTGAGGACGAGAAGGTAATGTTACCACAAGTTAAGGAACTTCTGAAGATGCAGCAGAAACTGGAGGAAGAAGGCGTGAAGCAGGAAGGCAAATTTATGGTAGGGGCTATCATCACCAAATTTTCTCCAGGCTGGATCAGGTTCAAGACTAACATGTACCATAAAAAGATGAAGATCTAGCTCGAAGATCTTCTTCACTGGATTCACATTGAAGATGAAGCCAGGGGGCAACTAAAATTGGACTCCTTGTCCAAGCAGTTAGCTAAAGCCAACATGGTACATGCTAGTGACTCTAAAGGGAAGCAAAAATTTCTCTACAAGAAGAAGGACTTCAACCAGCTGAAGGTAAAGTCGGCTCAGTTCAAGCCAAAGCCGAAGACTGATGTGACATGCTACAACTGTGGCAAGAAGGGTCACTACAAGAGCGATTGCAGGTCGAAGCCTAAACCAAAAGAGCAAGGTGAGCTTAACCTAGTTGCTATGATTGTGCAGGTTGAGTCACATGGCATGGACACTGATTGGTGGGTGGACACCGGTGAATCTTGCCACGTGTGCTCTAAGAAGGAGCTGTTCGCCAAATATGAGCCTACCTCTAAGAAAGTCTCGATGGCGGATAAGTCTCAAGTTGCAGTACTGGGGATCGGGACGGTAGTGCTGAAGCTGACTTCTGGAAAGTCACTTACACTGAAAAATATAAAGAACGTACCAATGATCACCAAGAATCTAGTTTCTTGGAGTCTGTTGTGCAAGGCGGGCCTGAGGATGGATATCAATGCCGGTCAGATGGTGATGTACTACAAAGGAACATACTTCAAAAAAAAATTATGTACCGAAGGGATGTTTAAACTGCAGCTTGTAACTCCTTCTGTTTGTATCAATGCAGTCTCTACTTCTGGTTATTCTCTTAAGTTGTGGCATAATAGACTAGGACATGTGCATTGTAAACGCATTAACAAGATGTCTAGTCTGAGTCTTATCTCCAAATGAGGGGGTAAGGAGGTAAAAAAATGTGAAGTCTGTGTGCAGACAAAAATCGTCAGGAAGCCGTTCAAAAGAGTAAACCGAAGCAGAGATCTTATGGAGTTTGTACACTCAGATATCTGTGACTTCAAGCAATTCTCCACAAAAGCCAGAATATAGTATTTTATCACTTTCATTGACGATTTCTCGAAGTTCGCGTTCATATATCTTGTTAAGTCAAAAGATGAAGCATTCGAGAAGTTCAAGGACTTCAAGGCTGAAGCAGAATGTCAAACCGGTCAATAAATCAAAAGACTCAGAAGCGATTGAGGCAGAGATATCGTTCATTGGAATTCACATCATTCTGCAAAAAACATGGAATTGTCAACGAAACGACTGCTCCGTATTCTCCCCAATCTAATGGTGTAGCAGAAAGAAAGAACGGGACGATAACAGAGATGATGAACTCCATGTTGCTGACAACAGGACTTCCAATATGCTTCTAGGGAGAAGCAGCGGTTACGGCTACGTTTATTCTGAATGGAGTACCGTTTGCGACATCTGACATTACTCCTCATGAACTCTAGTTCAAGGTCAGACCCAACTTGAATTTCATTCGAGTGTGGGGGTGTCTGGCGTATGTGAAGCTTCCAGACCTCAAGATTTAGAAGCAGGAAACGAGAACTATGAAGACCATATTTTTGGGCTATGCTGATAAGATTAATGCTCGGAGGTTCCTTGATATCGAATCTAATCATATCATAGAATCTTGCGACGCGGAATTCTTTGAAGACAAGTTTGTTAGGCACAAGAATATTGTTCTCGCGGATGTCCCAGAGAATGTTGCTAGCACATACGAGGCAAGTATCTCTCAGAGAGAAGTAGTCCAAGAAGAAGTTGTACTTGATGAGACAACATTTGAACCAAAATCCGCTGAGCCGAGAGCAAAGCGAGTGAGGATGCCGAAGGACTTCGGAGAAGACTTTGTTACCTATTTTGTAGAAGTTGATCCGCTTACCTATGATGAGGCAATGAAGACCAGAGATGCTATTTTATGGAAAGAGGCTATCTATGACGAGTTTGACTCGATAACTTCTAATAATACATAGAAGTTAGTCAATCTGCCTAAAGGAGCTAAACCTATCGGTTGCAAGTGGATATTTAAGAAGAAGATGAAAGCAGACAAAACTGTTGACAAGTTCAAGGCCAGGCTAGTGGTCAAGGGGTTTTCTCAGATATAGGAGGTTGACTACTTCGATACCTATGCTCCTGTTGCACGGATGACTACTATCAGGATGTTGATTGCTCTAGGTGCTATTCACAGAATGGTTATTCATCAGATGAACGTCAAGACAACATTTCTGAATGGTGAACTGACTGAGCAGATTTATATGTAGCAGCCAGAAAGTTTTGTCGTTAAAGGTCTTAAAGACAAAGTATGCAAAATGGTAAAATCTCTGTATGTTCTGAAGCAAGTTCCCAAATTGTGGCACAAGAAGTTTAACAAAGTTATCAGATCAAATGGCTACAAAGTCAACGAAACTGATAAGTGTGTTTACACAAAGTTCGTTGGCAATAGAGGTGTCATCATTTGTCTCTATGTGGATGATATGCTAATCCTAGGCACAGATGAAGAATGTGTTACTAGAACAAATATGTTCCTCTCGTCTAAATTCAGTATGAAGGACATGAGAGATGCATATGTCATCCTGGGGATTAAGATAATTCGGACGAAAGTAGGGCTTTCTCTATCACAAGCTCACTACGTGGAGAAGATGCTCACATGCTATGGATATCAGGATCTTCCAAGGATCGATACTCCATATAGGTGTGACAAGAAACTGAAGTCTAACCCAGGAAAAAGTGTCAGACAGTTGAAGTATTCTAGCGTCATCGGGAGCTTGTATATGCTACAAATGCCACTAGGCCTGACATTGCCTTTGTTGTAAGGATGCTGAGTAGATTCACGAGTAACCTAGGTGTAGAACACTGAAAAGCTATGAAGAGGGTGATGAGATACCTCAAGAAGACTCAAAAAATTTCCACTTTACTACATCGGAGATCCAGCAGTGGTAGAAGGCTTCAGTGATGCTAGTTGGTACTTAGAAGAAGAGAGCGAGAGATCCATAGGAGGACATGTTTTCTCAATGGGAGAAGCTGCCATATCGTGGAAGTCGAAGAATCAAATGATGCTCTCACGCTCATCGATGGAGTCTAAGTTTTATGCACTTGTAGCTGCAGCAGATAAAGCAGAATAGCTTCGGGAGCTCATGTACGATCTTTCAATGGTTGGTGTACAAATTTTGGCTGTACCGATATACTGCGACAACCAGGCAGCTGCAGTAGTAGCATCTAATAATCTCTTCAATGGAAAGAAGAGGACTGTGCGACTTCGGCACAGAGTACTGAATAATCTCATCAAGACTGATGTTATTGCAGTGGTGGATGTTCGGAGTCAGGAGAACCTGGCGAATCCGTTCACTAAAGGCCTCAAGCGCCAGCTAGTCGAAGACACAACAAGTAAAATGGGCTTGAAGGACCTATGATATTGTGTCTTTGTAATCCTACCATTAAGCTTTATGCTATTAGTTCAAAGAGAAATCTACTAGGCATCTAGCTTTTGGTTCAAGAGAGGACCACTGACTAAAAAAATATCAGGTACAGTGGGTAGTCCTTATGGACAAAGTAGGATACGTACCCGAAACCACTGTAGTCTACTATTTTGTTCTATAGAACAATTTCTGTGTAAGGTTGACTTCGACGCCTTAATGAGTTCTCGGGCAGAGTGAATGTCCGGCGTGCACTGCAGGAAGCACGTGTAGTTCAGCACTACAAGGGACTTGTATCCCATGCTACAGTGGTGTGACACCACGATGAGGTAAAATGTAAAGCCTCGGCTACAAATAGGCAGGTAGCCTAACGCTGAAAAGATAGAGAGTTGTAGCACAGCACTACTAAGAGACCAGTGACCTCATGCTATAGTGGATGATACCACATGAGGTAGTTAACCTCGGCTGTGAACCATATCACAGCGGTGTAGCACCGCACGGAAGCACAAGGCTTCATGCTAGGATATAGTACAACACTACTAAGAGGCTAGTGACCTCATGCTACTGTAGGTGACACCACATGAGGTAGTTAACCTCGGCTATAAGCCATGTCACAGTGGCATGGCATAGCACCGCACGGAAGCGTAATACTTTATGCTGGGATATATTAAACTCTCTTAAATAAGGAACTCACCTAAGTGTATGGACAGAGATACATGCTGTCACTTGAGGGTAAACTTATAGACACCAAAGATACATACACCGAAACCAGGTCAGCACAGGGCCTTTAATGTGCAATCGGAGGCACAGCTGATGCCATTGTACGAGTGGGAAGAACATCATCTATGGTTCAGAATTCAAGGCCTAGTCCATTCTTGTATCGTATTGTTGTTTGACCGATGCGAAAAGATTCAAGTCATGGGCGACATCTATCATAATGCATGATGGATGGTCACTATGAGGAACGCTCGACCATATATTGTGATATATGTGGGGGATTGTTGGTATTTTCACTTTGCTTTGGGAGTTTTAGTCCCATATTGGAAAATCACCAATATGTATATCTCAATATATAGCGTTGCGTTGCTTAGTATTGGTATATGCACATGGGGTGGTGGCCCATGCGAGTTGACTTTCCTAGAGGGTTTAAATGTGAAGCCCATTATGACAATCTTTATTTTGTCACCACCTTTGGGAAGTTTCCCTTATGAGCTAAGTCCCGAAGGGGCTTAGCGACTCGGACTCGATCTCTGACTCGAACTCGAACTCGGACTCGGACTCGGATTCGGGCTCAAGGGCACAAAGTGGCACTTTGTTGGCGCACTTTGCACTTTGTACTTAGAACGTCAGCATCGTCGCATGGCGCTCATGCGCTCCTTTTATGTGCGAGTAACATGCACGATTGCTTTCTCGGACGCATGATTTGTGGAGCCATGCGGCCTAGAGCGTATGCGGTCGGGTGCCCATGGGACAGGTGCGCATGCAGATAGGTGCGTATACGACCAGGGGCCATGCGGTCAGGTGTCCATGCGGACATGTGCGCATGCGGCTAGGGGCCGCGCGGCCAGGGGCCATGCGGTCAGGAGAGAATGCAGCCAGGAGCCCATGCGGCCTGGAGCTATGCGGCCAGGCGTTATGCGTCCAACAAGTTAGCTTGAGCGAGTCAAGTATGGAGGGGACATGGACTGCTGTTGGCGGCTCGGTGCGGCCCAGTCTGCTCTGTGTAGTATAACGCGCAGGCGGCACAGTCTGGTCTGTGCAGTACAGCATGCAGACGACGCAGGTGGCTTGTGGCTCTCTGTGCCACGCGGCTGCAGCTTTCGGCGCCTGACAGCGTTGTCTGCTCTGAATAGTACAACGGCGCAGGCAGCTCATGAGGCATGATTTTTTTCTCTGTCCGCATGGAAGCTGAAATCCTCTTTAAATAGAGGCTCTCCTCTTTCATTTAGTTGTTGAAAAAAATTGAGAGGGAGAGAGACAAAACCGAGAGCACCAGCAGGCAGGACATGCGTCATTTTTTAGCATCCTTTCAAAGGATTGAGTGATCCGAATGTGACAAAGATTGTTCCAGAAGTTCTCGGGTGAACTTGCTGGAGCCTGGGGGCAGATCATTGTATAGCGTAAATTTTGCTTTGAGCTCTGGTGGTTTTGATCACCCCAGCAAGAGTTTCCTTCTTTGTATTTTTTCTGTTCTTGTTCCCGTTCTTTTCGGTGTAGCGTCTACGAACGTAAAGAGAAGAACGATTTTCTGTTTCTTGTGGTATTTGTATTTTCTTTGGGTTGTCAGTTTGTAACATGTTCCTTGTTTAGTGCTTCTGTGGGGTTGTGTGTCACTGAAGAGGAACTCTTGTGTGAATCTCAGTACACCAACTTCTCTTCTGGAGTTTGTAGAGACGAAATCTTGTGTGAGTCTCTACTTTGTGGCAACATCTTCTTCTTTGATCTGACTTCGGGACTAACAGTTTCGATCTCCAAAATATACTTTCGGTCATTTTAGAATCGTAAAATATATTCTAGTGTATATTTTTTATTTTTTTAACGATAAAATTATCTATTTATAAATAATTTACTAGTCGTAATAAGACCGATTTAACTTTAGATTACGGTAGAAACTTTAAGGATCTGCTTGGCAATTATGGGAATAGCGGTTATGAGATATTTTTAGAATACCAATTATGAGGGTCCGTTACTGTTTCAATAATAAACAATCGGTTCAAAAATATCCCAAAACCGATGAAAACACCGTTACCAACAAAATATTAATTTGACAATTTCGTCAACTCAGTTGGCGAACTATTTCGTTACTGTTTCAAACTTTTTTCGTTTTTCCAAATTTATTTTAAAAATTATAGATATAGCAAATTTTCTGCAAAAATAAATCAAATTAAAAATAAATAAAGAAATAAATAAAGAAATAAAAAAATCAAATAAAACTAAAACCAAACCTACACAAGAAAACCCAAACAAAAAACAAAAAAATCAAAAAAAAAAAACCAAATAAAACTCTAACAAAAAAATTCTAATAAAAAATTATTTTTTTGGACAACAAATTTCTCAGGAAAAAGAAAATTATTATCTGTACAACAAAAAAAACAAAACAAAAAACAAAAAACAAAACAAACTCAAAACAAAAAACCAACTGAAAACCACTTGCACCCATGACTTAAACCGGAGTTGATAAATTTTTGTCAACCCAGTTGGTGATTTGGACTCGCCAACTCAGTTAGCAAAAATATGGCATGATGTATTAAAATATGATTTGCTGAGTTATGAGGATATTAAAATATGATATGCTGAATTTTTGCCATCCCAGATGGCGAAAGATTTCGTGATTTCAAATTTTTACAAAATAGTTTCCTCTTAGGTAATTAATATACTAATATTATCCGTACAACAAATTTTATTTTTATTTTTATATAACAATGATTAGTTTTTTTATTTATATAATTAGAAATTTGGATGTACAAATTTTGAGATCAGATTTTGACAATTTAACGGTCAGTACGTCTTCTATCTAAAACATCTTTATTAATGTGTTTGAATATAGATAATTTGAGTTTTAGTTATTTTGTTTAGTAACTATCTATGGATTCAATTATAATATACAATCAAAAACAACATCAAAATTTTTGATAAATACAAAGAATAATATATTTTAAAAATATAAATATAAATTTAGGACAACAGTTTGAGAATTATACAGGACCTTCAATTATTCAGGACCGATCCTGCGACAATAGGGTAGCTTTCATTTGTAGTATACATATGATCCGCCAGATCTGGATCCAAAAACTTTTTAACTAGTAAGTAATTGGGTTGGTAAAGATTCTTTTTTGCACTCTCGGTCGTTCCTTTGGCTGCAGATCACTTAATTAATTATGAGGGTTTTTTTTTTCTACTGGTCAGACCTACTGCGAAGCTAATCTTGTCAGGCCCTAATTGGACTTATTTAAGCTTTTGACAGATTGATTATTCTCATATACCTCCTACCTAAGAGTAATTAGAGTTGGGTGCAATAGGAGTGAGCCGGCTAATTAAAGGATGATCGGTAGTCTTCGTGTGGAATTATGGTTATCTCTATTACAAAAAAAGCATTATGCAGTCGATCCCCTTCTCCTGTTTCTTTCTGTTGTGTGGCTTAGGGGTGAGCAATATACGGGGAGAAAGAACCGAACCGAACCGAACCGAACAAGAGATTCGGTTCGGTTTGAAAAAAAAAAGAAAAAAAAAATTTCAATTTCGATTTCAAAAATATTAAAAATATATCTATTTGGTTTTTCGATTTTGGATTTCAGTTTTGGTCCAAAATTAAAAATTGAATAGAACTTATGCAATTATATAAATACCCTCAAATTTATGCATATTTTATAATTAAAAATGTGTATTTTTTGTGTGTATATTTTAAAAATAACAATTTTATGTATGTGTTTTAAAATCTAACTTTGATAAAACTTGTCCAACTTTGTGCCCAACTTTAAATTACAACGAACGTATATATAAACATTACATTTTTAATTTATACTACTATATAATAGAAAGTGTTCCAAAAATATCCTTACATATGTATATACTAATCAAAATAATTTATTGAAGTTAATAGGGACAGCTAGGTAATCACGTGAATTGTCTTTTGGTCTTCCTAAATAGTCTTTGTCTTATATATATGTATAAAATAATATATATAATAATAAATTTAAAATAATTAAAATATATGTATTTTAGTCTTCCTAAGCAATTTTAATAAAAATCAAAACAATTATATTAGATATCTTTTAGTTTTTCTAATAATAATTTATTAAATACTTGCAACGGAAGTTCATATCTAGTACAATTTAACCATAATTTCAAATTTGTATCAGACCCATTAGACAATTAAAATAGCCAAACCGAACAAATCGATTTAGTTATCAGTTCAGTTTGGTTATTGGTATGGCTAATTTTATGTCGATTTTAAATTTTTAGTAGTTCAGCTTATTCAGTTTTGACCATTTCAGTTTGGTTGAAATCGAATAAACTGAAAGCTTACCCCTTGTCACGCCCCAGTCCCAAAATGCCGATGGACTGGAGATGCGTGGCAATGGCCAGCAGCACGCACCGATGGATAACCCAATTTAATGGAACCATCAGGGCGTACTTAAGCTGTAAGTAAGGTCTACTACACAAGTCACACTAATCTCATCCATAAAGATAAATAAATAAACTGCATAATCAAATGGAAATAAGTAGCAACATCATCACAGCAAGTCAGTCGGAGAAACAATCCGACTTAAGTCTGAATAAACTGGCTCTATAGGCCAGGAACAAAAGATGTAAACAAAAAATAATAAAAGAGTACTGGGACAGGCACTCAGGAGAAGTCCTCGGCAGTCACCTCGTCTTCAGTGTTCGGTTCAGCTCCAGCAATAGCTTCAGCTCCTGTCCCGTATATCTCGGGATACTGCTCCTCAGCTAAACCTGGGGACATAATCCATTCCAGGTCCTCAGTGGACATAGCAAGGCACAAATAATACAAGCCAAAATGAATAAGCAGTGCAATAAATAATGAAACAGCAGGGTAAACTAAGTAACTAACCATCTATGTGATATGCAAATGAGAGCAACACTAGTACTCAGGCTGAGACCGCTACAAGCTCTGTGTCGGGGAGCCGGTAGCAGTAATAACACGTAAAGGGTCTAGCTCTGCTGGAGAGTCTACAACCTCACAATAATAGTATATATATATATAGAACAGCCTGTAGCCTGTGTGTCTCTCCCCACCCAATGTAATCACGCAAGCCATGACCATAACGTCTCATGTCCATGTCAGCGGGATTATAACTAATGCAACAAGTCATACTGTCTATAAGTAAATAACCCTGTCAAGTCCTGTATCCTATTCAGAATCCCCACGAATAACTCGGGAAGATTCTGTCCATGATAGTGTCAAGTGTCCTGGGTTGTAGGGTACTTGAGAGGTCAAGTACAAAATAAGGGGGGTCGTAAATACATCTCTAAATGACGAACCCAACACCGCGTATGGTGTCAGTACCCGACTATGATCGGGCACTAGGTACGTCGTACGTTTCCTAGGTTTAAGCAGTTTAAATCAGTTTATATGAAATTGCACAAGAAATCCAGCAGAGTATTTTTACAGAAAATATGAAAATAATGACTGCAAGTTTGGCAAGGTGCACTTGCCTGATGTTTGAATTCCACTTAGGTCCTGATTTCGGAAATTTCCAGAGATGTCTCCGAAAGCTGAAATAAAAAGTACCATCACGCTCAGAAGGTGTCAAACAGTTAGGATCGCCTGTCCTTGGGTCCAATTTGGAGACAAGGACAAAAACGGCAATTTCGGGCCAAAACGGGGTCCGCCGGTGGGCCCGCTTTGCACCGAAAAACATGTCAGGGTCAACGGTCTCCAAATTCACCAAACTTAGTGTCAACAGGTCAGGAACGCTGATACGAACCCAACGGAACTTTCAGATTTGAATTCCGATGAGCCGATCACGAAATCGCCCGTCGAGCGGGGCCTGTGGGGCCCACGACACGCGATTTCGTCAACGTTCTCAGAATCGGACCAAACTTGACCCACAGGACCAGCGTATCGCTACGAGTCTGATGGCGCAAGTTTCGTCTCGATCCGACGTATGTGCACGAAGTTAAGGTGAATTACAGAAAAGGCGGATACGGAGCGATGTCCGCGGATACGCGTCGATTCCGGTGTGCACGCACACCCGAATCAGCTTCCGCGAAATCCCACACGTCCGTATCGATGAGGCGCACGTATCTGTAAAGACCGCACGCGACCAAGTCGTCCCGTTTGGCGGGGCGTACTCAGTTCCGGGGTAAAACAGGGTCTTGGTTTTCCTGTTTTTGGATCGCGGTGTGCGATCGCCACAGGCCGCGATGCCTCGAACAGTTTGTTCGGGCACCGAGAGGGTCATACAGGCTTCGCGTAAAAATTCACGGAATCGAAATCGGGGTTACGAGCAGGAAGTTATGAGTACCTGAAGGGACCCGAAAAATCGGGGTTTTGAACTGTGTCCGACACGCGAGTTCGTGTCCGAATCCTGTGTCGGAGCTGTGTCCGCGTGTCCGCGTGTCCTGCTGTGTCCGCTGGCTGGGGGATCACCGGAGAAGGCTAGACTCGGCGGGGCGAGCTGCGGCCGGGCGGGGGATCGTCGGCGTGGTGGCTGCGACTCCGGTGGAGGGGAGAACAGCAGCCGCGGGGAGAGAGGAGGAGGGGTTCTGGCCGGCGTCGGTGCGGGCTCACGGCGGCTTGGAGGGGAACTCGCTGGCGGCTGCGAGGGAGGTGGACGGCGGGTTGAGAGGAGGCCGGAGGGTCGCAGGGGGTCGGGGTCGCCGGACGGGGCTCGCCGGACGGGGTAGTTAGGGTTAGGGTTTGGGGGAAGAGAGGGCGGAGGAGAAGGATATAAATAGGGGCTGTGGGAGGGCTGAGACCGGGGCGTCGTGGCCGAGAGGTCGGAGGGGGAGGCGACGTGGGGTCGTGGCCGACGGGCCCGCGGCGGGCGGCGGGTTTCTCGGCGCGGGGTCGTACGTGAGAGGGGAGCGGGTGAGGGAGATGCGGGTCGGGTGCGGACCCGGGTCTGGCCGACCCGCCCGACCCGCTAGGGTGAGTGAGGGCTGGGCTGAGATCCATGGGCTCGGCCCACTGGGCCGGGCCGGGCCCAAGACAGAAAATAAAAATAAAATAATAACAGTATAAATAATAATAATTATAAACAGTAATTAATTAATTAATTAATTAATTATAAAATAGTTTTTAGGCTTTTAAAAATAGGTCCGAGGCCCAATAAAATCCCAGAAAATTATCCTAAGTCCGGTTTTCTATTTTACACCATAAAATCATATTTTCATTTTATTTTAATATTATTTATTGGCAATTAAAAATTATATACTCACTACATGTCCTATGTAAATTGCATAATAAATCCATAAATTGATTTAAAAATACCAGAAATTTAGGGTGTTTACACCCCTAATTTGGATTCAATATCATCATGCTGTTCCGACTTCCTCTACAATTCGTTGTCGAGTATGGTTGCTCTGATTTGTCATATGCTTATAGGCAGAGACGGAGCTATGCATGGGCACGACCGGGCTATAACACCGTCCAAAATTTTGGATTTTTTTTTAGTTTTTTTAAAAAAAAAAATCTTAGTTATATTTTACTTTTTTGTTTGAAACCGAAGTATGCAACAATTAATCCGTAAATATTTTTTTTAAAATTTAATAATTTAGACAGTACGATGCTAGTGTCTTCGTATCGCTGAAGTTATACGTAAAATTCAGCGCTCTCTAATTTTAGATACGAGCTCCGCCACTACTTATCGAGAATATATTTCACTACACAGGGGAGCTATAGCTGGTCATGGGTGGGCTGTAGCCCGCCCCAAAATTTCTTTGAGCTGAGTCCAATGTCTTTTTGCTTTATTATTGCAAGCTGCTTATGTCCTTGTGAATACAAAGTGTGGATGTTTCTTCATAGGAATCTACGTTGCTTGTTAATAATTTGATAAATCAAATGAATGTATACATTCTAAATGCTCATAGAAATGTTTCCACATGATAAACATGAAGGAGAAGGAATACGAACCAAAAGAATGTATACATTCTAAATGGTCACATAAATATTTAAATTTCCACACTAAACAAGAAGGAAAAAATCTCTACAACTTTACTATACCATATTGTAAGATACATATCGCATACTGTAGGATGGTGACAACCGAGCCTTAGTGTATGTTAATTCTTTTGACTATTCACCGATAAGTGACAACAGAAGTATGCCAAAACGCACTCTTACTAGAATATCAAACGTTTGGAGAACATCAATGCAAAAACGAATGCAACACGATGAACCATTTGCATGCACAACAAAGAAATATGTTACATATTTTGATAATAGTTATAATGATAAAATAATTTAATTTAGTTTTCCTATAGTACTTTAGATTGCATGATTCTAGTATCCTTTTGTCGCTCAAGTCATTCATAAAATTCAACCCTCCTAATTTAAGATGCTAGTTCCGCCACTGTTACTGCACCACTACAAAAACATTTACTTTGATGTCCTACTATATTTTGGTATGTATACAGTGTGTCCGAAACGTATCCGACAAAAAGATCAACGAGTTTGGTAGTGCCTGTGCTTCCTTACAGCCCGGTTCATGGCCGATACCAAAATAGTTACTGGCTTCCTTGTTGTCATATGTATATAGATGTTGACATCTTTGTACTATGTTATACTGGTAATAGTACCATCTCCGTAAGTTTGGTCGTTTATAGTAAAATTTGTACATAAAAAAAAATTGCATGGCTTGTTATAAAATCTGGATTCTATTGTTTTTCTCACTCCACTGCTTTGCTTTATATATTTACTCCTACAAAGTGCCCCCAGGCCGGTTCCACTCCTCTTCGTATTCTATCCCCTGAAAAAACACACTCTCGATCTCCCTACGCTCTTTCAAAACTCCCTCTCTCTCAATATATATTTTATAGAGATGTATCATCTCTCCGAGTACTACCACGGTGGCTACTGCGCCGACGAAGGGCCGGAGAAGGCGAGCGGCATCGGTGGTGTTGGCGGGGATCACTTCATAGTCGAAGACATCTTCGACTTCTCCAAAGGTGACGGCATCGGAAACGGTGGAGGGGAGGAGGAGGATGACGGAGTGTTCCACGCGGTCACGGGAAACCTGGCTGAGTCGGATGTTGCCGCCAGCGGTGGCAATTACTGCTCTTCGACGTCGTTCGGTGAAGCGCATTTCTCCGATAACCTTTGTGAGCCGGTAATTGAGAAATATGATTAATGTTGCAAGAGAATTAGCACTTAAAACTTTTTACAATTTCATGTAAATTGCTTCTTCTTCTTTTTTTACATAATTCCTTTTGCTTTCAACCCTCTTTTTCTCAACTAGTCAAATTGCCGGCCTAGCTTCTTGCTTATTTTAGGCCATTTTCCATCAGAACAAAAAAAAAGCAAAAAAAAAAAAAATCTATATCCATGAACTGCAAAGTTGTTTTTCACTCACACCTTTGTATATAAAAAGAATTGAGTTCACGGTTTAGTAATTTTTCTTTTTTACAAAAATTTTAGTTTCTATTTTCTTTCGAGGGCTACTATTTTAACTTTTATCTTCTGCATTCAAAAACTCATGCCATGTGTATACTTAGTGTAAGAGAACATATTTTTAATTCAAATTTTAACTTGGGCATCATAGCTAACATTTTATTTATCACATCTACTTGCAAAATATATTATAGTTCGATAAGAAAAAAAAGAAATTGCATATTCCTCAAATCGTTAAAGAGATGCCAAGAATATTTATAATTCACGGAGCTGTCGGTTTTAGTCCCGTTAATTTTGTTTTTTAGTCCTTCACATACATTTGGCAAAATTATTCAATAAGCCGGACTTAGCGGACATTTTGATTTATGTACCATCATGTACGCTAAGCCCGGCCGGCTCACCGAATAATTTCTCATGATACTTTGGAGTCTGATGAGATCATATATAATTTTGCTTCATCGTGCAATCTTCGTGACTTTGTCATTGATCTTGACATGAATTGGTTGTGACTTAAATTACAGTACGAAGAATCCGCGGAGCTGGAATGGCTGTCCAACTTCGTGGAAGACTGCTTCTCAAACAAGATAGACATCCAAAAGCTGCACCCCATCTCCCAAACCTCATCGGAGACCACCCAAGACAGTAGCCCGTCCGCCAAGCCGGTCCCGGTCACGGCCAAGGCAAGAAGCAAGAGGTCCCGCGGGGGCCCCGGCAGCTGGGCGTCCAGGCTCCCGCCGGTCCTCACTTCGTCTTTGTCGGTGGCGTCGACACTACCATCACCGCCGCCGTCGTCCCCGTCGGAGAAGCCGCCACGCAGGTACGCCTCCGCGACCGACGGGCACAAGTGCCTGCACTGCGGGAGCGACAAGACGCCGCAGTGGAGGACGGGGCCGATGGGCCCGAAGACGCTGTGCAACGCGTGCGGGGTGCGGTACAAGTCGGGGCGGCTCGTGCCCGAGTACCGGCCGGCCGCTAGCCCCACCTTCGTCGTGTCGGAGCACTCGAACTCGCACCGGAAGGTGGTGGAGCTGCGCAGGCAGAAGGAGATGCAAATGCAGCAGCACCAGCAGGTCTTGTATTGGTCATAGAGGCTGGGTGCCTCAGTTAATGATTTCTTGGTTAGGATTATGGTTAATTAGTTGAGCTGCTTCCTTTTCCAATATTTTGTAGAGACCACTCAGACCAGACCAGTATTGTTACCTTCTTTTTCTTCTTCTTTCTTTTCAAATTTCTATTAGCTAAATTGACGCTTCTCGTTGTCTTGTAATTCAGTGTTATTGGTGTAGTAGGAATTTTGGGACGGTAGGTATATTGTCATCAAAATAGAACATTCTTTTCGATTCCGATCTTTAATTGATCAATTGTACTTCTATTTTGTGCAACTAAGAATGATGCCCGAGTTTTCTTGATTTCTTACTCAAATCGTGAAGTTGTTTATTATATTTCTGATATTTTCCTGCAGTACTTCCTTTCGAATATTGAGTCTCAGTATATATATATAGTCTGTCGTATATAGTTGCATATGTATGTAACCCTGCTTCTTGAGCGTTAAAGTTTCTCATCTATGTTGCATGAACTCGAAAAAATGGTGCACATAAGTATTTTGTTTCAGGTGTTAAGTATCCGGAACTTAGGTAATAATATTGTACCTACCTGAAAATTTATGTATCCATATTCATTCGGTGTCCTCATCCGTAACTTGCGCAACATAGGCTGGGCTAGCTCGTTGTTTCTTCAATCTTTTTCTGTTGCTCAATCAAATTGAGGGTAGCATGCTGCATGTACAGAGGTGGGACAGTGGAGATACTATCATCACTTAGGAAATAGGAACATCAAAATTGCCAGGTTCAGAACTGTGAGTGCCAATTGTTTGGAGTACTCCTTGTGTCAGTGTCTCAGAAACGAACAATGTAGCTAGCAGAGAACAGTCATGTTGTTTAATTGTGATGGGTTGATATCCATAATAGTGCACTCTGATCTCTGTCAGAAGCTTCCATTTTAGTTGGTTTGGCAAGTCTCTTTATATGCATCAAACTCAAAACTATCATGAGCTCATTGGTAAGAAGTATGCAAACTGATAGCACTGCTAGCCATAGGTTGATATCCAATTGTCACACCAACACTTCATATCCTAGGCATTTTCGATGCATGTGTCACTTCATCATGCATGTGTCACATCAGATTGATCAATCAATAAAATGTTTAATACGCTCTTCTTTCAGTTAGGATCTCACTTTTCTCAGTGTTGTTACAGAAGATTGGCAATTTCGATGTTTTTCTTTTATAGTTTAATATGGCAATTCAAGAATTATGTTGCACAACTCAAAGGCATAGGTATATATAGCCTTTGAGGTTTCTTCTATCTTTGGATTAGACAAATATAGTTATATAGGGGTGTTAACATAGTTTGCAGTATCAGCCGATATCGATCCGATACAGTAAATATAGTTGATACCGATACAATTTGGCATGTTTCGATATGATACCAACAAATACCTGCCAATATCGATATTGACCGATATCGACACTGAAGGTTTCTTTTCCAGTCATTGCGGCAAAGAAAACTGAACGAAAAAGACTAATCAACAAGGATGTAAAAGTATAGTAAGGTTGTAAAATCATGTAAATTGAAAAAAAAAAAATCTATAGTAGGTAAATCAATAAGCAAGGGTGACTATATTTCATTCAAATTCAAAATTACTATGAAACAGCACAAAAGAAACTTTAAATTATACCTAAATGTCTAAAATATTTTCACTAAATTTATTAAAAATTATTTTCTTTTCGATACCAAAAAATTTGATACTCTGATTTGAAATCGTCGATATTGTCGATACCGCCGATCCCGATACTCATAGAAAAGGTCTGATACCGATTCCGATACCGATACTGCAAACCTTGGTGTTAACACATGCCTCTGTAGCTAGACTGCTCATTACATTCACACAAATGTAATTACCACATTTCTAGAATAGGAATATTTTTGTCATTTTGTATTATTATAAATATTACGTTTATGTTTATATTTAATATATAATGTGTATGATATATATTGTAAATAGTATTATTATTGGTTAGTGAATTAAACTATTTAATTAGATTTGACACTAGTGGACCTAACTAGACTTGACTTGACCCATTGATTCAATTAAATAGTTAGTCATTGTTTGACTCATTAGTTTAGGAGAATGAGTTAGTTATTGAGTTTAGACTATTTGACTTGAGTCATTAGTAAGTCATGACTAGATTAAGTCTATTAAACCTACTTAGACTCAAGAATAGAATATTTCTTCTATAGAATTAGTTGATCATATTCATGAGAGAATGAGAGGGTCTTTGAGTCAATTCAAATATTTCTCAACCTAACCCTAACCCTATTAAGAGACTATATAAACCTATTTATTCATTAATAACCTCCATTTGCCTCCCTAATTAGTTTATCCCCAAATTTGAAGCAAACCACAATCCATCCATTCCCAAATCTCATCACTCTCATTTTTATTCCAAAGAGGCTAAGGAGCTTGTCATTGCTAGAGGAGGCTTGGAGGAAAGTATTGGCTAGGAAGTTGTGTCCAACTCTCATTTGTGTCCATTTGGTGGTGATACTCCGTCTCCCAATAGGTAAAAATTCTATTTTCCTATCAAATTCTATTATAATTGATGTATTTGATCTATAGGGACCTTACATGGCTAATGACTACCCATAGTAAGAAGAACTAGGTTCATATGATGCTATTGTGAAAGTTACATTGAGTTTTATGTCAATTTAGGAAGAACTCCGAATTTGGCACCCTAGATGTTTGATTTAATGCCTAGTGTGTCATTCTTTATTATTTTGGATTGTAATTGGTTATATATATATATATATATATATATATATATATATATATATATATATATATATATATATATATATATATATATAGGTATCTCCTAGTAATTAGGGAGTGCGTGTGTTGATTTGGGCACGTTATTTGAGTATGTACGGTTAGAGTAGGCTAGTTGGGGTAGTTGGGAGTGTGAGGAAAGTCATGCATGTTTGGTAGCATAAAGAGTTGGTTGACACCAGTGAGAGGGTGAAGTTATATGCATATGTAGTTGTGGCTATGTTCTTAATGTAGGGAGTCGGGTTTCAGAAGTTGAGGACTGAGGGGGGTGACAGTGCTTATGAACTGATTGGGGAGAAATTATGCAGTGCTCAGTTAAGCACTATAAATTATTGGGAGCTCAAGATCGGGGGAAGTGATGTGTGGTTATAAGTTGTCTGGGTTTAAGAGTGTGTGCCTATATAGATTCTCACGCTCCGTTCTTTCGCGGAATCGGCCGTCCCCGCTAGGCACAAATTTTCGCACTAGCGATCCCGCAGGACAATCGTTATCATCTGGACGTAATACCGTACGAGCACAAGCTGCGTCCGTACAAGGCCATGATCCGAACAGACGGTAAAATAACTAAGCCACAGAGTCGCACAGATAGTCTGAATGCAGTAGAATAAGAAACGAACAGACGACTGGTAACAAGTTCACAGAGTCATCATAGTAGAAGCATTGAATAAAATAAGTATAGAAGTAAAACAAGCATTTTATTGATGTTGAATCAGTATTACAAGCGGCGCTAGGCCGAGAGTATAAGTCGCTCAAGTCCTTTCTCTCGAAATAATAAAAATGTGCCAAGTGGCTACATGTATGGAATGATACATAGACGATGTTCTAACATTATGTCTTGTATATGTGCTTCAGCTCCAGACGCAACGCTCCAAGGCTCCAGAGCGGACTCTACGCCTTAGCACGCACGAAGGAATTTTTGTACCGAATGAGGTTCTCCCGCACCTTGTAAGCAATCTGGTGGGTTATCTGTACATGAATGCACTGGTAGGGAGACTTCTCACCCGCTCGACAAATCCAAACACGTTATATAGGTTCTGTGCACCATCTATTAAGTTGTCTTTCTAGTCCTGCCTTAGGATTAGTTTCATAGCATAATGAAAAGCCGAACTCGTGTGGCATTGCGTCGTGCGATATAAGAGTAACACGGCGAGACTTACCATTCGCCCTTCCCTGTCCAAGGTAAATCAAGTTAAACCAAGCACGAGTATTTATATAATAAAATCTATAAAAATTACATAAGCAAACACAGTGTCACGAGTGGGATTTTGACTCAGGTGCACGAGTTACACGGATACTCAGGTGTGTTGCAGAAGATGTTCAAGTGTTCAATTATGTACAAATATGCACAAATGTCTAATACTCATATACATTTAGGTGTTACAAATTATTTGATGGGATGTAATGACTCGCACGCAGATTGCCGCTAAGCGAGGATGACTTATCTATATGAACAGGAGGATCGCTGGCGCTACAAGCCATTTAGACGAGTCTCTTGACGGAGATAAGAATAGCACTAAAAACTCAAAGCACGTACTATCCTGCCGGAACAGGAGAGACCCGAACTCTTTTGATGGTGATGGTATAGTGCTAAAAACTCGAGGCACAAACACCATCTCGCCAAAGCTCGATGAGTCCCCATATTATTTCTCCTAGGCCAGCACGATCCCGGTGCCCCGACGATTGTTCGAGGAATCCACGATACCTCGGGCACGAGTTGTCCGAGACCATACAATCTTGGGTTTTCCAGATTCACGACATGACATGATTCAATCTTGATTCACTTAGCCATTGGATGATGCGTAGTCTCTTAGGCGAAGATGGGTGTAGCAATAAGTACTCGAGGCGCATACACTATCTCGCCCGCTCGAGAGAGACTACCAAGGATCCGAATACCTGAATAAGTCTTGCTCCACGAGCTGTGATTCTTATTTTACTTGACATTATGCAATCCCCTGGTTCAGGAACTGCCTTGGTAACCTAACGATCCCGAATACTTTCAGGTTCATACTTGCACAGAACGACTATTCTTTATTCTTCCGTGGAACTTAGATGAATGCAAAATAAGATACCGTTATCGAGGGTCATGGTATAAATTCATGTGACGAACAAAGCGAATATGTAAGCAGAAAAGCATTAAAATAGTATTGAAATATAAGCATAAGAAAACTTGTGGCATAGTCTACTTTAGAACATAAGCCTAGCCTTTACGTTTGTACGTGTCCAAGGGGTAGTGCGAGGAGTAAAACTGTACAGAGACATATCGAGCGATATAATCTATGGGATGAGCAGTGTAAATAAGTGAAGCTGTAGACTACGAAGAGTATATATAATGATCTGCTCGAAGCATTAGCGGAGTCTACTAGCACGAAGCTAAGGTAGCATGCGAGGGTCCAATTATAAGCCAAGTTTTATTTTTATGTTCTAACACAAGCAATACAAGATGGGATTATTTTCTTAGCTATGTCCGTTGTATTCTTTATTAGCATGCAATGGGTGATTCACCTAGCGACTAGCATGTATCGTCTACATTTTTAAGTGTACAGGCTAAGCAAAGACAGGTTAGCTACCCACCTTAGCGATAATTCGCCTCGGTCGAGCGATACTCTGAGCGCGCCTTTGAAAGTCTAAGTCTGAACTCCTGAAGGGCCAAGTCTAAAATCCTTTGCCTCAAGCAAGTCTTCTCGCTGAGCAAAGCGGGTCAGGTTGTTGCACTAGCGCCATTTGAATCGGCTCTCTGCTTGAGCGGAATGGGTCATTATATTATACACCACTCAGAATAAGTCTCGTTCTCGAGACTTCCTGAGCGCAAATATTTCTATCGCACACTATCAAATCTATCTCAAGCATATCAATTTGTATCACTAGATCCGTTCGAACATAACTTCCTACTCATTCCTTATTTCGTGTGTCACATGTGTGCTGGGTCTGTCTCATTGAATGATTCTATCATTCGATTCAAGTTCTGACTTGGTCTCTACTGAGCTGCACGGAACATATATCGCTTAACGCAGGGTACGTTATGATTCTATCTTGAATGACAATCTAAGGCTGAGACAAACTTATCCAATCATTATACTCGTCAATGTGAATCTAACATATTCACTTGCACTAGCATTCGAGATCAGTATAATGCGAGTCTGGATCGTGCACATATTTAATGCGTCTCTCAAACATATGCATGTCAACCAACTTAGAAATAGTTAAGTCTTTTCACTCGAGTTCAATATATCACTGATTCTTGGATCGTGCACACGTTTAAGGCATCCCTCAAATATATGCATTCCACCAAACTTACCGATAGTGAATTCGGGCAAGCTACTTATAAAAATCTTAAGGGTTCTCATCTTATGAATCACAATGATACCTCCAACGGGGTCAATCAAAATCCAAATCATTTCCAATCCTACTCAAACCAAGTATTGAACAACCGTCAAGCACGATCTATCTGATCTACCGACTAACGTCTGTGTCCTATCGTCCATTCCATTCATGTCAAACATAGCATACATTTACTATTCCAAGTCTAATTATAAGTCTTTATGCCCCAGTTCTATAGCTTGCTCAAGCAATACTCTAAAATCGGTTATAGAAGTTTTTTTACTTGACACAGGGTCGTCTGCCTAATTACTAGGTCAGCTCACAAGGTCATAGGTATAATTCATGTTCACGACTCATCGTACAATTTTGTTGTACGATGCTCGTCCCAATTTCTAAGGTCAAACTATTGTTCATTTGCATGGAATATTCTACCCAAGCTCGTTTTACTCAGATTTTTAAATATCGAGCACATATCATTCTACTCACATTAACACGTTCGTTTATAGAAGGTCCGAGTCCGTTCAGTCAAACCCATAATATATCCATGTCGTATGTCAAGCCTAGAAATTCGCATAGTCTATCTCCTCAAACATGTTTGATATAACCCGTATCTCCATTCTAAGTCTAGAAAACCAAACCATGATTCAATTTTAAATCTTTGATCTCAATCATAACTCCAAGTCATCCAACATGATTCACGTATATGTTCACAAAACCATGAAGTATGTCTTACTCCATGTTCTAGACTAACTTATCTTTGAAATACTTCTGATTAACTTATATTCCCAAATTTGTCTTATTATGTCAAACTACAAGTCAAGACGATCCTTCAGTTTTCATGCTACAGTCTTTCGCAAGTTCGATCATTCTCGCTGGACGTGAGATCACTATGCCAATGCTCCAGTTAGATAATCGTCCTAATCCGGACGTGACGCATATACGAGCATGAAGTTATGCTCTCACAAGACAATAACGTCGAACGTTATGGTTATCATCAAAATAATCGAGATACCTATCATTACACTTCGTTCCATCCAAGTTATATATATATATATATATACCAAGTTATGTTCATCCATTAATCGTTCATGTCGTGATTATAATTCTTCTAGCTAATTTGTCCAACTTCAATGTTACCGTTTGATCAATCCGTAGTCTTACTTCTAGCATTCCTCAAACAACTAAGTTTAAATATTCAAGCCAAAGTCTAACTACTTAGTTATGTTCAATTTCATCGAGTTCGTCTGAATAATCATCGAATATGTTCCCGTGAGTTCGATCATCCCCGCTGGACGTAAAATCACCACGCTAGCACTCCCATAGGATTATCATTCTCGATCGGGCCTGATTGTTAAGGGTTATCTTTAGAACTAGATTCAAGATCATTCTTCTAAACTCCAGATCAAATCCGTTATCGTTTACCTCTTTCATCGAACAACAATATTTTCTTACTTGTATCAATCCATGCTATCTTCCAATTATCGCTATCATGCCAAGTCTATTAATTCGAAACTATAATATCTATTCTCAGGCTAACTTCTATCGAGCGATATCCTACTTATGTTTAATCCTTTTTAATTTAATTCAAAATTGCACGTACTATCCACCAAGTTTTCTCGACCAAGATATTGATTTCATTATCTTGAGTCCCAATTTGATATAAGTCTTATCACTTGATCAACATATTCTCAAATCGTTCAAACCAACTATCACACGAGACCTTCAAATTTGCTCGAACATTTCCAAAAATGATCCATACACCACTCAGGAATTGAGTCATCCAATTAAATTCTTAATCACTCTCTAGCAAATTCACCAAGTCATTCCTTAGAACTCATATGCTATACCTAAGCGTCGCTTGATAAATATTAGTCTCGTATATACCTCTATTGATAGTCATCCAAGTAAACCATATTTGATTTGAATCTTCCTGACACGAAATACCGTCCAAACTATTTTTCAAAATCCAAGCATGATCTCTATATTCGCCTTAGCGATAATCTGATAATATTTCTATCGGTTGCCATTCTAAGTCTGACTTATCCTTATCTGAACGATATCCCAATCTCGCTCGCAAACTAGCTCACACCAAAAGGGTCTTGGCATGCGATATTCAATATAACTTAGCCAAAAGGCTGTGTGTATACCTAACCGTCTGAATGATATTCTATCTCGTACACTAACCAGCTTGGTAATCACGTATAGGTATACGGGTTCGCACATAACTTGCAAATTCTAGCACAAGTTTATTCTTACAAAGTCTAACAAAGGCCAGAACAAGTGTCTTCGCATAACTATCCAGTTCAAGCAATCATGCCATTCGCATACTGTTTTTAAAATTATTTATACTCATTGTATGGAATATCCTAATGAGTCAACGAAAGAGAGCATTTTGTACATAACCCACGAACGAGCTTTCAAAACTCAGAAAATTGATACGAAGTCCAAAGACGTAAAGCCTTGCTCTGGTACCGATATGTCACTCCCCAATCTCCCGCAGAATTGTCCGTCCCCATTAGGCGCAAATCTTCGTGCTATTACTCCCGTAGGATGATCGTTCCCATTGGATGTGATACCGCACGAATACAAGATGCGCCCGTACAAGGCCATGATCCAAATAGGCATTAAAATGACTAAGCCACAGAGTCGTATAAATAGTCTGAATACAGCGGAATAAGAAACAACAGGCGATTGGTAACAAGTTTACAGAGTCGTCATAGCAGAAGCATTGAATAACACAAGTATGGAAGTAAAATAAGCACTTTATTGATGTTGAATCAGTATTACAAGCGACGCAAGGCCAAGATTATAAGTCGCTCAAGTCCTCTCTCTCGAAACAATAAAAGCGTGCCAAGTGGCTACAAGTATAGAATGATACATAGATAATATTCTAATATTATGTATTGTATATGTGCTTCAGCTCTGGACACAATACTTCAAGGCTCCAAAGTAGACTCTACGCCTTAGCACGCACAAAAGGATTTTTGCACCGAACGAGGTTCTTTTGTACCCTGCAAGCAATCTGGTGGGTTATCAAAACATGAATGCACTGGTGGGGAGGCTTCTCGCCCGCTCGACAAATCCAAATACGTTATATAGATTTCGTGCACCATTTATTAATTTTTCTTTCTAGTCTTGTCTTCGGATCAGTTTTATGGCATAATAAAAAGCCTAACTCGTGTGACAGTACGTCGTGCAATATAAGAGTAACACGGTGAGACTTACCAACTTACCATCCATCCTTCCCTGTCCAAGGTAAATTAAGTTAAACCAAGCACGAGTATCTATATAATAAAATCTACGAAAATCCTATAAGCAAACACAGTATCACGGGCGGGGTTCTGACTCGGGTGCACGAGTTACACGGATACTCTGGTGTGTTGCAGAAGATGTTCAAGTGTTCAATTATATACAAGTGTGCATAGATGTCTACTACTCATATCCATTTAGGTGTTACAAATTACTTTATGCGATGCAATAACTCTCACGTGGATTGCTGCTAAGCAAGGATGACTTATCAATATGAACAAGAGGGTCACTGGCGCTACAAGTAATTTGGATGAGTCTCATGACAGAGATGGGTATAGTGCTAAAAATTTGAGACGTGTACCATCTCGCCAGAACAGGAGAGACCCGGACTCTTTTGACGGTGATGGTGTAGCGCTAAAAACTCGAGACACAAACACCATCCCGCCAAAGCTCGAGGAGTCCCCATATTATTTTTCCCAGGCCGGCACGATCCCGGTACCCCGGCGATCGTCTGAGGAATCCATGATACCTCGTGCACGAGTTGTCTGCGACCACGCAAGTCTTGGGTTTTCCATATTTACGATATGACATGATTCAATCTTGATTCACTTAGCCATTGGATGATGCATAGTCTCTTGGGCGGAGATGGGTGTAGCAATAAGTACTTGAAATATATACACTATCTTACCTGCTCGAGAGAGACAACCAAGGATCCGAATACCTGAATGATTTTTTCTCCACGAGCTGTGATTCTTGCTTTACTTGACATTATGCAATCCCCTGGTTTAGAAATTGTCTTGGCGACCTAACAGTCCCTAATACTTTCAGGTTCATACTTGCACGAAATGACTATTCGATAGTCTTCCAGAAAACTTAGATGAATGCAAGACAAGATAGTGTTACCGAGGGTCGTGTCATGAATTAATGTGACGAGCATAATGAATATGTAAGTAGGCAAGCATTAAAACAATATTAAAATATAAGCATAAGGAAACTTGAAGCATAGTCTACTTTAGAATATAAGACTAGTCTTTATGTTTGTACGGGTCTAAAGGGTAGTACGAGGAGTAAAACTGTACAGGAAGATATCGAGCGACATAATCTATAGGACGAGTAGTATAAACAAGTGAAGCAGTGCACTACGAAGAGTATATATAATGATCTGCTCGAAGCATTAGTGGAGTTTACTAGCACGAAGCTAAGGTAGCATATGAGGGTCCAATTATAAGCCAAGTTTCATTTTCATGTTCTAACACAAGCAATATAAGATGGAATTATTTTCTTATCTATGTGCGTTCTAATTTTTATTATCATGCAAGGGGTGATTCACCTAGAGACTAGCATGTATCGTCCATATTTTAAGTGTACAGGCTAAGCAAAGATAGATTCATCGTAGCCACCTACCTTTGCGATGATTCATCTCAGTCGAGCGATACTCTGAGCGCGTCTTTGAAAGTCTAAGTCTGAAATCCTGAAGGGCCAAGTTTAGAATCCTTTGCCTCAAGCAAGTCTTCTCGCTGAGAAAAGCGGGTTGGATCGTTGCACTAGCGCCGTTTGAATCGGCTCTCCTATTGAGCGGAACGGATCGTTACATAGATGAGGGTATCTTAAGTGTTAGTAAGGGTCTTTGGAAGTCTGATATTAGGGGGAACTAGTAGTAAGGTCAAAACTTTTGTGTTATTTCAACAACAGAGAAGTGGCAGCAGTACAAAATATGATTGTGCACTGCAAGGACCTGCAGTCGGGTTCAGAGCAGTGTGTAAGCATGTGGGTTGGGTATCTCTAGCATCTGTGCGTACTGAACTTGGAGGAAACTAATGTGTGTATATTGAGGTGAATAATATGTGATATACGAGTACAAAATGTGTTGTACTAATGAATGTGTAGCATGATACACTAAGGTATCAGGTTTATGTGGTGAAGTAGAGTGCATGCTTGGGTAGGGTAGTATCAAGAGCCAGAGCAGCAAGTGTTATTGTGAGGATGTAACACTGTAATTCAGGGGGGTATGTTACATGTCACTCCCCGTTCCCGATATATGTACTTGGAACATATTAGTTTTTTTGCTTATATTATTTCTTGCTTGCATGGTTAATTAGGTTACATTTCATGGAGACTAGACCAATTCTTTGGTTCACTTGACTCTTGGTTTAATTGTTGGGTTGGTTTAGTCATGAGAGAACCCATAGTACAAACCTCAACCCTGGCTATATAAGCTAACTTCTTTCTCTCTCTTCCGTCATTCTTTATTTTCCTCCCTTTCTTTCATTTCTAGGCAAGTACACCTTGCATAACATGGAGAAACTCTAGATTTTAATTTTTGCTTTTCTCTTATATTTTATTAGTCTAATATGTGTACATTATGATACTAAGCATTTTTAATACTTGGAGTTTTGGGTTTTTATGGATGGAGTTTAGTAGATCTGCATTTTAGTTAAGGGTTTTTCTTGGGTTCCAAAAGTTTTTCTTGGTTTTGATCTATTAAAATATAGTATTTTAGAAAAACAGTTTTTGGTTTTTGGTTCACTTGATTTGGAGTTGAAATAAAGTTTTTGTGGGTGATTGAGCATTCTATTTCAGGCATTTTGGCTTTTGGTTTACTTGATTTATAGTTGAAATAAAGTTTTTATGGAGAAAATAATTTTTGATTTTTGGAACTTTTCCGTCATGGCTGAACTTGATGTCTAGAGAAGACAAAGTGCTCATGCGGCCAATACCATATACGACAGAGGGTGCTATGCGGATTGAGTACTATGCGACCTGAGATCAGTGACTCATATACCTTCCAGCATGCGTCCATCTTGTTGGATGCATGACTGATTATTACACAAAGTGTTCTGAAGCTAAGTGCTTGGAAAAGTCCTAAGTGACAGAACTCCTTGTGTTTCACTTGCTGAACGAATGAGAAAATCTACTAAGTCTAAGAGACATGTATGCGGCAAACAGAGCATGCGGCAAGCAGACTTATGCGATATTGGTACTATGCACCTCTTCTCTTTTGACGCATAACTCTGCTTCATCCTTACAAATTTTTTTATGATTTTGTCTTTTCTCTAACACACTTTATGACTTGTCACATCCATCACTTCAGTCACTTTACTAACACGCATTTAATGTACCTCACTTGGCACTTGTCCCAAGAAGTGGACTTTGCCTTGACCTATGCAGCCTGACTCCTATGCGGCACCGACCCATATGCGGCCTAGACCTATGCGACGTTGATCCCATGCGTCCCTAGTTCTTATGCGGCCCCATGTGCGTATTTTGCTTAGTTGGATGTTTTATTGGATTTTGTGATTCTATGCGTGTTATAAATGATTATAAATGCATGTGAATTAAGTGTCCATGTATTGAACTTGACTATATGCTTAACCCGACTATGAGTAAAAATAGACTATACGACCAAGTGACTATGATTACCTATGTGCCTGACTCAACCTATGTGTTGCTATGTGCTAGAACTCATATGATTTACCAATGATTGGTGACTTGACTCGACTATTGGTATCTGTGCCGATATACTTACTACGTGCTATGGGTTCCTACGTGCTAAGTGTTCCTACGTTATTATGTCACATATTTTATACTGAGGTGTACCTACATGCTATACGCCATATGATATAATACAATTCCTCCAGCATGGACATTGTAATTGGTTAATAACCAAGTGTGGCTATGACTTGTGTTGATTGTTACATCACGCTGGGGTGAATCCAAATTGAACTATTAAGTGACAAAGTTGATTCGTATCTAGTATGCCCATACTACGGTACTACATGTAAGGAGAATAGCATGTGACCACGCTATGTGATTCTAGCTAATCATAGCATTAATTAGGAAACTAAAATATGTAGAGCATTGGGAGGGACAAAATCCTGAGATCGTGCTTAACTAGCCACCCTCAATCATGTTAGGAGTGAAGGCTGGTCCCCATGGATATTGTTTAAATCCTCATTAGTGGATGGCAATATTCGATTATTATATTGTACTATGTGTTCTATGCAATTTTAGCACGATGGCCTTCCGAGGGACCAGTGCATACTACTATGTGCTACGCGGCGATTCATGGCTCGGCTAGCCCCTGCTAGAATATGGCTCGACTTGAGGATTTCTGTTATATACATAATATTTTTGGGATAACCCAGATTATACCTAGTAAGTTGTACAAGTGATTGGCTGATTATATAATTGAACTTGATTGTGCAAATTACCTTCTGTTAAAATAGTTTAGGGACATGGACTATCATGGTATGATGGTCTAACCCTTGTCCTAGTTTGGTTATAGGGTTAGATTATTATATCATGATAGGCTATGAACCGAAACTACGAGACATGACTATATATATATATATATATATATATATATATATTCTTTCTGGTTTTGTTTCTTTATTTGCTATTTTGGGTCTAATTCCACTGGTTTTGCATGGCCAGGTTTAGAGCAAGCACCCGAGGATCAAGCATACTTCCTCCTGAACAATGGCAAGCACCAAGCAGATGGCCGTTGAGGAACATGAGTGAATTTTTTTAATCATTACTCGTTATTCCATATTTTACTCTTTTGGGCGTTTAGCCATCGGCACTTGTTAGCCGTAACTATGGACATTTAGTCTTCTTACATGATTGTAATTAATCAGACTACAGCTGATCATGGTAATGTACTTTTGCTACTCTGCCAGCTTATTATTTTGTGTGACTGGTTTCCAGAATCTTGTGGCAGGGCATTTGGGACGCCTTACTCCCTTGTCATATATATTCTATGTTTACTATCCTTACTTGACTAATTAAGACATTAGATATTCTATGTGACCCTAAGTGACTTGCTTGTAGTATGCACCCCCTTGTCTAGTTACAACCGTGACCATCATACGAAGTTCTATACCTTGTACGGGGGAGCTGGCCATTTCTGTCTCTGTATTCTGGTACTGGGGCATGACATTACATGAGTGTATATGTAGTTCTTAGGCAGTTGGTATTAGAGAGTATCTTTAAGAGTTGTGGTTAGGGTTTCAAGGGTTAAGAGAGGATTTAAAAGCAGTGTTCAGCATGTAATCAGGTCTGTGAGGGTGTGAGATGGTGTTCGAGCAGTAGCAGGGGCTAAAGAGGGGAGTTAGATAGGTGTGAGCATATATATGCAAGTGTTGTGCACATATACAAGTCAGTGTGCATATACAGATACATGGGAGTGATGTCAGGTAGGTGTGTCAGTTGTAGTGGGGTATATGAAGTATATATATATATATATATATATATATATATATATATATATATATATATATATATATATATATATATATATATATTGATTATATGGTTGGGTATCAAGTTAAGATAATTATCTAGGATATGAGTTAGGTAATATCCTAGTGGGTCAGAGATTATTGAGTAGTAGTCTAGGTATTTTGGTGTGTGATTTATGGTGATGGTTAAGTGAGTACCCTAATGTCTAGTGTAGTGTAAGAGTTATTGGTGTATCATGATATACTAGTGAGGGAGTGTTGTGTGGGTATCTAGGGCCTATGAGCAGGAAATTAGCAACTTGGACTGCATAATAGGAAGAGTAGTTCCATATTTCTAGGTGTATGTATCAAGAATCTGTGTGAGTGAAGGGTGTCGAGAACTGATGGGTGTGAGGTATTGTGTCACTAGTGTCTTAGAGGTGTTTGAGTGTAAGTAAGAGGTGGGGTTTAGGTATCAGTCATACCATTGTATGTATTAGTATGTGGGTGTAGGTTTAAGTGTGGTGTTGTTTTGGGGTTGAATGGGGTCGGTCAAGATTCAAGGTAATCACTAGTGGTAGTTAGAAGGTAGGTTTAGGTACTAGTGTTCAAGTTGGGGGTTTAGTACCCTTGAGTGATGTGTTAGTACTTAGACCCTAAAGTATTGTTACTTAATTATATAAATTATATATATAAATATATAGTGTTATGATATTAAGTTAATAACCAAGTATAGTTATAAACTAAGGTATTTAGCTATGTTAAGGTAATGGATTTATATTGAGATGGTGGGCTAGGTATTGATGGTTTATAATTTAGTTAAGGTACTCTAAGTGATTAATCATATAGAATATATATATATATATAATAATAATTAGTATAAGGTATTAACTAGTATAGTTAATAGTAGCTAGTACTAGTAGTAATAACTAGTATACTTAGATATTAGCAAGGTATGACTAGTATGAACCTAGAATGACTTGATAAACCTATTCTTTACTAGATTAGCTATATAGGCCAACCATGTTGACAACTTGGAACCCAAATGAGGTAATTGACTAGTTTGACTCTAAGAGCCTAGTATTAACTTAGTTTGGCCTAGTTTTGACCTAGAGACCTAGTTTCAAGCTAGATTAACATATTTATAATTTTAAAGCACTATTTTAACTTGTAATTCATATTTAGATCTTTGAGACACCAAGATGAACACTGTTTGTCATTTATTGCTTAGGACCACAGTCGAGTACATTTTCTAATAGTTTTTATTATATAGTATTTACTATGATTCATGTACTTAGTGATGGTCTACTTGATTCCTGACATGATGGTACACAGATTGGTATAGTATGGCCATCATAAGATATTGCCTTTCCTTCTTAGTGTGCAAGTTATCCTTAATGTACAAGTAATCTTGTGGGACGTGTCATGGTTTGGATCCACTATACTAGTCGGGGTGGAAAAGTACTAGCTAGATGTGTAATCATAACCTTACTGTGTAAGAGAAAGTATTGTGGGTGTTAATCATACACCTCACGTATGTTTACTCAGGCCCTATCATATTGTGCAAGTTTCCAAGATGATCATATCTCAACACTAATAATTCAAAGCACGTAGTGAGTATAGTTTCTTCTTGTCTATTTTATTTTTATCGAGATATTCTCTATTACTCTGTCTATTTATTTCTCTGCCAAATAGTTGTGTTTATCAATTTTCCATATTGATACTATCATTTATGATTCAGTTATTTATTATCATCATGTATTGCACTCACTATTACTGTTTTATAGTTTTTGTTATTTAATTGAAACTGATGTTAGAGGTGTGCTCGTTCTATTCTGACTGGATATATTTTTCAGACGATGACTTAGAGGATTGGTGTATGACGTATTATGGACCGCGGGAGGGAGTGGGAACCTTGGGTCCTAACATTTAGGAGTAATTACCGAGAGGACCAGCTGGTGTCACTAGATACCTTAGTTTCATTTCCTAATTTTTGTACTGGATATGTCTCCAGCTTAAATATTTGGCATGTTATATGTATTTGAGATTCATTGTGTTTTGTTGATAGACTATTTAAACATAGATTTTGTTGTAGTTGTGACTTTGTGATTCCATTCTTCTATTTGATATTGTGTCTACGTAGCAGATGAACACTCGTATGATCACCCTCACAGAGAAAACTGGGTAATTTAGAAGCCAAGGATGGAGGATCTACTCTGGTGCAAGGACTTGCATGGTCCGTTAGAGGGCGACAAAGCAAAGCCATTGGACAAAACTGCTGAAGACTGGAAATGATTGGATCGAAAGGCTATTGGATTCATCCGTCAATGGCTGAAAGATTCGGTGTTTCACAATGTGTCCATGGAGAGTTTTGCAAAAGTATTGTAGGAGAAGCTGCATCCGTTGTATGAAAGGAAGACGGCTGGTAACAAGGTATTTCTTATTCGCCAACTCGTCAACTCGAAGTATACGGAGGGTGCACCGATGGCACAACATCTGAACGAGGTTCAGGGCATCATCAATCAGCTGTCTGTGATGAAGATAGTGATTGAAGATGAGCTTCAAGCCCTTCTATTTTTGAGTTCTCTGTAGGAAAGCTGGAAGGTATTGGTGGTGTCGGTGAGCAACTCTGCTCCGGATGGATTTATCACGATGGAGGTAGTCAAAAGCATCTTGTTGAACGAGGAGATTCGGTATAAGCAAGTGGAATTGTCACAGGAGTCCGCTCTGGTGGCTTCCTACGGAAAGGGTAGACCCAAGTTACAGGCAAGAACATGAGAGAGTTATCGGGATCTTGCAACTTTGGACCGCAATGAGGGATGCTATTACTGTAGCGAAAGGGTTCATATCAAGAGGAACTATATGACACTCAAAGTTGAGAAGGCCAAAGGCAAGGACGATCAGGAGGATCTCACGGCTATGGAAGATCTCATCATTGCAGCAACCGATGCAGAAAAACCTTATGGCAAGTGGCATAATGGCGATTGTGTCATGAAAATAAGGATGCCGTATCACGCGACTCCATATAGAAGAATCTTCATGTCATACTATTGTAGAAGCATAGAAAATCTCTACCTATGCGCCAAAGAGATCACAGGTCATGCGCCCAACAAAGGTCATGCGCCCAATCCAAGTGTTAGTGTCCCCATGCACCAAGCAGTGCCATGTGCCACTAAACGTGTTAGTGTTCCCGTGTGCCAAGCAGTGCCATGTGCCACTAATCATATTACGTGTTACCATGCGCCAAGCAGTGCCATATGCCACTAATCGTATTACGTGTTCCCATACGCCAAGTAGAGCCATGCGCCACCCTACATCTAGGTGTCTCATGTGCCCGCAGTGCCACGTGCCCCTATGTATCTAAGTGTATCGTACACTTGTATTGCCATGCGCCATTATGATCCTGCCAACTCTCATGCGCCTGCAGTGTCATACGCCATGAAATTCACGTACATGAGCCTACGTGATGCCTTGTTGAAGGCTATAAATAGTAGATTTTTTTTTCCATATGCAGAGCATCAATTGATCAAAGGGATTCAGAGTCTAGAACCTTACGCCCCCCACACGTAAAAAAAGAAGGAAGCTAGCAGCTGTCTCTACAGAAGAAGGAAAAAATACATGAGCACCGCCTCATCAACATTTTTGGTCCCGGATCATCAATGGAGTAAAGGAGCTACTGTAGTGCTCAATCTCCATCGTCCACTTTTTCAGATCTTTTGTACTTAGATTCTCTTATATAGGTTTTCTTTTGTACTCTTTGTCAATTTACAATAAATAAGAATTGTACACATTCATCGAAAATAAAAAAAATTATGATATCAACAAAAATGGCGACTATGTTGGGGAAGAGCTTCTCTTCTAATGAGAAGCTGGTGACGCAATTCGATGTGACATAGATAGGTTCAACTTAGAGGATCTTGGTCGTCCGCTTCGAACAACAGGCGTTTGAAGATATGCTGGACAAGCTAAACTCTAGCATGAGGCCCGTACAACCTCGCAGAACTCACAAAATACAGGATGTTAGTGCCGCTACACTAATCCTGAGGTTGGTATCCGATGCATCATCAACCCATACTGCAGTCGCACATGCAGTTGACCTATACTCCGCTAACAAGTCGAGTTCCTGGCCGAGGCCCAGACGACCTCAAAAAGTTTGCAGAATATAGGTTGCCAAAGCCACTGCGCCAGACCCAAACTCTGCTCCAGAGATATCACAGACTTCAGCCACAAATACACATAATATGGATGCGCATCATGTCTCTCCCTCTGATGATGCGCCTAAGAGGAGCTATGCCACATTCCCACATGCACGCATCCAGCGCCATCAAGGCTCGAAGAGATGCGCTGATCATATGCGCATGGAGTCTCCTCCAAGCAAGCCTTCTATCAACAGGGGCTCGCGTACCCCTACCCTGGACTCCATATACTATGCGCCTAAGGACGTTGGTGCAAGGAAATCCAAAATACCCCAAGCCATGCATGCTCTAAGGACTGCATCTTCAGCGCTCTAGAAGCATGTGTCGTTGTTAGTAACGTGCGATGCCAATGGAAAACTCTATAAGGAAAGCCCAGACACACATGCAATGGAAGTGGGTCGACCCTTAGAGCTTTCTAAAACTCACTTGGATGCCTCAGTCGCAAAAAAATTAAGTCGAGTAAAGAACATCGGGAGGATAGACCCATGCGCCCAATCTGGTTGTGTGCATAGAGGAAGTCTATTTCATATCAAGTCTTCCATTAACGATCCGGTTGCAGTTTCTATGGAAGAACCGGATCGGGAAGAAAAATATTCGATTTTACCTCCATTTGCAAGGGTTACCTGAGCACGTGAAGTGGGCATGGAAAAGAAAATTCCAACGTCTGATTTACGCAACATGATTAGTCACAAGCATAATACAAGAGAAGCAACACTCGTACAGGATGTGTCCCTTCAAAGACATGCATGTGCTAGCATCATCATTAATTACTGATGCACTCAAGCCCCAATTCCTCCAAAAAGACAGTCGATGTTTGAGTGATTGTAATCAGCAAATCCAACCCGACGATGTCCCTGGAGGCCATCGCATGAAAAGGAGGAATTTTCTATTATTTCATGCTACTTAAAATGGAGATCCTCTTCCCTGAAGAAGATTTCGAAGAAAGGCTCGCCAACCGTAAGGGTGCCGGACAACACTCCACGAAGTTGTCTGTGAGGTAGCAGACTGGTACCGACTTTGGGGGTATTTTAAGACAAGCACTCGCGAACGAAGGCTGGGGTAGCCATACCTCCCAGAGCAAAGTTGCAGCTGAAGCTGGGGGTAGAAATCCACCGGTGTTTTACTACAACCCGGCCTTCCAAAAAGAACGTGAATCCTTGCAAACGAGTGATAACTTAGCAGGGGGTAGTCATACCCTTTAAAATGAACCCTCAATCGAGACTGGGGGTAGCCACCCTCCGAGTTCTGAAGATGATGCAGTAATGCCCATCTTCCCCGAGGACAGTGAGACTCAAGCATCTGAGGCAGAAAGTGCGGCATTCACCTTTCAGTTCACCACATATCGTATAATGCCAGTGTACATGGCAGAAGATGAACAGGGCGCAGAATATAGCAATCAACAACGTCTGAAGGGGCTCAAAGTCATGATGCAGGCTCTGAGCACTTCAACGTAGACTCTGACTCATGCAGTGATAGAACTCAGAGAAAGTATCACCCTAACACAGCCATAAGCGCCAGGACGAACAAACGAGGAACCAAATACGCCTGACCTGGTTCCTCAGGTTGCAAGCAGTCATACAGTGCCTCGATCCTCTACTCCCCTTTTAACAGAGGATATCCAGGAGACATTAAGGGACCTGTGTGCATGCATAGATGCTTTGGACAACCAAGATAGGCTCCCAAATCTTGGGATCCGGCAACCCTATCCTTCCAAGTGGAATAATGTGGTATACCCTCCCAAATATAAACTACTGTCGCTGGCTTCATTCGATGGAAAGACTTTGCCCCGGCAGTACATAAGGTACTTCCAGTCTATAATGGGCCATCAACCTCGGAATGACGCTCTACTTACCAACTTGTTCGTCGAAGTATTATTCAGGATCGCCTTTGAGTGGTTTTGTAATCTCCCAGATAAGTGCATTTCCTTCTTCGATGACCTGAGGACCATGTTCCTTGTCCGATTTTATGAAGGAGGAATGGATATGACTATATTCTCTCTCGTGGACATCACCCAGGTAGATCTAGAGCTCACACGAAACTATATCGAGCATTCCGACAGGCAGTGCTGAAATTGCCTCATGGTATTCCTAAGTCCTTATTAATGGACACGTACTGAAAGAATCTCATACCTGTTGTGAGACTTTGGACGGCATCTGGCCCATTCACCGACTAGACAACGTTCATTATAAGTGTCGTGGCTGCTAAAAAGTGCACGAAAGATGCCTGCTCGTTGGGATTCCAAAATCCTAACACCGAAGATAAGGAAAAGCACTATTTCATCATAAACAACAATCGTGACAATAAAGGAAAGTATGCCTTGAAAGTATACTTGGCCAAAAATCCAACCTCCCATGTTCCTAAGTTGACCGAGCCACCCGTAGTACAGGAAACTTATTCCTTCAATAACGACAATGTTATGGAACTCTTCGACATTTTGATAAAAGATAACAAGCTCAAGCTACCCGACGTTAAACGTCCTGATGAGGCAGGCAAGGTGGACAATCCCAAGTATTGTTACTACCACTGATATATCCATTACCCCACGCGGGACTGGTATGTGTTGAAAAGGCAGATACAGGGACGTATCAAGTCCAAAGTTCTCTCTTTATACTACGAAGACAAGACCGTCACGACAAACATGGTGTCACTCCAGTAAGGCACTTTTTTGATAACAGAGACCCCAAAATAGTGTCGTCCCCATACCAAAGACAACCATGAAGGTCGTTAACCCCCTCCTCCCAGCCTGAGCAGAAGGGTTGGTTCCCATTGTGACCCCAAGATGAGAAGTTATGTGGATTCATCCAGACCTCGTCCCGAATATGATATAGTCAATTGCACCGCCAGTCTCTAAGGCCAAAGGAAAGAAGACCAAATCTTGTCACGCTATCTCTCCAACAACAGACGAAACTCTAGCAGGAGTGATCAGGTCGGGGCTAACCTATCAACACGATTACAACATTTTCAATGACTCTGTACCTCTAACAGGTGATCTCCCGGCCTTTGATCCGGGTCTGTCAAAGCTTTCGGCGGTGGACAAGCAAAAGCAGAAGAAAACTCGTTATGATAAACCTCTGCGAAAGGATGTAATACAAGGGCTGGAGAAGCCCTACAGCTTTGATATACTAGCACAATTGGTCAACAGTACCACGAAGCTATCACTCTTCGAGCTTCTGCATATTTCCAAAAAACCCACGATGCTCTGAGTGAGGCATTGCAAAACGCCGACTCCTATTTGACTCAAGTCAAGCCACCGGCTGAGAATTTCGCTGCATGTCCTCAATGTAAAAACATATTATTGAAAAATAATAGGCACGATCGTCCCCTGTATTACACAGGATATATTAGAGCTATTAAATTGGATCGAATGTATATCGACCCTGGGTCATCCCTCAGCATCAACCCATGGAGCTTACTATAAACTTTGGTTATCCCGATGCATCGGCTGACAGCCACTAATACCACCATCAGCGGCTTCAACGCTGTAAGAAGCTATATGTTAGGAAAGATTTGTCTGAAATATCAAATCAGGGACCTCCGTACAGAGGTGACTTGTTACGTCATTGACGTGAAAGTATCCTACAATATCCTTCTTGGGCGGCCATGGATACATGAATATATGATTATTCCATCTACTCTCCATCAATCTTGAAGTACGTCAACAAAGATGGCATCGCCAAAAAAGAATTCTCTGACGTAGATCCTTTCAAGGGAATTGAGACATACTACTCTAAATCAGTCTTGTATAAACAAATCCACTCAGACAAAGGTGCCAACGACGTCGACGATGAAGTGACACCGTTATAGCTTCAGAAACTCCTCTAAGAATTTGTCTGAAAGGACGCCCAGTCCCCGCAATCACTCCTCTGGTGGTCAAGCTCCGTGAGAAGGCTCCTGAATCTCCAATGGTCAAGCCTTGGAGGTTAAGAAACCTTCCAAACAAGGAGCCCCCTGTCATGAGAACCCCAGAGCAGCTGGTAGTCAAACTCTACAAGAAAGCTCCAGTACTGCCAGAGTCACTGGTATCCACTAAAGATGAGTTAGAAGAATACATCACAGCATCTACCGACACATCATAATTCGATGACGTGATCCCTTTTGGGGAAGTGCCTTATTTTCTCAGTAAGGGTCTGTCCTTGAGCTACTTCATTGTAGCACAGTAAAATGTCGCATACTCTCCGGAGCATGGTTTAGTCCTACATCTACATACGCAAGTAGCCACCACTCACTCGGCAGATCAAATCTGCCTTAATCAGGATGCCTGCTTCATCATTCCAGCAAGAAGGAAAGAGACAAACCTATCATCTTTAGAAGATTCGAAGGTCGCCAAAACTTTCTTGTAGACGAGCCAGAATCGAAAAGTAGTAGAATGCAACTTCATTGCTACAGCATCCAGACTAAGCGTATTGTCCAAAAAATAGGATATGATATTAAGAGCGACCAAGGCCTAAACTATGACAAAGGTCGACGACTGTCACTGTATCACTTTGCCCCAAAA